>WBNH01008750.1:30076-237610 GCA_013401255.1 Urocolius indicus | reverse complement strand
GGGGCCGGGCAGGGCACAGCCCCCGTTGCCGCCTCCGCGCGGCCGCTCTCCCCCGCCACAGGCTTTTTTTACATGAAGCTAATAAGGAATTGCTTTAGATTCTCGTCTCTGAAGCATGAAACGCTCTGTGCTGGTTTTCCCCTGTAATAACGACTCTTTTTCTCTCGAGCTTCTTCCGAAGGAACGTTACCGATGACCGGGGTCAAACCCTCCAAGCGACTGCCTGGCACCACTGGTGCCGGTACCTTGTGCCCGGCTTTGCCCTCGGCCCTCACGCTGCCCTCACCGTGTTTCAGACCGTGTTTCGGTCTGTGCCGTGCCCGTGCTGGGTGCTGTGGGTGCATTTTTTGCCATTTGTCAGCAAGTTCCTGTTGCTTTCTGCTATGTTTTGGAGTATTGTCGCATTGTGTGAGAGAGGCTAACTCGGGACAGGGCCTTTGCAGCCTATTCCGATGCAAAATGCTCCAGGGCCTGCATCAAACTCGCTCTTTTCTGTTTAAAACTGTGATTTAGTTTCAAGTTGTCTCCTCAAAGCCTGCGTGTCCAGGTGAGGCTCAGGAAAGTCACTGCTCTGTCCCTAAAACCAGCAGATAACACCTCTGCTGCCAGTAGTGGGAATGATCTCTGCTGCTGCCTCCTGGTCACAGTCCTGGGCTTTACTATCTCAAAAACAAAAACCAACCCAAACCCCATCCCCATGACATTTTGCAGATAAGCCTACTGATTTAATCTCCTACAAGATGATAAAACAATTCAAGACAGCCGTTAGCAGTGACAATTTTTGTATCCTGGAATAAGAAGGACGTAAGAAATTCATGCCTGCTGTCAAGCAACGACAAACCTGGTGTTTGTATTCTGGCAAGTCCAAAGTTGTGTTTGAATCCTGAAGAGCCTAAATGAGTTCAATTTGGGACCTGTAAAACGCATCTCTTGGACTGGATGTGTCCTAAACACAAGCAATGGCAGTGATGCTGTTGGATTGACTTATGCAGTTTAGGGGGCGGACTGTGCCTTGTTATTGGTGAAAATGTTACTGGGTGGCTGGCCTGCCTCTGAAAGCTTGGCTCAGGTCTCATTAATTGCCTTAATTCCCGACCCACAGCCCCATCTGGTGGCACTGGCCTCTGTGGCTGAATTCCCAGCGCCCAGGGGCAAAGGCAGAAATTTTTGTGAGCTGGCAATGGATACCTCCACATCTCCCGTGCCATAGTGAAGCTCTGGCGCAAAACTGCTCAGCCTCTTTCTGGAAGTTCTCACTAAGCTGGGCTAGCTGCTCATCTGAAGATAAGAGCAACCAGAATTTTGCTGTACTGAGGAGAAAAGTTCTTCCCATGGAAGCATTGTGTGTATAATAGGAGTTTGAGACTATAGAGGAGTAACTGAGAGTTTGAGAATATGTCATCTAAATAATTGTTCACACCCCAAGGCTCTGCTTTTAGGAAAAGCATCAAACCTCTTCCAAATGCTCCACAGAACTTTCCTCCAGGTCCAGCTCTGGCCTCATGCATGGTTCAGGCACTGGTACAGATATTTAAGCAGATGCTGTAGTCTTTTACATCTGTGATTCCAGCGGCTTCAAAAGAGCTCCTTTTGCTTCAAATAAGACAAACATAGGTGCTTTGCAGAACTTGGTGCTTATACCGGTAACTTCTTGTAGTTGCGTTGTATTGTCATTGTTTTTTCCTTTTCATTGTTAGTTTAAAAGCTGTTTGTTGCCTGAGAACTCCACAGCATGGGCTGTCTTTAAATCCATCGCCACTTTCTTAGGCACAGTGAAACACAAATCAGGTAGAACACCATCTCCTGCTTTGCTTCTGTCTTTTGAGAGAGATATCTCCTGATATCCCTTTTACTGTTGTAACTGTATTAGCGTATAATGTAAATAATCCTCGAACTATGTGTCAGAGTGGAATGTTTGAAAATCAAGTGTTACAGCATCTGGATAATTTAGACGCAGGAGGGATGGGTACAGGTGTGCTGATGTCAGTGTTCATTCCTGTGAGAGAGCCTGTTGCTCTGGGCTAGTTTCATACAAAAGCATTTAGCAGTTCTTACCTGACCAAACAGAAACCGTGTTAATGGCTGATTTAAATTAAGCGAGTCTGTGAAATTATAAACAGTGAGAACTTGTGCTGTGACTTTTCCATCTCCTTACCTTTCAGTAACACATGACCACAATTTCATCGTGTGGTTTTCTTACTCGTGTACTAAAGACACTCTCAGCCTCACGCATGTCATGTTTTGTTTCTTTTTCCCCTTCAACAGTCTTCGCAGTCTCACTGGTTGACCACGGAGGAGAGGACCCAAGTTTTACTTGATCTCAAGGCTTCAGGCTGGTCTGAGTTAGGCGAAAGAGATGCCATCTACAAAGAGTTTAACTTCAAAAATTTTAATCAGGTAATTATTGTGATGTAAGGAAATGTGATTGCTTTTATTTCTGTACAGTCCTGATGGGAAAATGTTTATACTCAGAAATTTGGGAATACTCTTGTAGGGCCAAACCATGTTGGATTTGCCTCAACAGAATGTTTCTGATCTCATTTGGTGGAGTAAATTAATTCTCTCTTGTGGTTGTTAAGTAGGTTTGCTCAAATATGACAATTTCTTGATTATAATATTAGGTTCAAGGTCAGGGTTGGTCCTATGGGATTAGACAAATAATATTTCATCCTGACTTTTTTTTTTCCCCATTACTGGTACTTATAAATGAATCCTGGAAATGTGGAGCTGATGGACAGTGGGGTTGAGTTTTGTCAGGAAAAGTACTATGGAAAAATGGGTAAAGAACAGAAATTTCTGACAAATAAGGTGAGAAAAATATTATAGGCTTCACCTTCCGAGCAGGAAGACAGTTCTAGTATGTTCTCAGATGACTCCTAGTGGCTGATATCGCAGTGTTCTTGACACAGCAAATGCTGGTTAGACCTTGATGGGGTTTTATTTGGAGCTGGGATCTTGATCCACATCCCAAACTTGCAACAACGCCTATTTAGAAAAAAGTCGGGAAAGCCATGGTTTTGATTGGGCAATGGCTCTCACTGAGCTGGTTCTTTTCCCCTCTGCAGGAGAATGGGGAAATGCAGTGAGCTCCAGGCATTGCTGCTGTGTGTAGGGGTCACAGGCAATGCTGAGGTGCTTATTTACACAGTTATGCCTAAACCCAGACCAAGAGGTTTTTTTAAGAATTCCCAGTGAGCTAAATAAATGTCATTTGGTAACATTGTCTCTTCTTCTGCTGTTTCAGACAGTATCTGTCTGGGTAAGGAAAGCCCAGGCAGTAGAGAGGAAGTGGATGAGGTGCTCCCGACCTCTCTGAGCTGAGTGAAAGCAAAGGAGAAAACAACTGCAGAAAAATCCAGCTCATGAGCACGATGGTACTGGTCCATTCGGACCCCCAAGTACCACCTGGGTTGCACTTGAAACCTGAACATTAACACAGAACAAACAGAACTGTATCCGATAATTCAGAGGGCAAGGAAGGAGGGAAGCCCGTGAAGGGAAGCTCATGTGAAACCTTGGTGAGATGTGCAGTCAACTCAGAGCTGAGGCAGCCAGGAGAGACCAGCAAGTTTGACACTGATAAGATAGAAGTAACCCTTGGAGGAGTTGAGATTTTCTGCGTTTGTGCTTTGAATATTCCTGAAATGATGCCTCTGCTGGGGCATGGTCAAAGTCTTTGTTCATTCAGCACAACTAGAAATGACTTTTTTTTTCCCACCAAAGTTAAATAAAAAGTGGTTTTGCACACTGTAAATAATTTGATTTGATCAGATGGACTTAGGTAGCATACTAACGGACAGATCAAGAGACAAATCAGTGTGCCCCACCAGCAGGTATCTGGAAAATCCATTGTATTGGCAAAGATTTACAAAGTTGTGGGGTTTTATCTGTGTAGATTGATTTTGCAGTGTAATATATATCTGTATGTCTTCCTGATTTGATGATTGATGAAGCACATACTAGTATAGAACACCGAGTATGTTTAAATATTCTCATTAGTAAATGGGGATGGATTTGTACTTTCAGTAGATGTCATCTCAGAAGGAGTACTCAAAAAAGATTGCCACGTGAATTGTTTGGGAGATACTGCTGCAGTTTCTGTCACTCTTGGTTGCCCATCATAGATGTTGGGTAAGGCAGAAACGAGAGCAGAGGCTGGGAACTGGCTCCAAAATGAATCTTTCTGTGCCCAGCATGGAGAGGAAGCTGGGCAGGTGGGTGCTCTGTGCAGCTCTGCTTGGGCCAAGGCTGTATGTGAATATCTGAAGACAATTTCAGCTGCCGCTCTGGAGGAACGAGCAGCAGTGTCCCTGCTTGCAGTTGCAGAGGGCAGAAGCCATTCCCCTCATCGTAGTCCAGGAAAAGGCTCGACATACAGGTCTCGAGGACTTTCAGAGTTGTTATTAGAGAGCAAGTGTGTGCCTTTCAGTAAGTTGAAGGGGAAAGTAAATCAAAATCATATATGCTTCTTGATGCTTATGTTTACAACAATTATTAGTAAATATTGTGTTTATTGGCACCCAGGGAACAAATGGCAGAGGCAGACCTGATACCTGCATTGTACTTTGGGGGAATTTAGCCCTGCAATGAAACAAAAAAATGAGCTTGTAGGTACAGCCTTTTTCTTTTCATATAATAGATATCCTATTTATGTAAAGTGTTGAGTATTCAGTAAAAGTCAAAGGACTGAGAAGTACCACTTCCTCGGTGATCTTCCTGCTGCCCTTTTACAGATGGTGTAAAATCAGGTGTGTAAAATCAATAAATAAATTAATAAATAGTTGAGCTGACCTGAAAGGTGTTTCAGATTGATGTGTTGCAGATGATACTGGTACGATTAATGTATTCATTGCTGCTTTTATTGCTTCTCGCAGATAATGTTCATGATGCATGGAAAATTCTGTGGCTTTAAAATCTAAGCCAGGTTTACAAAGTCTGTGTATGTCAACAGATGTTAAGAATATAAACACAACTTTTATTATAAAGTCGTGCAAATGTGTAGACATGAGCTTGGTTTATGTATATTATTTTCAGCAAGAGAATGAAATGAAACTTCTGTGAAACAAGAGTTATTTAAATTCCCGAAGCTTTCAGGCTGAGATTAGCTTGGTTAAAAGCAATCAGCAGTGGGCTGCCTTTGTAAGGCTGACAAGCTAATGACACTCATGGCTTATGGAATTAGTTTGTAACCCAGAACTTGAAAGTCCTGGTGCTGTTAGTCTGAAGATACATTTTCATGGAAACAGGCTCTGGAGGTACAATTCTCTGAAACAAGCTGGAAGACAGCCGGGGAGCCCATCTGGGAGCCCTTTGTTCATTGCATTGCTGTGAGTGCCCACCAGTTTTGGGCCTTTCACTGCAAGAAGAACACTGAAGTGTTGGCGTGTGTCCAGAGACGGGCAATGAAGCTGGGGAAAGGTCTTGAGAAGAAATCCGATGAGGAGTGGCTGATGGATCTGGGAGTGTTCAGTCTGGAGAAGAAGAGGCTGAGGGGAAGCATTATCACTCTATACAGCTACCTCACAGGAGGTTGTAGCAAGGTGAGGATCGATCTCTTCCCCAAAGTAAAATGTGACAGAACAAGGGGAAATGGCCTCAAGTTGCCCCAGGGGAGATTTAGATTGGAAATTAGGAAGAACTTTTTAATTGAGAGGATTGTTAGACACTGGTACAGGCTGCCCAGGTAGGTGGTGGAGTCCCCATCCTTGGAGGTATTGAACAGCCACGTAGCTGAGGTGCTGGGTTGGTTAGTGGTGGGTTTGGCAGTGTGAGGTGCATGGTTGGACTCAATGATCTTAAAGGTCTTTTCCAACAAAAACGGTTCCATGATTCTAATGGAACTGAACGGGCTGGCATTGGTACTGAGTGGTGGTTGTTGCTTCCTGTTCCCATTGCCTTTAGCTTGAGACAGGCTCCTGGTGGGTGGTCTGAGTCTTGTATAAAATACAAAATACACCAACAGTGTGGGGAATAATGCAAACACAACTCAACCATAGAGGAGACACCTTGTCTAGAAGAGCTGTGATGATCACAGTGGTGCATGCATTGTTCCTTAGGCCTTACCATTGCCACAGAATCTTAAGGATTGGAAAGGACCTGGAAAGATCATCTAGTCCAACCCCTCTGACAGAGCAGGACCACCTAGAGTAGGTCACACAGGAACTCGTCCAGGTGGGTTTCGAATGTCCTCAGAGATGGAGACTCCACAACCCATCTGGGCAGCCTGTGCCAGTGCTCCATCACCCTCACAGTGAAGAAGTTTTTCTTATGTTTCTTTAGAACCTATGATGTTCCAGCTTGTACCCATTGCTCCTTGTCCTGTCATTGGACGTCATTGAAAAGAGTCTGGTTCCATGTTATTTCCACTGATGAACAGCAAATATGCATCAAGAATTTAAAACTGGAGTCTTACCTCCAGGATCTTGCTCAGGTGCACTCACTTGAGAGCCCCCTCATTGAGTCTCTTTTCCCGAGGAGCATGTACTTGGATGAAACCTCTGGGTGTGAACAAGATCCTGGAGACTGGGTGGGTTTGGGCTCCTCCATGGCAAGTCTTGAGCCCTGCCAGGTGTCTGGATGCTGGTGAGGCTCTGTAAACCTCACAGCCACATCAGGGAGCTTATTCAGGGCCTCTTTCCCTGTCTGAAGGGAAGGAGAAAAGCAGGCAGCAAGACTTTCGGGTCACTATAGCATCAAGAAGGCATGCTTTAATCCATTCATGTCTTTGTGCTACTGAAACAAATTGTTTCTTGTCCAGCTGTGATGCAAGCCCTCTGCTTCCAGTCTGCCCAAGCAACATTTGGAATTGGGATAGAAAGTTAATTTAATGCCTCCAGCCCATGCTGGTAACTTCTCCCAGTTATCATCCTGCAAACTTGGGAAAGAAGCTGCAGAAACAGGAGGGGGTGTCCTGGCCTGTAACTCTAGGATTTCCTGGGGTTTCCTTGGCCTTTCAGATCAGTCCACGTTGGGAGAGAGGATCCTGCCAAGGGGACAGACCTGACTTAAAAAGGGGGATTTCTCTTTTTGTCTCCAGCCTGGTCCTGGGCAGCTGCAAAGGGCTGCAGCTGTGGGGCGCTGAGCTCTCTTTGGGTCCCTACCCAGCTGCTCATTTTCACCAAATTTGCAGGAACACCTTAGCTCTCAGACTTCCATGTCTCTTGTCAAAGTTGGTTGTATTTGACCAGAGGGTTTAAGGGGCAACTGCCTGTGTGATTGCGTTTCCTTAGCTAATCACGCAAAGGCAGAAAACGCAGTTAGGAGATTACAAAGGTGGGCACGTTTGCTGATGCCAAGGTTCAGCATTTACAGCTGCTTTCTTTTATAGGGTAAGTTTTTAATTAAGGTTAGGTTGTTGGTTTTCTTAAATAAAAGAATTAATGTAGTAAGCTTCCATAAGACCTCTAACATCATTTTATGAAATGACGGGAAATCAAATGCTCTAAGAGTCTCAAAAGCTATTTTAAATGGCTTTTGTGTTTTGGGGCTGCAGGACACAGGTGGAAGATGAGCCTGAGTGGAAGTGACAGTAAGGAAACACTTTGGAGGACGGTGTGTGGAAGCACGTGTGCGATTGCAGAGCCTTGCTTTTTGAGAACTTATTTAAAGGTGTGCAAAAATCTAGAACTATTAAATACATTGTTAGTCTCACTTTCCATTTCCTTCCCCAATTTGCTAGCTCTCATGTGTGAGATCCAGGGGAAAAAAAATCAGAGCACGTTATGGTAGATGCCTTTTCCCCCGCTCCTCGTTGAAAATGTCACCTTTTTTTCCTATAGCTGTAGGGAGATATGCTCAGCTTTGCCCCTTTAAATCAGTTCTCCTTGTTGCATTACCGCAGTGATGTGTCCAGATTAATTTGGTAGAAGTGAGTACCCTTTATTTGCTTTGATGGTGGTACTGGGTGCCAGTGCTGTAAGGAAATGTGTCGGTACATCCATTTACCACTACCAGAACGTTGCTTTGTGTTCTGAGTTGATCAGAGATCAGAAAATCCGTTTCTATGTACATAGGCGGTGGATTTCATTGCTGCTTTACGTACTCAATCTTTTGCCTGTTTGGCTGAAACACGTCCGCACCTTTTACGTATTGAAAACATAATATCCTTTAACCTACAGTCTGCGGAGTTAAAATGAATTTTACGTTAGATATTCGGTTGTGGACCACATCTCCAGCTTTTTATATGCCACAGAGGTCTTGTGGGTTTTTTTCTTCTCCATTGTCTGATAGTGAGGTCATTTTCAGTCCTCTGAGAAATTTTATTCCCAACCAGATGCGGGCCATATATTAAAAGTAGCACCTGTGGCTAATATCACAGCAGCTTACCATAAATTTACATGGTAACTAGGATTATATCTGTCAAGACTGTTAAAAAATGTCTAGATTTAATTTGATTTCCAGTATTGAAGGAGCTCTCCAACGTTTTGCTTCATAACTATATTTTAAAAGTTAAAATCACTCCATTGTTAACTTTTATAGCACTCCCAGTGCCCATTAAGTTGATTTGTTAAATGGGGGTCAGAATAAAGCAAGTTGGCTACAGGAGGATCGGAAACCAACCCATTTGTGACAAATTTGGTCCTTGCGTGTGAATCTTCTCAGAGCCCAGGGACTGATTGGATTCAGGTGCAGCTTATGTCAGTTGTGTTTAACCTCAAAGCCTGAGCAGCTTCAGCCCCCGACTGTCACTTGCACTAATCAAAAGACGAACCTGTTTCCATTTGGTTGGGGGGGAGGTTGGTATTTTTAACGTAGTGCTGGTTTGCTTGTGCCCTCTGCTAGAGTTCTGCATTAGATTGCCTGTCAAGGGGAAATAAATTATTTCTTTATCTGCCTAGGTAGGTGCTGGTTTTCATATAGTCTTTTCTAAACTCCTTCATTTTCCATTATCCTTTGAGTCCTCTCCCATATGTTATGATTTGTGCACCTGCAAAGTTATGAAAGTCTTTCTTGTGGTAGTTATGTTGTTCACTAACTTCCCTGCATTTATGAATACAATAACCGATTTACCATAAATCACAATTATTTATGGGTAGATTTACAGAGTTGAGAAAGTCTTTGTATCTGAAAATAATGAATTTCTGGCCTATCTGCCTGTTGACATTTCCCTTTATTAGAAACTGATAGTGAAGTTTTTGGGACTGGCAGAGGTTTAACCTGCAGGCTGAAACAGAGTGAATGAGCTGGCTCAGATGTCTGGGAGCAGAGCACAGTAAAAATGTGTCATTCCTGGATGGTCACACCTTTCTTGAATTTATTCTCGTAACTGAGTCAATAACACCCTTGCCTCTGAGTTGGTGGGTTGGAGGATCAGGGTGCAGCTGTGGACCTGGACATGGCCTGCCTGCCTGGCACAGCCTGCAAGGAGCTTGGGGTCTTGACTGAAGGGAAAGGAGGACCTCTGGGGAGATGGCTCCTTTGAAAGCTTAAGAGTATCCTTCCCTTGTCTTGGAGGATGTGGCGCTGGTGCCCTGATCAGCGTGTCCTGTTTCCAGTGATGCTTCCAGTGAACTGGCAGCTAGCAGTTTGGTACAGGTGGGGCATTCTGCAGAGCTGGCAAGGCTGTCGTGGTGGAAATATGCAATTGGGTTATGTCTAGGCAGAAGTTAAATCTTTGGTGCTGGAAGCTGGGAAATAGAGGATTTATTTTCTCCTCATGGCCAGCATGGCTGGTGAGGTACAAAACCATATGTAATTTCAGCCAGCACTCCAGAATACTTTCAGTCCAATGCTTTGCACTTGTCAACATTTTTCTTGTCTTAAGTAGGATTGCCTTAGTACATCAGCAGCCTCTTATATCTTTTAAAGTCCTTCACAATTAGCTTTTCCTTCTGTCTCTGGAAACGGTTGTTTTGTCCTCAGTCCCTTCATTAAAACGTCATGGTTATAATGCGTATGAGAAGTTTATGCCTGATAAAAGCCAGGCACATGGTGAGCAGTGATTACTCTGCTTCGTACTCGGAGTGTCTTGTCTCCTCTTTGGCCAACGTCTGGGCGTGCAGATCCCAGTACCCTCACATCCCATCTGCTCCTGGCAAGTTACTGTAGTGATGTCACAACTTCTTTGTGGTGGTACCACCAGCACTGGTCTGCCAGGGCAATTTAAAATTTCACAGCATCAATCATATTTAAATAAAATTAATTGTGTTTAAGACTTAGAGTGGGCACGTGCCCTTCGTCTCCTTCATTGTACAAGATGTCCCATCCCAGGTGTTCTAGAATTTGCATCAGTTTAATTTTTCTTGTGACTTAACTGTAGCTAGGGATACTCACTTTCCTGGTGACCAAAGTCATATTTCTCTGTAGAAGAAACCATTATTTTATTATTTAGAATTGTTGGGAGCAGTGGTGTTTCTAATTGCTGAGTTTGCCCCAAAGAGCAGATCTGTTGTATCTCCATTTAAGCAAGGCCGCTGCTTAAATCTGCCCAGCTGACCTTTGGGCTGCTCTCCAGTTGGCTCTAATAGCAGTGCTTTCCTTAAGAGATGGATTTACTATCGCTCAAAGTAAAAGTTATTGCAGTGTTTGCCTAACGCTTGTTGCATGCGTTGATCTGAAAGTGCAAAAGATATTATTTGTCAAAATGCCTTTTGGATTTCACAAGCTGTCTTGTAGATTTAAAGTGGAAGAAATGTTTCTCCTCTTTTTTTTCTTTGTTTCCACTGCACAAGTTGATGGTTCGCTGTGTTTGAGTTAAACAGAGCAAACGCTGTGTCAGGCGTGTGGGCAGGGCTGCCGTGCATTCGTACCCAAGGAGAGCAAATGTGAGCAGGACAGCTTGATTCTAACAACGGGTCGGGCTCTTTCCTTGTCAAACCGCCTTTGGGGAATGAATGGGAAAATCAGTGGTTCTGGATTCAACCGGACACTTTCATTTGGGAAAATACAAGTAAACCCCGTGTTATCTTTCCTGTGAAAGATGGTCACTGGGAGTAATTTTTTACCTTTTCAGTGAGGGAAACATGATGTCTTGCAACGATTTATGCATTAAAATTTCTTTTTTACGTGGGTGCTGGAAAGAAGCTGATTAAATGCAAACAGCGTATCTCTGTGTTCTGGTTGTTTAACCTTTTGCATCCCTTTGCTTTTGGAATAACGCCCGACTATGTTTTCCAGCCATAAACTGCCTCTTTCACTGGCGACTCTCACTTTCTCATCCTCCCACGAAGGAGAGACACGCTTGGGGATGTTACCCTCTGCAGTTGTCATTAAAAATGGACTCTGGCTGGCAGAATAAACTGGAATCAAACCGCGATGCCCTTGTTTAAAAACGAACCATTACTCACCA
The DNA here is from genome assembly GCA_013401255.1 of Urocolius indicus. Classification (NCBI taxonomy): domain Eukaryota; kingdom Metazoa; phylum Chordata; class Aves; order Coliiformes; family Coliidae; genus Urocolius; species Urocolius indicus. Next base: position 226,323 of record WBNH01008750.1, on the reverse strand, counting down.
AAAGCACATCAAACCCACTTAGCGGACATCCGTTAATGCGGCGGTGAGCCGTCCCAGGCTTTCATGCACGCTGTTTTACACGTTAAGGGGTTTGAAGTCGCGGGCCGGCGCTGACCTTTCGCATCTGCTCCTCTCGCAGTAGGAATCTCCGCTCGCCGCTCCCCGTCAGGGCGGATTAACGTGACGAAGTGCAGCGCTTCTGCTGGCTGCAATTTTGGGTTTTGATCAGAATTATTTCTTTCACAAACAATCACGTTTGGCTAAAACGTTACATCTGCTCTGAAAAGCCACTGGCAGGGCCGTCGTTCCTCAGGGTGAGGCAAGGGTAATTTTTTTTTTACTCCCCTTTTATAAAGCAGCAAACCCACTCACGTAGATTTTTAGGAGGAGAGCTTCATTTCTTCCCCTACTTCTTGCCCTTTTCTTCCTTGCATTGGGCTGTGATGAATATTTGTTTTGGAAAAACATAAAGCTGGCTATGCTGTTTAGGAGAGATTTGGTGGGACCTGCTGATGAGTGGGGAGCCCCTTGTGCTGAGTCAGCACCACACCACTGTATGTATTGATTCCTAAGGGTAGGTTACAGGAAAATGGTTTTTAGTCCTAGAATCAGAGGGGAAAGTCCTGCTTTCATGATCTAGTGTGATTTTCCTCATGCTATGATAAGAATAGCAGCAGGCAGGTAAATATTTGTCTGTTTATGACCAAGGTGCCTGTGGCTAGGAGAATCTTTATCCCATTGTAGCGAGCAAAAATGCTGTGAGGTGTACAAGCCCGAGATGTTGTGTTTCTGCATGTCTTGTAAGGCCCACTCTAAAAAAAAAATGGAGCTGTACTAAGGATTTCCCATTGTGATGTGCTCATAGAAATTTTTAAAAGAAATTTGACATTCACTGGAGGACTCAGAATTAGCACTTGTATCCACTTGTGAGCCCATCTGTCTGTTTCCAGAGGTACCGGTGTACAAATGGTGTGGCTTGCTTGGAGGAACCCTGCCATCTTAGTAAAAACCCAAACAACAAAATAAGCCCATGGAACCTCTCAAAATATTTCACATCACATGTACTCTGCCACTCCCAGGCATGTGCACCGAGCACACAGAGGAGTCTGAAGACAGATGAAAATGTCAAATGTAGGTTGTTTGTTTAAACTATTGGCAGTTAAGTGAGCCTCTTTCTTAATAATGTCACTTAACGTAGCTGCCTTTGCTAATTTCTTTGTGACCTGCTCCAGCCATTCTTCTAAATACAGAAGATAGGAGATGAAGCACAGGTCTAGGTGGCCTACAGATCACATAGGGAACAACGGGCATGGCAAACCAGGCAAAGTACTCTGCTTCTTCTAAACAGAAAAGTTTTGTCTGGGAAGGTGCTTGCTCTCTCTTACTCTCTCTCTTTTTTTTTTTTTAAATTAAAGGATCTGTCACTCCAAGGTTTGAAGTGTCTTTCTGCAAAGTAATATTTGGATTTTGTAGTGCAGCATAAATTAAAAGCCTGCCAGTGCTAGCCCAGTTAAGTCTCCTGCTGAGTTCACTGCTCCATGGATCCTCTACTCTCTTCTGCTGTAAGAGACATCTACATACATTCTGACAATACAGTAGGATGCCTTCAGCAGCTCAGTTGAGTTAAAATGACTCCCTGACTGGATCTGCAGTAAATGTTCCTGAGTTTACTTTATTTCACAGCTTTAGATGCCTTTTTAGATTCTGGCTTGTCCAAGAGGGTGTTTGGAAGGCCTCTCCAAATGCATCATATCTCCATTGTGATTTCTGTGTCACATATTTGAATTGTTGACTTTGTCTTTAAAAAACAAACCAAACCAAAAAAGCTGACGGTGCAGTGGGAAAGAAGATAGTGGAAGATGAAATGGTTGTGAGAGCAGCCGCTTCTTCTCTTAATCCATCATAAAGTGATGCCTTTCTTATCATTCTTTGATGTTTTCTTGGGATCATAAATGGCAGAGATTTAGAGGATTATCAGAGGCAGGATATGATTGCCCTTGGATACTCAGCAGAGAAGATCATGGATGTCAAACTGGTAGTATATGTAATCTTGGCCACAAGACTAAGGAGAATTTTTCTGAGCGCTGCCTGTGTTATCAGCAGCATGTATGGCATGCGAGCTTCCCTGTCATGTCTACAGGATGAAACCATTCCTTCACATGTGAAAAGAAACATTAGGCAAAATAATGGTGTTGAGTTCTGCTGTAGCCAGACTTGTTCTATCCCAACCACGGTGCGATGGGATAATGAACTTCTCTGTTCTTCCACAGAGCACCTGAGCTCTATAAAAGTCAGGGGATTTGACTACCTTTTTGAAGTGGAGCTTTCCCTGAAATTACTTCTGTTTTGGTCAGTTTTACAATAGGTTTGTGTTGTGGGCTGGCACTGAGGATGTGTTGTCCTTGTGCAGCACGAGGCGCGTTGGGCGAGCAGAGTGCCTTAGCAGGGGGTCAGGTGCCAGAATTCAAATGATTGGAACCGAGGACTAAGTGCACCTTGTTACTAGTTTATTTTTATAGTGGTTTGTGTGATGGCTTTATTAGGGTACAGCCAGGGGTTTGATTTGCTGGGCCAAACGTTTGCTTTAACAAGTAAAATTATCATTGTTCTTACAGTCATGCAGCCAAGAGAGTTTATTATTTTAAGTGACTGATTGCTTTAGCAGGTGCTCAGTTAATGGGGGCTTCGCTGTAGTATTTAATGCTTTTAGGTAGGGTGCAAAAAGCTCATTTGAAAAATCATATTTCTTGAAATAGCCTTTTTATTTGGTGTAAACCTCCTAGGTGCAACCTTTATATTCCATTTTTGAGCGCAGAGCATGCAAAAATGGCTTGGGAGGTGGAGAGCCACATTTAGCTGACTACGAGGCTGGAGGATTTCTTCCATTTTAGGGTTCAGTCCTGAAACCCGAGATTATTTTTCCTTCTTTTTCTCAAAAATCCAATTTATAGATCTATATTTTTAATAAATAAAATGATATTGATGAGTCTGTGTTTACCTAGAGTGCTAAGGAATTAGAACTGGGAAAAAAAAAGAAAACAGTGTTTATTTTAAGTATTTCTGAATGAAGTGATGTATCACAAATACCATGTGACCTTGTTCCAGGTTTGGTTGGAATTTAGGAGGTCTACTTTTTATGCAGTAAGTAGTCTTTGTGGGCAACTGTAATCATTTCTATCCACCTATAAGCACATGAATGTATTTTGCAATGTGGTTGTGTTGACTGAGCAGAGTCGAGGCTTGAAACTTTTATCACTCCCAGAAAGAAGTTTTTATGCTGCCTTAAGACAGCTCCACGTTCTCTCACTTCCACTCTATCAAGTCTGTAAATCTTTTTGGTGGAATAGGCGATTAATTTTGGTGTGAAGTCTGTTCATTGAATCACTGAGAATATTATCTACTTTCTGTTCATGAAATCCAGGTGCAGTCACTTACTGTAATAAAAATGAGAATAGGAAAAATGATCCTCGGCACAGAGTCTGCTGGAAAAGTCAAGATGTGATGAGGAAGAAGGTAATAGATGTAACATTTTGTATCATATTATCACCAGCAAGAGAAAGAGAGGTTTAAATTCAGCAGTTCTGAAAGTCCTGATATAAACAGGCTTGGAAGAGTTGAGGTTTTCTGTGGAGATTGCATGCGAGGGTATTCCACACTCTGAGTGAGCACAAGGGGAGAGGAAAGTAAAGAAAGGAGAAGGCTTTAAGAGCAGATCAGCGCTCTCTACTTTCCTCTTGGGACTTCTCGTGCATTGATCCGTATCCCTTGGCCTCAGCAGAAAATTCGTATTTGTTTTTCAGACCAGGTGAATCTCAGATGGGGCAAATGATGCTTGCACCTGCTTTATGACAAAGTGATGCCATAGCTTAGGTCACTGCTGAGCTTGGGAGATGAGGCTTTTGACTCAGAGCTCTTTTGGAGAGCTGTGTCTCAAGCACCATCAGGACTGTGCCACGTCTGGAGCCGCACCTGGTGTAGATTGTGCCGAGCGAGTGCAAAGTTCCCTCTGCCGCGGGCGGCTCGGGCTTTTCCTGGGACAGCATTCCTGAAATTGCCTTCTGTCATCTCCTGCGGCTCTTGACATTGTACTGGTACCTGTGTGAGTAACGTTCCCGCTGAGGAAAGGCCGTGCCTCCGAGCTCCGCTTCCCTTTGCCTCCATTTATTCTTCATGTTCTTCAAATTGGTAAATCATATGACAATAAACAGAAATACCCTCAATGAAGAGAGAAGGGGAAACTGTTGTTTATCTGCTCAGGTGGTTTAGATTAGCAGTGATGCTGGTCTGTATTATGTTACTTTAAATCATAGTGTCCCAACAGGACATAAATTATGAAGATTGTTACAGTATGTTTCATCCAATGTAAGATCAACAAATTGGAATAATTTTTTTAATAGGAAAATCAGTGCTTTGGCAAGGTTATTGTTGAAGAATTTAATTTAACTTGAGCTTTGCTTGCATTATTTCTTAATATATCAAAACTATTTGCATAATGTATGAAGTATAAACATTTTTAGAATCAAAGGCAAGAATGCCTTTTCCAAGATTACACAGAGTGGCAAACTACTTAGAATAGATCAGTGTTTGTGCTTTTGCTGTCAGAAATGTTTGATATAGAGCTGGCGAGCTAGTTTCTTCACGGACATAATTGTAAACAAGTGTTGGGAGACAGAAACAACGTTCTTTGTAGAACATGGCGCATAGGTTTTCACATAGGCTGCTGCAGATCTAACATGGAGGGCAGTGTTTACGGCTGCAGCAGGAATATAAATAGGTAGCTTTTTTTAGAATGCAAAGCAGCATTTCACTTTTGTATAAATGATGTGTGCGGATAAGTGTGGGGGATGCCAGCAGTCAGCTCTGCGTTTTAAAAGAGTATTGTAAACACAGAAAAGCATAGACAATTAAGTTGAAAATTGGAGTTGTGGGATTTTTAGAGTTTCACATGTTGTTGTGAAGACAAATGGTGTCTCAGTACATGCCAATATGCCTGTAGTATTCGTCTTCCATCCTTTCCCTTTATCAGTGTCCTTCAGAGTTAGGAGTATTGCTTTCCCCAGTCACAGCCGATGCCTGGGGAAGGGGAAGGCCGGTTGCAGGCACAAGATTTTGCTACTTGAGCTATTAAAGAGGAAGAAAAAACCCATCTACCTGTAGTGTGTTAGGTGGTGTTCACCTTCAGAACCCACTGCCTGCCTGTGCCTGGATGAGGTGGGATGGAGGGAGAGGGAAATGCAGGCATAATGTCAGAGAGATGGTGATGGGAATCACCTGAATTTACCTCTGTTTTGGGATGTGATTTCATTTTATTCTTAAGGACTGTCCCGCTATTCCTGGAATGATATTAAAAAGGAGAAGAGCATCGGGAAGGTGTTCCTTTGATTAATGTTGTGGATGAATCCAGACAGGGCCAAAAACGAAAAAGAAGAGGAAAATATCTGATGCCGTGCAGCTCCAGTGTCCCTGGGAATGGCTCAGGCAAGCTGAGGATGCCAACAAGGAAGAATCCCCAACTGGGCACATGGTTTTGAGAATGAGTACCCATCCTCCTTTGCTGCCATCACCTTCCTAAATACTAGTTGGATTCTTCTCTGTTGTGTTTTAGCCATGTTGTCACTTTCAGATGGAGCGTGTGGCCTTATGAGATAATTTTTGCATCTTTGTAAGAGAAAGATCTTTCCTGATGGGATAAATAGAATTGAAAGAAGCCCAGCATTTTTCTTGACAGCACAACAGAAGACTGTCATAAGGTTGCCAAACGTCGGTGACTCACTAAACATAACTTAAAATAGCTCGGCGTTAAAGAGCTTTTTCCTTTTATCTGCTGGCACATAGCTCACTGTTAGGTAGTAACATCAGCTGTACATGTGAAAGCTGCTGCAGTTTAGAAGTGAACCTTCATTACTTGAGTTTATTGTTGTTGTGTCAAGCTGCTAAGTGCAACACGAGCTGTATACTGGGTGTTTTCCCCTCGAGTGAGTAGAAAGAAAATGTGTGAGGTAGTCATCTCTCACCTTGTATGGCAATGCCACCAGAACTTGTTTTATTTATTCATTTCCCACTAATAACTGCTGCAGATTTAGGCTGGGTGGATGGTGAAGGGAAGACAGGTAGCCCTCGCACCACAGAAGGTCGAGGTTAATGCTACCTCCAGTGTTATAATGACAGATGGGAGGCAAAAACCTTAATGTACTCATGATTAGCATATGGTTTCCTTGGCTGAATGTTCAAATGATTTAAGAAGCCTGGCTATGCTCCTTATAGCGCACACATTTTAAAACAAATAAATAAAAAGTGTGTATGATTGTATTGTTGAGTCTTTCAGCTGTTTTTGTTGAATATCTCCACTTTTGAGTCAAGTACTGTCAGCTGCTTTGTTCTGGAGATGCACTGTGGTAATCCATCACTGGGGACTCGCGAGTGGGTGATGTATTAGCACGACTTATCGACCTGTGTTCCTTTGATGTATAACTCATCAAGATAATGTTGGCAAGCATTGTACAAAAGCAGCATGTTTAAAAAGTATTAAGATGAATTGATTCCCTGCTTAAGAAGTGTGAAAGGAAGAATAATAGCCGATTAGCTCCAGGACCCCACGATTCTCCCAGAGCCGTGCAGCGTTGAGCAGTGCAGAGGAGAGGATGGAATTTCATCTTTCCTCCCAGTTCTGCCAGCAATGTGTCTGGCCCTGGATTTCCCATTCTCAGGCCACAAAAGTTGCATTAGGTTTTATTTTGTGATAGCTTATTTTGTCACTTTTAAAAGCAGTTTGGCCAGTCCTAAAATGTTATGTGATAGCTTGATTTTTTAAAGTATGTTTTGATGGTTTTTTTTTTCCATATTAACTTGCTCTACTAACAGGTGCCCTGATTTTTCTCTCATGGAGATATACTATGGCTGCTAGTATTAAAAAAAAAAACAAAACATTTTAGAAATGATGTTAAGACTGGACTAATGGAACACCATTAGTTTTCACTTCCTTCTTTCATGGTCATGAAAGAAATGAAGGGAAGAGACATACTGGCACACTCAAGACATCTTGTCTGTGCAGGATTTATTCATTCCTTACTTCTTCTATTGCTCTTTATGGTTTGTTGTAGGGGCTCTGCAGTCTGCCTTCACTCAAGTGATGTGACGTAATTGTTTAGGGTAACTTCTGTGTCTGATTGTTATTTTAACCCAAACATCCTAAAAATATTAGGTTGAAAATACCTGCTTAATATGCCCATTACCAAAATAGCCAAATACTTTGTGATTTTCAGTACATCGAAATGTCTTTTAATACTTCTTTATGACTTCTAGAAAGTGCACAAACCCTTTCTTTTCTCCCTCCTTTTATTTTGTCAGGCAAAATTTGAAAAAGTTCTTGTTAGTGGCCGAGGGAGTGCAGATCTCTGTTGATAATATAGTGAAAGACTGTGTTGGGTCTTACTGTCGTGAGTAAAGTACTTGTCCCACTTTCATCAAGAAATGTGTGATGGTCTGATAAACTCTGCCCACCAAAGCAGTCTTGACAATGATCTTGCACTGCAGACTACGTAATAATTTTCATTATTTTTAATTAAAGTTGAAGAATTGCAGACTCCTGTTCAAATTAAGGTTGGTTGTGTTGCCGGAATGTGGTAATTACTTTAATTGATCACAAGATAGTTTCCTTGATCACCAATTAGACCAAATTACCGATCAAGTTTCAAGACGTGAAGAAATGTCCAAACTGATTTTATGTAATAGAGTTTTCAAATCTAATCAAACCTAAATATCTTTTCCTTCCAGAGCCACTTGTATTTTCCTAAAGAAAGGTTACGGCTCTACAAATATAGAGGTGATTCATAAACAATAGCTTTCCAATTCTTTTAATTAGCAAAGGAAGCATTTAGGACCTTAATGGAGATTGCATTGGTGCAATTGCTCATTAGAACTGTTGCTCATTTTTCTTAGTGGAAGATACTTATTGTGTATAATTAAAATAAACTAAAATACAAGTGGTAAGTTGCTTTGGGTAATGTGCAGTGAGGGAGAATGTCTCTGAGCAGAGCAGGGCATGCACAAAGGCGAGCATACCCCTTGGGTCTGCGTGCGCCATCCTTCACTGTAACTCCAGATTGCCCTGACTGGGACAGTCGTGGGCAGCTGGAGCAGTGAGCAGCAGGAGAGTCCTCTGCCCACAATTAATTCATTTATGTGACTTGGACAGCCTCAAGTTGAGCACTCTTTGGGAACGTGAGCAATTTTAAGAACATGTCCATTTTATCCAGCTGGAAAGTTTTTACCATCTGCAAGGGAAGAGGCAGTGAGTTGGCATGGTGGTCCAGTGGCTGGTGAAGATTTGGTGGTCCAGTGATCAGGAGGATTTGTCGTCATGAAGCGTGAAGTAAGGTCTGCAGAGCAGATTAATTTAGTGGCCTCGCTTGCTGGTGCAGTTCACTCTGTCTGGCTTCTGTTGGAGCGGCGATTATTGTCCCACGATGGATGAACTGTGTTTATGTAGCATGACCTGCGTGTGTGCATAGGTGGGTGAGTTCCTGGGATGGACAGACAGACACTGGTTGTGCATACATGAACCTGATGGGGGTTTTGATAAATTTAATCTGTCTTTTCCCCTTGCTCTTCGTTTGTACGAAGGCAATCTAGTCGCAGATGCATTGCTGTTTTAAACTTTTGTGGACATGTCTGTGTACAGAATTGCTGTGTTGGGAAGTAACATTCCTTATTAAGCTCATGGACACTCTAAAATCATTTAAATTGAGTATCATCCAGTACTATAGTGCAGAAGTTTTCCAAATCATTGCTAACGTTTAATGCACAACTTGCATCTTTCTGCTTCAGAGCCTGCTGCTGAAACATTTGGACATTTTTAGAAGTAATTATTCACTCCAAGTAAAACTGAACTGAGCAAGAGCTTCAGGGGAAGTTAGATTTTCTCAAATTTTGGAATGCTCTTGGGTCAAAGAAAAAAAGCTTTTTAATTGCTGACAGTTTGGTGATTTCCAAACGACAAACCTCATTGGAATGATTTTCTCTGATTATAACGTTTGCATTCGTTTGACTGGCAACGCGACTAACAAAGTCATACTTCATCCAGGCACCAAGGCTTTTTTTTTTTACCTAAAGGTTTTTGTAATTTGTGAGAGGAAAAAAGACTTGAAACTATTATCAACCATTATATGTTATTCATGGACCACATGTTTGTTTGAAATGGCCATCACTCGATGGAATGCAGGGTATATACATTCTCTTCCATAAATGATCGCTAAAAACCTACCTAAATCAGGTAGGGTTTTGTTGAGGTTGTTGTATTATAATATGAACCAGACTATAATGTGGATGGCACTTAAGCTTTGCATGTTAATTTTGGTCCTGAACCCCGGTGGATGGAGCCTGGTATGAACAAAGCCCGCTGACTTGGAGGCGTCTCGCTCACGCACTGAGGCCCTTCGGGCCCCGCTGCATAATTGCATTCTTGATTTACATGGACATTCTAATTTTCTTTATAATGCAGTGATTTGCTCCTAAGTATTTTGGCAAGGGCTTGCTATTATTTTCTTCTTGAGCCTGTGATAAAAGCTGTGTCCTGAGGGAGCGTGCCGTGCAGAATGTAGTGGGAGAGGATTGGGAAACCTATTTTAACTCAAGGGAAAATATTTTCTCATAAAGCAGAGGAGTAAACCCACCTGCTGCCATTCTCTCTCCAGTAAAATAAATAGCAAAATAGTGACATGAAAGGATGTGTCTCTGGAAGTGATATAGGTAACACTGTGGCTTGATGCTTAGTTAGAAATGGTATGTTTCTAAGATGCAGTAAGTGACTGAGGGGTTTGGGATGGATGGTTAAAATCACTGTTGTGTGCCAAAGGTAACAATCATTGTTCTCATGCAATGACTTTTAATCTTGGAGTTAGGTAACACTGAGAAGAGTGGTTTACTGGGGTCTGAAGGGGATGATTTCAGCAGTCTGAGGAAATGCATTGGTGGCATCAGAAGGTGAAATGTCCCTTCAACACACTCAGACCCAAGGTGCAGCATTCTGGAACATCTCTAGCAGTTTTTGGGATTTTGGAGTGGATCTTGCAGATCTGCTGCCAGTCCTGGCAAGTGGATGAGTATTGTCCTCTTTGCTCTTTCTCTCCTTAGGCTTTTGGATTTATGACGCGTGTTGCTCTACAAGCAGAGAAGATGAATCACCACCCGGAATGGTTTAATGTCTACAGCAAGGTAATGTCTTCACCAGCCTTACTTAGAGGCATGGCAAGTTAAGGAGACCACACCACTGTCCCATTCTCTCTGCCAGAGAGATGTGAGGTGTGAGATTTTAAAGAGATGCTGAGATATTTATAGTGGTGAGTGATCAAGAATCAAGCTCTTTGCAGTTGCTACCAGCTGCGTGGTTTGGACCTGTCGCTTTGCCTCTCTGACTGAGATCTGAAAATAGAATAGAAGCCTTTAATCTTTTATTTAGCCATCCTGAATACATTACTGTTTTGAAACTACTCATCAACTCTCATTCCTGTCTGTGCAGCCCAGCAGTGTAGGGCAGCAGACTGTCGATGTGTAGGTACCTAAAAGGGAACCTAACAGTCCCGATTCAGGATTGGTTTTTGGTTTTTTTGTAATTGTAGACTCCTGTGTCTCAACATAGCAGCTTATAAAATTTGTTTATAATATTACCTAACTGTTGGTGGGTTTGTATTTACAAGGGCTACAAGGTGTACTGCAACTCTGGAATGAAAGTTGCTGGGGGAAATTATTGTTCTTCCCTGTTTCTTTATTTTCTAATACTTCTTATTGTGTTGCATTGAGCTGTTTGTTTTAGCGTTTGGCAAATATATGGCAATCCCACTGAAAGTATACTAAAAGGACATATGGACAAACAGCCCATGGCTGGGAACCACCCACTCAGAGCAGGACAAACCCACCTCTCCTCCCACACAGAGGCATTCCGAGATGGGCTCCTCCTCATCAGTCCTTTAAGTCTCCCAGTGTAAGGGAATATTAAAAAATCACCAGACAAAGTCCCGCTCACTTACTCTTCATGATTTTCTTTGCTTGCCAGAATATTCAGAATTTATCTTTCCTTTCTCTCCTCCCAAAATCTCAGTCAAAGGCGAGACAGAGTAATGCCCAACTTGTCATCTGACTTAGTCTAAACAAACCAGTGCAGGCAGCTGCGTCATAGTAGAATGCACCAGTCCGTTTGTTTTTCTTTTTGAAATTAATCTACAACAAGCTTAACAATTTTTTCACCTTCAGGGTGCTGTTTTTTAACAAAACATGTGAGCCTCTGACTCGGCTGTTGGCAGCTTGGTCACGGGCCCAGCTTCTTCGTGAAACTGTTCCGTGGAATTTAAATGTAAAGAAGGAGTTATTTAATCGGACAATGCAAAGCCTGTTTTGTTCTGTGAAGGGGCTCGCTTCAGTTAGGCTTCAGCCTCTGTTAAGCCTCCTTGCTTACAATGTTTGCTGGTTTTTGTGAGCAGTGAGCGTTCAGCTCTCTGGGACCATCCTGTAAGACCAGCTCACTGCAGAGACACGTGGTGTTCCTGATAAATTGCTGCTCAGCCTGCGTGGCAGAGATCAAAATGGCTTTGTAACCCCTTTCTTTTCCTTTTTGACAGGTTCAGATAACTCTGATTTCCCATGACCGTGGTGGACTGACCAAGAGAGATGTGAAGCTGGCTCAGTTTATTGACAAAGCTGCTGCCTCAGTGTGACCAAGGTGTAAAATGTTTTAATACAGTGTCCACCAGTATTCTGTATTTAAATGACATCCCCCATTCCTTACAACCCTAGTTTCACAAAATGCCCAAGACAGATATTTTGTAAGAAGAGTGACTTAGCTTTGTTGGACTTTAAGACTTAAGACTTGAGATCCCTCTGGATGCCTGTGCTTGTCCTTTGCCATTACTGACTCTGCATGAGGATGTAGCAGATAGACCAGCAACAAAAAAGTTTTAAACTGTCCTTTTCTAGAAACTGCAACAAGTTGGAATGAAAGCAGGAGCCCACCCACATGTGTCAGTGTCCCCCAAGCCCATGGGAGCTGAGGCTGGTGGCAGCTCCCACAAGGAGCATTCCCACTGTGCCTGGCCAGTGCCCTCCTGTAGATTTGTACCTCTCTGCCCTTCAAACAGTGTAAGAGCCACCAGGCCAGGTTAGTCCCCTTTGGCTTGATACCTCCTCATCTGCCTGTAGCCAATGGAAAGTGCCAGGGACGTCAATGGGAGCAGCTCAAGCTGCTACTGCTGTTTCCTTGGAGTTGCAGCTCAATTAGCAGTTACAGTTTTGCGTTTCAGAGCTTCTCCTGTGCTTGCCCCACAGCTCTTCGAACTCATCTGCCCTTTTGGCACCCATAACCTAGCAGCTACATCATCAAAAGTCATGCTGTGTGCTTGAGAGCTGTTCCCCATCTGAGAAGCAGGACTGGATCCAGAAGTTGCTCAAAGCTTTAGCTCCAGTTCAGAAAATACAAAAAAAACCCTCTCAGTGAACTCACAGCAGTCACGTCATTAAATGAAGCTGTGCTTCAGCACTTGGCTGGGCTGGGTCAGTGCTCAGCACCTTGCAGGATGGAGCTATTATTTGTGTTGTACCTGCTGGAGCTGGGGGATGTGTCTTGGTCGGGCGCCCAGAACACCGTCCAGAGCTGCCGGCAGCGAAGGAAGCGGCATTAGCAGGATTCGTGTTAAGCTGGGCTCGGCTCAACTATGCTCACCTTTTTTTTTTCCCTGTAGCTACAATTACTCATTGCGAACATTGTTCCAAGAGCTGCCAATCCCCACTGACAAGGTTTAAAATCATTTCTTCCATGGTTTCAAAGTCTTTGGTTTTATCCTCTGATCCTCACCGAGGCAGATCTCCACTGCCGTCAGGGAGGTTTCAACCTGCTGCAGGCTGGCAGAGGGCCTCTGGCTCTGCAGCCCCGCTGCCGTGTCCCCGGCATGCTCTGTCATGCCCCGCCAGCAGCTCCCAGCACTGAGCTGCGGGAGATTGACACCTCCGAAATGCTGGAGCACATTGCTGGGATGACGCCGGTGGCACAGCTCGCGGCTCCCCAGCAGCGACACACAACGAGGCCAAAATCCTTGTCTGGTGCACCTGCGAGGTGTGTGTGGTCCCTCAGATATTTGGGGTGCAAAATGACGCTAGGTGCCCCTCGAGCATTCATTGTCGATGAAATGAGAAAGGGATTTTTTGTTAATCCTTAGCAAGTGTGCTGTCGTGTGCTAATTGGTGGCAGGAAGCAAGATGTAAGATGTTGGGGTTTATTGTCAGTAAGCTTGCTTGGGAAATCAAGTGAACACCTAAAAATACTCCAGTTCAGACTACGTGCTCAACTGTTCTTTGCTCACAAGTGCCTTTCCTCAGCGAAGCAGCAGATTTCCCTGATATGGTTTGAAATGTTGTGAGGAATGAAGGAAACTAAAACAAACAACCCGGCTGTGATGTCTCCTGTTACTAGTGGGGAAGTGGAATGAGCTTCACCCAAAGTTTTGACAACATCTCTAATGAACTGTGAAAACTTTATTGTTAGAAATTGATGTGTAATGCCTGCGCTTTGAATAAAACCAATAAAATCAAATTCCTCCTTCGTGATCTGTTTCTTTATTATTGTACATATGTGACAGAGCTGTTTAGTTTTAAGATAGATTTAAGATAAATAGTATTTAGTTACTGGGAGGTCTTTGGTTTAGAATATTGATATTTATTTACATACTCCAAGGAAAAAATCCCAACCAACCAATTTAGCTCAGAGAGTCCAGCTACAACGTAGAGCTGTGCACCCGTGGGGGTTTGGGGATCTCTGACTGGTGAAGATGCAAAAATAGAGGAGCATGGCTTTGCAACTCTTCTAGGTCAGCACTTGTTTAGCCACAATTTCTTATTAACTTCTGGGGCATCCCACAGACCTGTGAAGGCCTTTCATGAGCATTACTCTGCAACACTAATAATAATAAAATAAACTAGTGAATAAATGGCTTCTGGTTTCTTTTCCAATGAGTGCTGACTTCAGAGGAGTCTCACAGTGAGGCTCTGGCTCCACTGCTGCCGTGAAGAGGTCTGCCATCCTGTCACTCACGCCATGGGTTCCACATGGGTACCTTTGCCTCTGGCCCTGCTGGATCCTGTTCTGCTGGCTGCTCCCTGCATGGGTTGGAAAGCAGTGGCACACTCCTGGACCTTGCTTCAACTTGCGGACACCAGAGATGTCTTTCATTATAAAAGCACCTTTTATTTCCTTTTTTTTGTTTGTTTTTGACGGGATGCTCGGTACTTCTGAAACACATCCCCAATCTGCAATGGATGCCCACTGAACTCCACCTCCTACCTTGGCTCAGCAGCGTCCCCGAACTGCTGATTTCTACAGAGGTGAGCTGGGGAGCCCTATGATACTGAGGAGCCCTGACCCACTCTTCATGCAGCTCTCTAAATCGAACAACAGCCAGCTCACAGCCGCTCTGTGCTCTTGCACCTCACCGGCTCTTCTCCACCTGCACATATGCTGCTGGCTGATGTGTGGTGAGTGGAGGATGCTGAGGGACTTGGGGAGGGGATGCACAATCTCCCTGTCCAGTCTGGAACTTCGCAGCAAATTTATAAGGCAACAATTTAATGATAGCCACTGAATTTGGGCCAGGAAACTCAGCCTAAGACACCTTTTCTTGTGAAGAGCATCACCAGCTCTGCTTTGGACAAAAGAAGCCAGAATGCAGGGTTTGGGTCTTTTCCAGGTGATGGCATCACTGGAGCTGTGCTGCTTCATGATGATACGGCTCAATCAGCTGCCCAGAATACAGCTTCAGCTGCTCTGACAGCTTCTTCCCAGGGTCAGCTTGGTATCTGCTCTCCATGTGCCTCCAGGCTGCACCCCAGCGCAGGACAGCTCTGCTCCTGCAAGTTAATCACCCTTTCCTGGTCACTGAGGTTTGGCTTGCAGCTAGCAGCCACCAGGTTTCATATTCCCCTGGAGTTGTTTTGTTTTTTGGTTTTTTTTTTATTTTAAACTGATTGTGGCTTGAAGTATTTGGATAATCCATCAGGAAACAACCTTCTCCTTCCGGGTCACTTTCCTGCATCAAGATTGAATTAACTCACTGTGTCCACCCTGCGAACACAGACCATGGCGTGTGGGAAATTCTGTCCCTGGGAGACCCTCCAAGGGTGCTCCATGGCCACAGGAAATTAAAAAGCAAAAACTCCATGCTGAGAGAGCAGAGTAGGAAAGATGCTTACAGCATGCTGCATGGTTGAGATCGCTGCTCAAGTCCTGTGAGGCTGGAGATCACACCTTCACAGCACTGTCTCTGAAACAGGGCCAGCGAGTAATCCTTTTCCCTTCCCCAGAGTGGGAGCTCAGGTCCAGTAAACTGCAAAAATCATATTGAAAGGGGTGGTGTCAGCATCACATGTGCTTCAGGGCTCTGGGGATGAGGTCCCATGGGCAGCTCTGTGGAAACATGTTAGAAAACAAAAGTCTGTCTTGGCTTGTGAGTTAGGGCTCAGTCTGACTGTGCTGGCATCCCTCTTGCCTTCCTCCTTCTACCAGCTGCCCAGACTGGTGGTGGAGTGGCTGAAGAAGAGGTGAGTTTTCTATTAATTAATCTCTCTCATTAGGTCAGTCTACATATTAGAAAGCTAGTAAGGATGTCTTCTCACCCAGCCTCTTCTTGCAGCATCCCTGATTTTTGATGATGAGCACTTGCCTGATCCCTGCTCTAGCACTGCCTTCACGCTTAGCCTCACGGCCTGCCAGGTCCTCAGCCCTGCTCTGCCTTTCCCTTGTCCACGAGCACTTTTCAATCATGCAAACCACAATTTTGAAAGTCTCTTGTTTTCTGTGGCTTCTTAAAGGTTTATGCAAGTCCTCTGACCTTTTTCAGTCTCAGCTTAATGAAGGAATTGCCAGTTAACTGAAGCTAATGAGTTATTCTGCATGAGCTAGCTTCAGTTTTTCACAATTGTTTGCTCCAAGAAACAAATATTTGTGCCTTACTCAAAGCTTCATCTTGGGCTTAGCCAAACATGTGTGTGTCCTGGAACAAGTGCTTGCAGAGTGTCCAGGCTAGAGAGCACAGGGATGCTGACTAGTTGAAATAAATTGGCAGTTGTTAATTCCTTTCCTCCTAAAGAGCTGAGGCAAGAATTAAACATGGCTATGAGTTACCCTGCAGACACCAAAGGCCAGGTTTATGCAAGTGCTGCTTGTGCTGAAATTCTGTTGCAGAGATGGACCTTTTGGTAAGGAACTGACAACTCACTGAAAAAGGACTTTGGAAAGAGTCCAGACGCGGCTGCCAGTGGCTCTCTGGTTAGAGCCAGGTCAGCCCGTGTGGGCTGCGAGGATGCTGGAGCCCTGGGAGCAGGGTTTGGTTCTGGCATTTGCCTGTGTGGTTTCTTCTCTGGAAGTGAACTCAGAAGGTGGGGATGTCAAACAGCAAGTTCCACCCTCCTACGCACACTGAGGGTCACTTAGGGGTGGTAAGAAGCACCCAGCTACTTTGTGGACCCATCAGGGAAGCAGCACATGGAGCATTCAGACCTTTCCCAGAATGGAAAAGTCCCCTCCAATTTTCTTAGCAGATCCTTCCAGTGTCTGTTGGGAGGCCATTGCAGGGCATGCTCCCTTCTGCCAGCTGAAGTACCCACGGAGCAAAGCTCTTTTGGTGGGGAATACCCCCTGGGTGATACTTATACTGTGAGACCTGCTAGTTGGGCTCCAGTTCAACCTGGGTGAAGCAAGGACTTAGACAGGAGCAGAGTCTCCAGCTGTGTCTGGCTGCTGGAGTGTGTCATGGGAAAACCAACAAAAACAGACAGTAAACTGGAAGAGCTGCCTCAGCTCTGCCACTGTTTCTGACAAGAGAAGGGATGCCAAGTTTGGTGCTTCCCTGCCTGGGCTGCTGGGCAACCACAAAGTCATGAGGCTTACGATCTGCATCATCTCCATCAACACCATCTCCCTGCCTGTGGAGATAATGGGCACCACTGCTCATCCTGGGGTGAGCAGTTCAAGGTGAGCTGCAGTGGCTGCTCCCATGTGCCATGGCTGGGAGGGGAGGGATGGAGGGGATGGGGGTCTGGCCCCCGCCGCTGCTTGAGCTGGCTGCCAGCCCTCTGTTCTGCCCTGCACCAGTGCCTGCACTAGCACAGGGCCTGGATAAAGTGTATTTCGGCTTCAGATCCCTTCACTTATTTGATAATTATTGTTCTTCAAATGTGATTGTTCCGTCCTTTCTACAGCAGCCCTTTCCCTTTCATGGTTTTAGCACAGCTGGTTTAAGCACCCTTTTAGTACTCAATTTTCACATTGAAAAATCCCTCTTGGTCACACTCCTTGATTTCCTTGTCTTACACAAGCTAGCTACTGTACGCAAACCTCTGAGCCTTAATTATATATCCCAGTAATATATAGCCAGGCCTGGCTAATGTCAAAAAACCCAGTCACGGGCGTCAGAGGTTTCCAAGAGCTCTGGCTGCAGGACCAGGCTCTGTGCAGGGAAGCGATTGGTGCGTGCCCAGCTCTGAGGGCCTGATGGGGTGCATGCTGTTTTGGGATGCAGCAGGACCTCCCACACTGAGCAGTGATCCATGGGATGATGATTGCTGAGGGGTGAGCTCGGCTCGCGTTTGAAATGATCACTGTGGGTAGAAAGACATGGTTGGGGATGTTTAATATGATAGTGTTGTATTGGTGCATGAAATTTGTCAGCCACAGGCAGCTGCCCAGGGTCACCTCCTCTTCTCTCCAGGTCACAGATGCTTTATTCCTCACTGTTTACACCACTGAGCTTTTGCTGAAGCTGCATGTAGATCCCATTGCTTACTACAAGAGCAGCTGCAACATCTTGGATCATCCTCCTTATTGCCTTCCTCCCTCATATCGTGCCCGTGGACACCACCGTGCACACTCACCTGGAGGGAATGGCCAAAGGTCTCCAGACCCTCCGAATCCTCAAGTTTCTCAGGCATAGCAGCAGAACAAGGGTGAGGCATTGCTCACTGGTTAAAACCCAACACCCTGACCAGGAGCAGGGTGAGCCTCTGCTGTATTCAGGTGTTGCGGGGCTTATGGCTCAAGAAGTGCTGATGCTTGTGGTAGCTCAGGAACTGCAGATCAAAACTATTGATTCCTGATCGTTTTAAGGTGCCCAAGGCTTAACCATTGGTTAATTCCCTTGTTTGTGCTTCCCCAATGAGAGATTTTCTTTTTTACTGCAGCAGAGCAGACACCAAAAAAAACCCCACAACCCTATAAAACATAGGTCACATCCTATTCTTGGTCTGTGTGTATTTTTCTCTCCAGCACGCCATCTCCTACTTAGTTTTCTCCTGACAACTCTGGAGGTTTGTTTTTCAGCAAGTAGCTTATGTGGGCAATGAGTGCTCAGCCAGCATTTCTGCGTGTAATTAATTGGCTGGGTAGCCCACCAGAAGTGGGATGTTTATGAGCACAGGGTGCTTATAATGTTCACTTCTGAGCCTTCATTCCTCTAGTTTAAATCGTAAACTTCACTTATCACCAGACTTTTATGTGTTAATTATTCTGTGTCACTGGGAGAAGGGAAGACATATTGAAGTGCATGAAATAATTAGGAGTTTAAGCAAGGGGCATCAGATGCTCTGGTCTGGCGGATTGTAAGAGAGCAAATTGCTGCCTGGCAAAATGGGGAGACACTTAGGGTAGGTGCGTGTTCGTTGGTTTGAGCCTCCTGCTATGCACTTGTGGAACTCACTGCTGGGAGATGCCTCATCTGGGGACCACAAAGAAGAAAACCTGTAGGATAAGATTTGTCACCATTTCCCCCCGAGACACTTAAAAATGCTGATGTGCTTAGAAAAAAAATCCCACTCAGCACAAATCTGCAAGTTTAAGAGCCCTAATGCCTTTGAAAATCTGGGCCATGCAACACTAGGTTTTAATGGAAGTCAGTGAGACTTCAGGGACTGGGGCCATCGGGAATTTGCAACCTGGCTTTGGGTGAGAATGCCTAGAATTGCATTATGGGGGGAAAAAAATACCAAAGAGGAAAATTCTTTAGGTTCTCCCAGTCTCTTCCTGTTCCAGGGATGCTATAAATATCCTGCAAAGCTCTGCTGTGCCGCTGCCATCCAGCTCCAGGGACACTGGGTACTTGCCTTTGCATCCTGACCTGAAGAAATAAGTGCTCTGAGCCACTTGGCATCCTACGAAGCAGCACCTCTTTGCCTAAAATGTGTTTTAAAATGTGATGGGGTTGACTAAATGCATTTTGCTGAAGGTGCAGGAGGCTGTTTATGCCTCTGTGTGTATTTTAATTTATTAATTAAAGCCTAAATTAGCCCTCAACAGGTTAGCAGTATTTAATGCAGAAAGCTCAAACATGCAACACATTCTTGGCACGTTTCCCTTTATTAATTAAAAACCTCTTTAAAGCACTCTGCCTTCCACCTTGGAGCAATAAATTTCCACCTTGAGGAAATAATTTCCTTGTTGTATTCCATACAGAGACGTTCTGTTAGCTGCAGTCCCTGCGTTAGTGTAGGCCCCATTCATCCTTATTTCAATTTCAAAATAAACTTTAAAAATGCCAGGTTGTTCTGAAAAAAAAAACAAACAACAACAACATCATAAAATAAACTAACCAGAAAAAGGAAAGAATCGACTTTTCTGCTTTTTTAAAAAATATATTTGGGATTAATTTCAACATAGTTAACTACCTGTGCAGACTGTGAACCACAAAGCTCCTTCTTAATAAGAACTCATAGGACTCCACAGCGGTTCCTGGAGCAGCCAGAGCAGCCTTGGCAACCAAAGCGAGGTGAAGGGCCTACACGGGAAGCACTCGCCAGCCTGTGGCTGCTGCGACCATTTTATGGCTCTCCAGTCACCCCCAGCTCTGGGTGGCTGGTTTTCTTTATGACTACATACCACATCCCAAACTTGCCCAATGCCATGACATAATTTGGCAAAAATGTGACCTGATTTTTGGGGTTGAATGGTTTTTGTTCCTCTGCTAGTCCTGGGCTGTGCCTGTCCGAGACACCTACGTGTGCAGGGAGGCAGTAAAACCCCCCGCCGGTTCCTCCAGGAGCCCTTCACCCATCCAAACAAGCTGAGGGACATGTTGACAGCCAGAGATGTTGACAGCCAGAGATGATGGTGCACTGTCTAAGAACCCCTCAGCACTAGCAGGCACAGGGTTACTGGGGGAGCAACCAACCCGTGCTACTGCTGCTCCCCAGGATGATGTAACATGGATCCATGAGGCTGCATGGAGTTGTCTGTGATTTGCAATTAATGGGAACCTTTGCATTTGTCTGAAAGTCATGACCAATGGCAAGCTTAGTTGACCAAACCAGCACTCCCATCAACTCCCAGGAGTGTCTTTTGTTTGGTGTCATATGTGGATCTCTATAAGAAATTAGACAGTCTCAGAAGCAGTATCGTATCCCTTCCTGGTCATCTCAGGCTTTGCACAGGGCTTCCCCGAGCTCAGCAGCCACGGGGTAATGACAGATGACTGCGATCTCTTATCTCCCATCCTGGCCCATCCTGCATGGCAGGGAAGGAGCAGTCAGGCAGTGAGGGTGGCAGAGAAAGTGTTTTACATCCAGTTTGTGCTCAGACCCAAAGGCATGAGTCTTAACAGCACTGGTCATTTTTATTCAGCTAAATGATGGATGCAGAAGTTTGGGAACAGCTGTGTCCTTTATCAACAGGAACCCACTACTTTGTTAGTAACCTCTCTGTGTTTCAGAAGGCAGGGAGAAGCCCCTGTGTGCTTCTGGGACCAAGCAGCACTGGGTCTTGCCACTGTTCAGCACATCCTCAACACTGAGCACTACTGGGGCCGTTTCACAGTCCAAGAGACTGATGCATGGTCACAACCTCTGAATTATGCCATGCTCCTATGCACCATGGTTGTTTCCCCTTCCCTCTCCTCAATTCCCAGTACAACTCTGCAAATGCACGCAAGGAAGCTGGTTCAGAGGTGGTCCAGGGAGGCTGTTACTTCCTATATCCCCAGCCCACTTCCCAGCCTTAGTGCCTATTAAGGATCTTTCTCACCTACAGAGTACACATTTGTTTTTCCTTTTGCAGGTTTTCACAGGGACTCTTGGCCAGACAGTGCAGCTGTTGAAGTCTGCCCTCACCCTGCTGTTCCTGCTGATGTTCATGTTTGGGACATGCACGGTATGGAGATCCCAAAACTGGAGACACTGTGATCTGTCTTATGCTCTTCATTTCAGCAACCCAAAATACAGCAGCATTTTCAAGTGTGTCTCAGTCAAATGACAAAATGCATATTTTGAAGGCTGCTGAAGAAATACTTTGATTTACCTGTAGCTTCATTGGGGAGAGCATGGACTGCTTGGCAGTGAACTCATATTCCAGGTCCTTGAGAAAAATTGCTTTGCTATAAAAAAAATCCCTCCCCAGTATGCCAAATTCAGAGGGGACAATCTCTAAAGCTGACAGCAGAGAGATCTGAACTAGCTGATTTGAATCTGGACCTCTGAGGAACAGAGAAACTGTGCTTAGTTTAAAAAAAAATAAATGAAAAGATGAGGAAGATTTCATATGGTTTGTGAGTTATGCTGTGGTTTGGAACTCAGCTCTCTGGTCTGCTTAAATACATTTGCAGGTTGATGGTTGGACAGACTTAGAGCAGGGGATGGATCATTAGGGGTTTATGAGCAGCCACGTGTTTGTAGTCGTGTTCATCTTGCTGGGAAATTTCATCCTTTCCACTATGTTGATTGCAGTTGTGATTACCAAAGTCCAGGTCACACGAGCTCTGTGCATTTGTGTGTGAGGCTAGGTGAGTGTGTGTGAGGGGGTGAGTGTACCACCAGCTAACAGGCTATCTTGGACAGATGGTGCTTAACTGCTTGCAGAAGTCCCAAGTCCCTGAGCAGAGAAAGTGTATCTTTCCCCGTGGTCTCCATCTCTACACTGCTGCTTTGTTTTTCCATAGCTGCTGCCAGCTCCCGTTCCTCTGGCACAGACAGCCCCCAGGTGCCCTGAATGCACGCTTTGCATCCAGATCCTCTCAGTCATGCCCTACTCTGCCTCTATTTAATACAAGGCTGCTCTCATGATCCTTCTGCAACAAACTCCTGTGTGGAGCCAGGGCCAGTATCAGCTGGATGTACTGGGAGAATATGGAAAATCCTGTGTGAGAAGTGTCTGCTGCACAGCAGCATTCTGCTGCCAGCCCTGAGGTGGGCCTGTTTAACATCTCTCAATTCTGCATGGGGCTGGGGCTGGACCAGGGTTTTCTTTCAAGCCTAAGTCTCCTTTACCTATCAGCTGTGAACAATGCTCAAGGAGTCACTTGCATCCTGCCTATGGCAGGGGATTGTCACCAGATGATCTCTAAGGTCTCTTCCAACCCAAACCATTCTATGAATCTCTGTGGGTTGGCACTGGCAGGACTTGACTCAGAGTTATGAGCAGGACTGCAAAGCAGTGAAGGCAGCTGCTGTTTGGGCCAAGAAACAGAAGATCCTGAAAAAAGCAGAAGAAGAATGTAAGCAACCAAGTCATGCTGGAGCAGGTGGGTTGTGGTCAGCTGTGGGTGTACAGCACTGTCTGCAAATGTCAGATGCTGATTAACGGGGCAAGATGTGGATGAACTCCTTTCAGTGGAGGAATGTTTATAATAATCCAGGCTGTAGATCCTATGTGCCTTTTTTGTAGGCTCATCACATGTTCAGCTAAAAGTATTGTGATGGCAGATAACAGTTAAAGTATTATGTGGAGAAAACCTCCTAATCGGTTCTGATGTGTTTTGTCTGACTTTTTTTTTATTTCAAAGAGAGGTTTAAAAAGAAATCCTTTTAGGTCATGTCAAGCCAAGAGCCCCGTCCAGAAATGGCTTGGACTCACTTTCTGTGAGCGCTCGAGGGAGGTTATGCTCCTTCCTGTGCTCTCACAGCCCCTTGATGTGACATCCAAAATGCTACTACAGGCTTGAAACATGCTGCAGAGTCTGAAGGAGGACTCTGTGCACTGCTTGATGAAGGGCTTTTGCAAAGCTGACTTGAAACAAATGCAGTAAAGCTGACACTGAAATGTAAACAATAAGAGCAATGTAACTCCCCATTTCCCCCAACTCTTCTACTCATTCTTGCTTTTAGCAAATATAATTTGGAAATAATCAGTTCAGGATGGTTTAGTTAAGGGTGTGCTTGACTTTGGGCCAGAAAATCACCACTGTGAGCACTAGACCAAGAGACCAGTTTGGGTTCCAAGCCTAAAGGCAGGGATGGGAGTACCTGCATAGCTGCAGGACCTGCCTGCCTGTATGGGCTCAGGGGACACCCTGGGCAGTCATCCCCTCTCCATCAGTACCTGGGATCTCCTACACCACCTGGCACCTCTGTCTGCTCCAAAAGTGCAATGGGGATGGGGCTCACAGATGACCCTGTTTCCAGCCTGCAGCTGGTGTGCAGCCCGTGGAAGGGTCTGCAGGATGACAGTCCCAAGTGTCACCTCCTCCTTGCTAACAACATTCTCTTCCTGGGCTTGTTCTTTTCCACAGCACAAAATCACTCATGGTGAATAGTTCAGTGAGCTGCTCAATGCAATAAGATTTTACTGGTGCAAAAATATTTTGCACCACTCCAGCATGGTCCTTATGGAGGGTTTTTTGTTTCACCATCCCATTTATCAATCTATATTTGCCATTCTTGCACCTCCAGCATGACACACTGAACAGGTCAGTGGTGGTGGACCAGAGAGACCAAGTTACAAAACCAAATGTCCTTTTGATGTACTGATTTTTTTTCTTGGAATGAATGGACATTTTGAGGCTCTTCTCCTTGGGCAAAATGCTACTGGTTTCAACATAAACTATGCTGAAAGTTCCAGGAAGGTACTGACATATGGCACATGCTAGAAATGGGGCTGATTTCCTCCCCATCAGGACGGCTAACACCATTTCTTAGCTCCATGCAATGTTGGTGTGGGATTTGTGTCTGTCACAAATGGGCTCAGCTTCCTGCTGGAAAATTCATTGTTCTTCACTGTTGTTCATTGTACCTCAGCCCTGGCACATTTTGGGGTTTGTAGAGGTTCCATCCTCATGGTCTGGCTCCCATATCCCACTCCTCAGCATTCCTGGGGCAGAAGTGAGAGCATATCCCAGATTTATGGGGCAGTGGGTTTGGAGGACGTGTTTACAGCCAAGTGTGGGAGGTGAGGAGAGAGGAGAAGAGGATTTACCTGCCTACTGCAGCAGCAGTCCAGGTTGTCCTGTCCTTTGCCTCAGCAGTGGACTTCTCTGGATCTCGTTTAGGGAATGACTAATCTCAGGCAGTGAGTCTAACCCATGTAACCAGAAAAACCTCCCACAAATTCCCCAAATGGAGACTGCTGTGTTTTACATGTCTTAGGTTAACCTTAATATGATGCAAGTCTGTGATCACAGCTTGGTACCTATTGTTTAAAAAATGCGTGGTCTGGCCTGGAATCCAGGAAGAATTCTCTAGATTTCAAAATTTCCCTTTTGCCCCATTCACCAGTTGATTGCCTTTGCTGCCAGGAGTCTCTGCATTATGTTCCCCTCATGCTTTGAATGCACTGATCAGGATGAGTGCTTCTGAAAAGTGTTTTGCTGTGTACATGGTGCATATTGCAGAGCCAGTCCTGGGTTGTGTTTCTGCCATTCTCCTCTGATGTTTTGGGAAAAAAATATTTACAGGAGTGTTAAAGAAAATTGGCAGAGCCAGAGGGCTCAGTGTCATGCAAAATACTTGGGCTCTTTCCACTGCTACATGTCCCGCTGGGTGAACGGAAGGCTGCTTCCCCAGGTGCAGGTCTCCACGTGCCTTAGGCGTGGGACTTCCCATTTTATGTGGTGTTTGGGGATCTTTTTACCATGCTCTTCTCTCACTGCAGGTTGCAACATCAGTATTACAAAGCATACTGGCATATTGAGAAAGATTGTGGAAGTCGGGAAAGAAAAATCTTTGCCAGATCATGAGAAGATGAAAAGTCAAAAGCTCTTTAGGGGGAACATGGTCCTTGGTGGCTGCCAGAGCTCTGCCTACAACCTCCTCTTCAAACTTCCATTAAAATAACACAGAAGCATTTACAACCAAAAATAGTTCAGAAAATACCTGTTCTCCTTCTGATCAGTGTTGGGTGGAAGAGCAGCCACTGGTTCTGGCCCCATGCTGCTGGCAGCTGCTGCTGGAGGGAGGCATGCCAGAGATACCATGGGCTGAGACAGCATCACAGCCCAAGTCCTTTTCCTGGAAAGCTGGTGGCAAGGTTGGGACTAGAGCCTAGGCCTCTGGTGCTCTCCCTGACTGCTCCCTCTCTTTCTAAGATCAAGCAACCTTGGCATAGTGAAGGGGCTGCTCTGAGTCAGAGCAAAGCAGCCCATGCTAAGGAAATGGATTGTGCTATCTCTAAGCAAAACAACTTTTTTCTTCTCTCTGATGCTGATTAGTGTTTTTGAAAAACCTGCTTGGGTTTGCCTGGCAGTTTTAACGCACACACACCCACACAACTGTGGGTAATCAGGGAAGGAAAGACGAGACCTGCAGGGCAGCAGCCACTCCTGAATGTGCACAGGGTGTACCAGTGCAGAGTTACAGTCCCAAGGTACACACAATGGCCATGAGATGACAAGGAAAGAGCCCTGCTGACCCCCTCCCAGTCATGCAGGCAACAGGAATGAGCAGAGCTTTTCCCCTGACAAGGTCCCCTGTTAGCACACCACGACAAGAACTGAGAAAGGAGTGTGGGCATGACAAAAGGGAGAGAAATCCCTGAGTGGGGCTGGGTTTGGGGGTTTGGCTCTCTTCAGGCTGGATGACATGGGGAGAAGGGTGGGCTCTTTGTGTTGGGGATGCTGGAGGAGCTGTCCCTCAGCCCCTGTGATAAACAGGCAGGCTTAGGTCTTCAATGACCTGGACAGGAGGCTGTTTTGCCTTTGATGACACTGCTGGTGTAACATCAGGTGAGTTTTTCTCAGTCATGATGTTTTTTATATGACTGTTCCTCATGATTCTGCACAACCAGTGGGAATCCAACATTACCAGAGGAACACCTAGAAAATACCCTCTTCACTACTACCCTATGGCTTCCACCAGGAAGAGAAACAAGAACCAGGCACGAGCAGCATATGAAAAAATATATTGACGCATCCCTACAGAGACAAGTGGGTTGATTTTGCAGAGCTCTCTGTCTGCTTCTGCCATGGCTCTGCCTGCCTTTCACCAACCTCAGAGAGCTCATCCCTGTGGTTCTCCAACACTTGTCTTTCCCATAGCAGCCCTAGGGTGCTATTTGGAGTGAGTTTGCACCCCAAGGCCTTCGCCTGAGTTGGCCAGCATGAGGAGGGTGAGAGCTGCTAACAGGAGCTCCCCTTAAAAGGGCTCAGGAGAAAGCAAAGACCTGAGCTCCTGCTCAATTTGTTTTCCATGTTCTTGTTTGTAATTTTTTTTTGTTTTATGAGGGATACTTCCTAGAACTTCTCCAACATGATGGAAACACATGTGGTGCTCTAATACTTGATGTGACCCTTTTGGTGGGGCGAGGAAATGAAAACCTGCTTCTCTGTGGCAGCTCCACAGGATACAGCCCAATGAGATGGACAACCAGCCATGCCCACACTGTTCAGCCCTCCAGAAATTCTGCCTGCATATCTTTGCATGCACAATCTCCAGATGAATTTTCTTACTAATCGATTATTTTAACTTTTTCTCCTTTGCTAGGGGTAGCCCAGCTCTATGCCCATGTGTGTCCATGTGTCACCCATGGGTGACATGGAAAGAATCAATTGGTAAATCAATTGATAAAATTTATCCAAGTGCAGTTTTGCTCCTGTGCTCACTCCAAGGACAAACTGGGGGAAGCAAACACCAACTCCAGAAAGAGGGTTTGTGGGCTTCAAAACCAGTAATGCCAAGGTTAAAGGGCCTTGGCTTACTTGAGTGAGCAAATCCCTCTACAAAGGCTGTGACTGAGATCAGCATTGCTGACTCTATTTGGGACATGATGCAGCAGTTTTCACTGAATTGGGATAATTGCTGCAGTAGATATGTTTGGATGAGTAACAAGGCTCACCTTGCTCACTGGCAGTCCCTTCTCCATAGTGGTGGATGGAGAGGGTCCCCGAAAATGCACCTTCAGCAACACCATGCTGAGCATCCCCAGCCCTGCACGTGGGCTGTTGGCAATCCTAGTTTCCGTTATTTTTTTATCTTAAGATAAAACTTTTATGTATTGGGAAAACTAATCCTAAGCCTCTCTATGTTTATAGATAGAACTCACAGGCTGAAAAAAAAAATGGTGTGCAAGGGCTGGAGGCCACAAGACAGTGACTAGTATGAAAGGACATGTATCATACATGCAAGAGTGACAATGATGAGTAATTCAGGATAAATGCAGAGGTCAGCAATCACAGGTAACAATCAAAAATGTAGAGAGTGGTAAAATCTCCTAACCCTGCCTATGGATTTCTAATTTACAGATGGGAATGGGAAAGCACTTCCAAATTTTTCATATTCCTTAAAATATTGTGGCTTTGATGGCCACGAACATTGCTGCTTTGGAAGAAGCCTCCCCGCCTCTTGTTTTGGTGAGGATGTGCATACACAGGGTGACGCTGCCTCTCAGCTTTGTCCTAGGGAGACTTGCTAAGCAGCAAAATATGAAATGGAGATTCTCAGCAATGAGAGATCTGTTAGTTAATGAAGGAAATTAACACACTTTGTGATTGGCTTCTCTTGCACTTTGGGCTTCTGTAAATTAGGGCCAGGCCAAAAAAGTCAAGAGGACTACACCAGTGTAAACGGGGCTTCAAAAAATAAAAAGAAGAGGCCCCTTTTTCAGGGGATGGCTTTTCCTCAGAAGCCAAATGATACATAATGTTTATATAGTGTTTTGCCTCTCCTAAATGCAGGCCAGACAATAATTGATTCCAGGTTTGCTCTGTGAAGTAGGTCAGCTCTTTCCATTTTGCAGATAAAGGAGCAGTGGGGCTTGGTGGAGGTCAGCGCCAGAGCTGGGACACCTCTGTGGACAGCTGCCCTCATCATCAAGGCATTCTGCCTCCCTAAATTTACATCATTTCTGATGTCTATCGGAATCAACCCTGACTCTAAACCCCACTCTCTGGGGCCCCTTAGAAATAACGCATCACACATTCTAAACAGCGATGGAAAAAAAATGATTTTAATTCACTTGTGTTTACATAGCGCTGGAAGCTTGTGAGGGCTGGGAGAGACAAATATTAATGGTCTAAACTGGCGTGGTAAAATGTTGCCTTAATCTGGGAACACGAGCTGGCTCTCGAGTCCCCTTGGTTTAGCCAAGCACTGGCCCCATGGCCTGCTCTGGGGTAACTGGAAAGGGGGAACTGCAAGACTTGGTGGCTCTCATCGTCCTGTTTCCTTTTGTCATCTTGAAAACAACCTCCTGCCACTTCTAATGGTGTTGAACTACTAATACCCAAAGTCTAGGTCTGGGGAAACACCTGGCTTTTGCTCGTTGCCTCCATTTCTGGCTGCCCAAGTAGGACATGCTGGATGGCCAGATCACAGAGTGGGGTATAAAGTTCACAACACTGCTCCTTCACTACTACCTCAAAGCTTACCTGCAAAACCTCTGTCTAGATGAATCTTATAAATTTGGTCCAGCTTTTTGAGAGCATGGCCCATTATTTTTGTTTTAGCCATCATGTGAATCAGAGTGCGTTCCTCCAAAGCAGGCAGAGTTGTGCCCAAATGCTGGCAGACGTGCGAGGAGAATCGAGTCTCATGTAAAGTATCCTGATTCCTTCCCAACGGGTGGAGGACGTGGGGATGAGCAGGCACAGGCCCACCTGTGGCATGTGCCTGGCCCGCACATTACACACATCTCTGCATGCATCCATCAGAAGCCTCAGACATGGTTTTACTGGTCTATCACACAGTGGGATCTTGCATCTGTAAAACTGCTCTTAATTACTTACTAAGTCACCAACTGGGGTGATGTTGATTTCGTCTTACAACCCAGTAGGACTTTGTCTTTTTAACATACACCCCTGCCCACCACAACTTTCTTGTCTGTTTGTATTGGTGGGTGACTACACACAGCATGCACATGTCTGTGGATGGTTTTGGACGCTCATTGACTTACTCTCTGAAGCTGCCTGTGCCACTTTTTTCCATCCAGCCTGTGCCACCAGCTGTGGCACCTTTGCATGCAGAGCTCTGCGTGTGTGAGATGTTGGCAGGTGCCTGCATAAGGATTAACACAACCCAGGAAGTGCTTGGGAGCCTGGTTTGGCATGTGGCAAGCTCCAGGTCCCCCCTCCCAGCGTGATCAACTCTTTTGTCCCCTGTAGTCATGCCATGAATTGCCTTTTATCCATTTTCACCCTGTTTTGCCAGGCGAGTTTGAAGAAACAGATATAGCAGCAAAGAAAACAGTATGGAAGATTATAGTTGAGAATGAAGTCCATGCCAGCATCAGTTCCTGTAGCATCTAGACTCTGCTTTGAAGCCTTCCACTCAAAATACTCCCTCTATGATCCCTGGGGATTACCATGCTATCTGAGTGCCAAAATTACAAAATGCATAAGCAAACAATTAATCTGCCTACTTTGCAAGTCAAGCTTGCACAACAGATTGTGGAGGTGCTTAAAGGCATGTTGGTGTTAGAGGCTGGATCACTGTCATTACTGACACTCTGGTTCTAGCTGAAACAAGTGGAGGACTAATCTGACCTTATTAAGCGATTCTGGTGTATTCTAAAAACACATCTGCAATGTGTGAAACATGATATTTAAAAGAGAAAAAAGATAATTACGAGGATAAAGAAGTTTAGAGGCTTTTGCATACAGATCAGAGACAGGTCTTTTCTAGAGGACTCCCTCAAGGTGTCATGTCCCTTCAGGCTGCAGGCCCTGAACAATGTAGCTATTTGGCAGTGAAATACAGAAGTGGCTTCCCTCTGCAATTGTTGGGTTGCAGTATGGTTTTTGCCTGTGTTGGAAGAAGGCTTGGATGAAAGATCTGTGAGTAACTCATGGGCTGAGGAATGCTTTGTGTGCTTAGTCATCACCTGTGTGAATCAGACAGGGAGAACAGCCTTTATTCTGTGAGGTGACTCCATCCCAGAGGGATTTTCCTTGAAAAAGGCTCCGAATTTGTTTTAAAAAAAGTGCTACTGGGTGGTATTTAGTCCTGTACAAGATGCAATCTTCAGATGGCTTTGTATTTGCTATGAGGCTCATAGGTAGCGTCATGCTCTGAAAGTCATGAGATCCAGAGCCATCTCCACCACATGTCCCAGCAGCAAGAAATATTGTAGGGGAGGGTTTAATCCAGTAAGAATGTTTTTGAGTTGAAGAAGTGCAGAGTCCATTTGAAAGCAGATCAGGCAAAGGCCTGAACATGGGCTTTCTGTCATAACAGGGGTAATAACCTGAACTGTTAACTCCTTGTTAACTGCTGCTCTTGCCTGCCCCTGCACTAGGGCTATTTCCAATTGATGAAGTCATTCTGGACTGATGGTCACAAGGGAAGAAGATTGGCCCCAGAGCTCTGAGACCTGGCATTAATACTCACTCACATGAGACAGCATATGGGAAAAAGTGCAGCTGAGGACAATGGTGATAGGAAGCAGCACAAAACCTCAAACCATCACAGAATCTGGCTGTAGGCGTGCCCAAGCAACTGCAGTCAACGTTTCATTGCTTACCACTCTCAGCATGGGTTATACCATGTAGACTGTTTTTTCTATCCAGTTTTCGATTTTGCAACAGAATTGGGCACTTCACAACAACCATCCATGTGGTCATGTTAGCCTGATGAGCTGCTGACCCAGGTGGCACACAGTCCTCTGAGAGGCTGTCCTGGCAGACTCTGCCCAGGCCTGATCCTTGCCTTGCTGCTGGGTCACTGCCTGCAGACATGAATTGGCCATCTGGATGGAGACCTTCAGGAATCAGATCCTTGGCCTCTGGGCTTGGATGCTACCAAGAAAAAAATGGTAAAACAAAACATTTGGAAATGTGTTTCTTATTTACTGTACTGCCAAGCTGATGTAAGACTTGCTGGAATCACAGTCTCAGAAAAATGGAGTGGAAAGGATTTTCCTGCAGCTATTGTTGGCAGTGGGAGAGACCTCACTGTCTGCTGGGGGCTAGGACAGGTGGGGATGGGCATGGAGATGGGCCTTCTGGTTGCTTGTGAGGATGAGGAAAACATTTGCAAATGTTCCTTGTTTCTCCTCAACTCTTTCCAAGAGGGAAGTTTATTAAATACTGTGAAGAACTGAGAGCAGACTGGAATACTTGGGGAAGGGGTACTTGGAAGAGACCCTTCACAGGTTAGTTTTTGGTGGTGATAAAGAATAGACATAATGTCAGATTGTGGTGGCAGGAGATAAAGCATCAGATGTCCAGGGCAAAAGGGGGTTTTGCTGGATGTTACCATACTCACAGCATAACCTAGAAGGATCTCCCAGCACTACCCACCAGTGAGGCATCAAGGGAGATGCCAAGGCAGTCTCTACTCTGCAAGATGTGAAGCAGGAGATGTTTTATGGTACCAGGAAGCTATTCCCAATGCATTGTGGTCTTGTCTCTGCCACTTCCACCTAGAAATGCCTGCATCTCTCCAGGGAATGCTGCACATCACCTCTGGCTGCTTGCACATGCTGCAACTGGGGCTACCTGAGCAGGGAAAGTTTCCCAGGAACTTTTGGGCCATGACGCCAGGACTCATAACTGCCTTGGCAGAGGTGGCCACAGTTGTTCAAACCTGCCCTCTCGCCTATGAGTCACAGTGGAAGTGCCGGAGTCTCAGGATAGCTCAGAGCAAAGATGCAAAGCTGAGTGTTGCTTTCAGAGCTTTTTATTTCCTTGAAGGTAAGTCTGAAAAACATTAGGGAGGGAGTGAGAAAGACTCCAGCAGCCTCAGATCCTGCCTGCACCCCATGAAGGCAGCACCAGGATCTGCAAAGGATGGGACCTTCTCAGGGGTCCCCAGTGATGGTGATGTTGTGGCAGGAAAAGTGGCCACACAGATTGTGAGTTCCTGTGGGTGATCCCTGGCACTGGGGACATGTCCCATGAGCTGTTCGGGGTCTGTCTTGCAGAGGCAGGGTTGGCCTGGCAGCCAGCACCCCCCGCTTGGAGAGATGTGATTGGTCCCAGTGTCAGTGGTAAGACAGAGCCCTGTCTCCTGTAGGAATGTCTTGAGGAGCGCTGGGCCCCCATGTACAGGGCTACATATGTGAGTGTGTCTGATTTAGGTCAGACTGCATCAGGAGATGGCTCAACAGGATTTCCTGAGGGCAATTGGCTTTGGGCAGCTCGAAGGATCTTCTATAGTGAAAGCACTTTTGCTTTCAGGGATTTGCCAGTCTCCTTCTGGTCTACGCAATGGAGCAAAGAGCAGAGTCAAGTGGGAATAAAACTTCAGCATCAGCAGCCCCGGGAGAAGGGATGGGAGCTACTTGCTCTTCCAGCATCTTGTCATTTCCCATGCCACTCAGCTTCATCTGCACAGAGAGAGAGGCAGCAATAAGGGCTGGGGAGCATGGGGTGCTGATGGAGCCAACACTTTGCAAAGCCTCTGTGAGGAGGACCTAGCATGTGAACCACTTCCCCCTAGCATGGAAACTGTGATGGGTTACAGTCAACTCAGTTCCATAGGATGGCTGAATTGATCAGAACCTGCTGGTGGCAGCGATGTCCTGAGGCAGGTAATGGGAATGGAAACCCCGGTACCAAGCTCTCCCCAACTTTAGGGAGGTCCCATTGCCTCCAGACTCCATGGCTCGGAGCCATCTCTCGTTTAGTCCCAGTGAATTACTGAGCCCCAGGAAGCCTCCCTTAGTGAGGCTTTTGTAGAAGTCAAGGGCTCAAATTGAGCGGGAGCTTGGGGAAACTGTTTCCCTTGTTAAAATAAATGTATTAGTTTAATACATACCAGGAGAGGATAGGGAGTTCTCCTTGTTAAATATTTACCAGTCAAACCCCGCTGAGGTCTTACTTGGAGCAATTCAACTTTAGTGATTTCCTTCTATTGTGGTCTAAGTCTCCAGCATCGCTGGGAAACCGCCCAGCAGAGTCAGGAGGGCTGGTGGCAGACCGGTGTCCCAGGCAGTAAAACCGTGGCCAGGATGGCCACCCACCACTCCTGGGGCACTGTGGGGCCTCAGTGAGTCCCCAGATCCAATCTGGGACTTTCATGGGGATGTCAGCACCCACCCAGAGTGATGGAGCAAGCAGCCTTCTGAAGGGGAGCAAAGCACAAGAAAGAAA
This sequence comes from Urocolius indicus, assembly GCA_013401255.1. Taxonomy (NCBI): domain Eukaryota; kingdom Metazoa; phylum Chordata; class Aves; order Coliiformes; family Coliidae; genus Urocolius; species Urocolius indicus. The sequence goes on along the minus strand of WBNH01008750.1, from coordinate 193,072 downwards.
TTAAAATTGAAAGAGTGAGTAGAGATACAAAATGTTGCTCTGTGCTTTACCTGTCCTTGTAGCTCCTTGAGAGCATCCCAATAGCAATTTCCCAGACACACTGCAGTGAATTTTAACAAGGAGAGCAATTTCTAGGGCTGCTGATCCCCTTGGAAATGTACATCTTTGAAAAGAGCCCAAACTGTGAATTATCTTAATTTCCCTAAGATGTCCCTCCTGCTGCCTGATGGTGAAGTTAAGCCATATTCCAATAATCTTCCTCAGTTCAGGATCTCCTCACATAGTGATTCTATTTATAGGAACAATTTAATACTTATGTTATTTACATGCATAGATACTAATTTGACACACATTTACATTAATAATTTAATTGTCATTTGCAAGTTTATAACCCAGCAATCTCTGATGGTCCAAGAATTCTTCACACTGCTAATGCTTTATCTTTTTTTAATCAAGCTAAATTCAGGTTACTTGTCTTTTTGGTGATTCCACATTGTTTTGTAATCCTGTTACTTCCTCTTAAATTCCCTAGAATGAAATGTAAGTCCAGGAAAACATGGGGGATCTCTATGGAGATACTCAGGACTTGTTGGTCACTTGCTCTCCAGAATGCAGCGATCACAGGTTTTCAAGGATCGTGTCATCATGTATTTTTTAAAGAATGACTCTATTAATAACGTTAAAACAGATACATCAGGTTTGCAACCAGAATTGTGGATACTCCAGGAGACATCAGTTGTTAGAAGTAAACAACAGCCCTGATTCAACAAAGCTCTTAAGCAGACACTTAACTTTTAAGCATGCACTTAACACAGGCCCCAGCCAGGCGTTAACATATGTCCTACTATATAAGGAGGGACTTAAGTACCTACTTACAGTTAAGCTTGTGCTTAAGTGCTTTGTTGAATCAGGGCCAATACTTCATCTCTCTCTCTGTCTCCCTAACATTAACTATGCCTGACATACAGGAAATTCAAATAAGGGCTGCTGTATTCACCTACTCGACTTTCTTTTCCCTTCAAAGAGTGGCTGCATATCTTCTGCAGCACCCTCAAGCACTTGTGCTGAAAGGATCAGGCCACCTCCTGCATCTTCATGCCCCCATCTCTTGGGAGCCCAGTGCCACTGGAGTCGCCTGTGGTGAGATGGAGAAATTTCATGCTTGCCAGTCTTTATGGAGACCTCACCTAGAAGTCTTTCATATCATTATTTTTATGGGGTTTTAAATAAAAATATTTTCCCCTGATATTTTGTGCGTTCATGAAAGGTGTTTGCTTTCTTTGTGCTTAGTTTTGGGTGGTTGGGTTTTTTTCAGTCCTGAGCACCATGAACTGCACTGTACCATGACTTAGCCTCCTTGGTAAACCTTTGTGCATGAAAATAGGATTTTCCAAATTTTGGCTCTTTCTCCTGTTACATCTTCCATCTGCTCAGTTCTGCATATCATCAGGTTAATTTGAATGGGAGAAGCCTTGGTGTCTTCATGGGTTACTGGTGACCTTCTGAAACAGCCTGGATGCTCTAAGATGTCCTTCCAGTTCACTTGAGTCTCTTCTTACCTGTAGATCACCTTCATTTCAGGCCAAAGTTACTGAGGACAAAGGTCTTCTCATTCTTTTCCATAGCTTGGGATCAAACCATCATAACTTGTTGGCTTTTATTTGCGTCAAACCAGATTTCTCTGAAAACCAAACAGATCTTGTTTCATGAGTTGGAGAGAGCTCAGGGGAAGTGAGAACCAAAGTTGGTACTTCCAGACCCAAATGACACAAGGCAAATCCTGACATAAGAACTTCTAGAGATTCTGTAGGTAAAGCTGCCCTTCTTGCAATCAAAGGGAACTTTTGCTCTCTCTTCAATGGGGCTGCTTTCTCCCCAATATTTTATTTCTGGACATTTTTTTAGATTGTGGTTAAGGCAGAAGCTCTCTGGAATAGAGGAGCCTGCTGGACAGAAACCTGCTGCCATTCCCAAACCCAGCTTTACCTGTCTGTGCTACCTCTCTGCCCAAAAGGTCACATTTGGAAAGGTGCACTCACTGCACAAGAGAGGATTTAGTTTTACCAGTGAAAGCCAAGTGTGGCCATCAGTTAGACATGAATCAGGGAGTATCATCTAGAAACTATGCTCAGTTTTCTTGATTTAAAAAAAAATAATAATGACCTCAAAGCCCAGCACTTCACCGCTTATTTTCTTTGCAGATGGCAGCATCCAAGTTCCAGTTATTTCTGTCTTGGAAAAATAAAAAAAAAACCTACCAGAATAAAAGGAATGTGAGTTTGCAGCACAGTTTGGTACCTGGAAGACTCCAGGCTGGAGTGCACACCCCTGATTTATGGTGTACTTGTTAAAACCACTTGTTCTTGTCATAACAAAACAGATCGAAGTGAAGCTGGGTAGAAGGTCTCTTTCTAGTTGGCACTTCATCATGGCTTCTTACTCTGTCTTAAGTTCTGGGGGTTTACAGTTATATAAAACTTAATGAATCAGTATACTTTAGATTTCCTTCCTAATGCATATGGGTTCAATTAACTGCACTGTTTGCTTATTTAAGCGTTTTCATTAAATTGCTTTACTATATTTTCCCGCAACTGAAAGGGAACATGGTGGGGCTGATGCCATCTGCCACCAGCAGTTGAGCAGAACCTTTTTCTTTGTTCAGGCGCATTCTTTTTTATTAGGAGACCCTCCTACCCCCCTTTCCCCATGTACCACGCACTTATTGCCTTTTCTTCTTCTGACTGCAGACTGATAAATAAAAAGCTTGTGAGAGGACCTTCATGTATGGTATTTTTTAAGGCTCTCTTTTACAAGATCAGGTTGTACTTTGCTCCCCCTTCTCTCCCCCTGCTGCAGATTCAGGCTACAGGCTTAGCCCAGGACAGCAAGAGCAAGGCAGGAAAGGCTTCTTCCTTGTTTTGAAGAAATAGTTGATCCTAGATATCTCACCAAAACTTCCTGAAGGTCCTTCTTATGACAGAGTGTCACTGCCTCAGCTGTGGCATCATTTTTTGATCTGATGCCATTAAGACTTCCTGCACTGCCTGATCCTCAGCAGGAGGCAATATTTTATTACATCCAACCTTGTTGCTTTACTCATTCCTTTTGAGCTGCATCTTACTAGCATAAGTGCTCACTGTGAACAGCCCAGTGTTTCTCAAAGGTTGGTGGTTCCAAAGAGGCTGCTGCCAGCATCCCTCTGAAACACCTCACACCACCTCAGGGATGCCCATGGGGGACTGACTGTGTCTTACCCCATTCTAAAGACAAACCAACTGAAAAACTTGGTTTGATTTGGGATGCAGTCTACACCTTGTCACACAAAACAAGTCATGGGATCATCATCTTTGTTGGGCAAAACCTTTAAAATCATCAAGTCCAACCACTAACCCAGCACTGCCAAGCCCATCACTGAACCATCTTCCTAAAGTGCTTCACAGACATCTCTAATAGGAAAAACATCTCCTGAAGAATATAATAGGAGAAGAGAAAACATTCATGCTCTAAGACTCTCATGAAGAAATCAACTTTTTGATTTGCAAGTGCAGCGTTTGATATTGAAGCAGTTATCTGTCATTTCTAGGTCAGGGAACTGAAGAAGGCATTGGTGCTTCCAAAGCAAACTGACACTTTGCAGCAAAGTCTGGGGAGGCAAAAGCTCTAGCATTTACCATTTTCTGTTTCCTTCTACAGGCATTTTATATAAGAGAAAATGCAAAGAGAATTAATAACTTGCACTAAAGGCACACAGTGAATCTGTGGCAAGGTCAGCAAGAGAAATACTGTTTAACCATTGCTTGCAAGAGCCTTGCTCTATTAGTACTTTTGGGGAGGGGATTGCAGCCCCTTGCTCTCCTCTAAGTCTAAGGAAATTGCTGTGGGCATGAAGGACCAGAGGATGATTCTGTAGAATCCTCATCCAGCCTGTGCCCCCTTTTGTCGGGAAGTTTCAGTATGCAGAGCAATGTACTGGCCCAAACAGTTCCAAGAATGAAAACAAAATACATTTAAAATAATAACTACCTCCAAACCCTTTCATTTTCAAGCAAAAGAAATTAAGAAAAAGAAAAATGTGGGAAAATACATTTAGACTGGAAGGAAATGCATTTCCTTCCCTCCCACAACTGTCAAGACTTGTTTTCCTTCCTTTTCTTCCATTCCAAAAGGTTTTCTGATTTCTGGATTTCCTTCAATGACAAATGCAGTGAAGGCACCAAAGATTTTGCAAAATATCACCAAGTTGCCAAACTAACCTTTGGCAGAGGAAGGGAAGGATCAGCTGGAAAAACATCAACTTGGAGCCTTGGCTGCATCCCAGCCCCCCTGCCCTCCTGCCTGATGCCTGCCAGGCTCAGGGACTCCAGCCTCTGCTAACAGCCCCACAGGCTGCAGGGACCTGCATACAACTGTCTGGATTTGCCAAAACCATAAGGAATCACCTGAAAAAAAACAAACTTGTGCAGAGTCTGGGCTCTGGGAGGCTTTCTGAGAGAATGGCTTGACAGTCCTGCCAGCTCCAATCTCTCTGGTGCCTTTTCTTCTTGAAGTGAGGCATAAAAATAAACTGAAGCTGCTGACTGTGGTAAACATTCCCTCCAAACATGCCTGTTCTTGATACTCCAAATGCAGATATTCAGTTGTGGAAGAAAACGGAGAAAGAAAAAAAAAAAAGGAAAAGAAAAGGAGAGAGATAAAAAACCCGACGCTTCCAAGACACTAAAAATAGACTCTGATCACTTACCAAATGGTAAAATGAAAATTATTTGCTTTGAATAGTCTCCAGAAAGGCTCAGATACAATGTCTTGTGGAGCAAAATTGAATCAGTTGAAAGTGCAGACGCCAGCTCAGCCTAATCCCTCCCAGCTGCTTTGCTTTGCTTTTTTTCCAACAAGCAGCCCCTAAAAGTCGTCTCCCTAATCCCGAAAACTGAAATTCAATCTTGTATTTTTTTTTTAAATCAAGTTTCAAGCCTGGGGCTTGCAGGGTGGGGGAAGAGGAGGAGGGAGGGCTATGGGGTTGCCTCCTTCCCTTCGACCTGCCTGCAGTAAACACAGCCTTGAATTCAAGGAAAAGCTTAAGACTACAATTCGCTTGGTTTGAGCCAAACACACAAATCTGATGCTTTTAAAGCCCCTTCAGCAGACAGTAGATAGCTTTGAGATGCTCACTAAATGGCTGTCTGGTTGCTGCCTTTTTTTGTTGTTGATTGGAGGCCCAAGGGTACCTTGTCTCTGGGTTGTTTTTTCTTTCTTTCTTTCTTTCTTTTTTTTTTTTTTTTCCCTTCGGTGTCTGCTTTTATCAGTAAGTTCGGGTTGGGCATTTACCTAATGCAAAGACCAAGACAAACAATTTCCCACAGCGGCTGGTGATTGTGGCCAGAAGTGCATGTACAGGCTCTGCTATCTCAGGGAATATCGAGAGGTATTTATGACACTTTCCCAAGAGCTTCCTGACTCCTGCCCTCCTCTCCCCCAGCTTCTGCCTTGTGTGCAGCTTGCAAGGATTTGGCAAAGGCTTCCAGGTCATTTTGGTCTTTGAGCACCTGGGAGCACAATTCCATAAACTTCCAGACCTGCCTTGTCAGTTTTTGTCACTGAATGTTTGAAGTGATACTGGTTTGGTTTTGGAGAGTAATTGAGAATAGATAAAATAACAGTGAAGCATTCAAAACCAAATCCCTCTGCTCACCATCCTGATAATCCAAATTCCTGTGTCTGAACACTTCTAAACTCAGGGCTTCAAAGGCTTTCCCCATTCCAGCCATGCAGATTGGCCCTGTGAGGTTCTTGTTTGAACCTAAGACAGGGTCCAGAATCTGAGTAGGGAGGAAAAAAAAAAAAAGATGTCTAAGAGTATGAGAAGGGAGGGTATCTATTTTATAGCACAGAAACTTCCCCAAGAACAGCTGCAGGCAGGTGTAGATTTGCCTGGTATGGGAAAGACTTGGAGTATCAAAAAAGAAAAAAGGAAATCAAACTTACAAGGAGAGAGTGGAAAGCTCAGGTGGGAACCTTTGATATCACTTCTCTTGCCCTGATATATATGATGACAAAAGACATACTTAAGTAACAGCACTGCAGCTGCCACGACCACATGGGTATTTGAAGTTGGAAATCAGCCCCATACCATGAAAATTACACATTTCACAGATGCAGATATGATTATTTTGTCTGTTCCCAACATCCACTTTTCTTCATCTTGTTGGCATAATGGTCTTGACCCACCTGCCATGTCAGGAGCAAACTTCTACTTGTTCACAGCCAGCTGTTACTTCTGCTTTGAGGCACAGGGAGTTACATGACACTTAACTCTTGCTTACTATATCCTGCGTCCATTGGTCTGATACTTGGCTGGGGCACTGGGAGTGATAAAAGCATTATTACTGGAGTGAGTTTGGGATGAATTACTTCTTGGATGACATTGGGCACATGGATCAAATGGCTCCATGTTTCATTGCTGGATTTTGTAGTGTAAACTGATGGGCAGTTTAGATAAACATACAGAAATAAATGAGTAGAGATACCCAGGTACATGGGAGACGGATTCAAATAACTGGCATCATTACACAAGCATACACAAGGTCACTGCAGAGGATGGGTAATTTGATATTAGTACAGAAGAAGCCATGATGGAAGGAAAGCATGTGTACTGGATATGGACTAGATTGCCTGACCAGGAGGTTGACCTGGTAAGTGCTTTGATGTACATCTGCATAAGTAGAACAGATGTGTGGTGTGTTGTTAAGAGCCATCTGGGTGGGCAGAAAGTTTATGTAGGAGCTGGCTGGGTAGCTGGGTAGTGGAGCTGAGTGATGGGCTGCATACTGAACCCATGAGATGTATATGTAGACAGAAGAGACACTGGTTGGATTTGACATAAAATCAAAATATCTTAAAATGTAGAGCTAGGTATGGGAGAACTATGGAGGGAAAGGGAAGGAAGGAAGGAAGGAAGGAAGGAAGATTAAAGAGAAAGAAGAGAAAGAAGGAAAGAAAGAGGAGGGAGATAAAGAGAAAGAGAGAAAGGGAGAAAGAGAGAAAGAGAGAAAGAGAGAGAAAGCAAGCAAGCAAGCAGAATAAGCCTGAAACTAGTTAGACAGATAAATATGCGTGGGATGGACTGCAGCATACCTGAGCCTGATAGCCATGTTAAAATGAGCAAATAGGTGTCTGTATATCACGTATCAGTTTGTTGAATGGGTGTGGAACAGATAAATGTGGTAGAGAAAAAGCTGGATTGTGTGGGTAAAGTAACTGCTAGGTGCCTGGGAAGTTAAGCAGAGTAAATGCAGTGTAGATAAATTAAAATATGGAAATGTAGGCTATCGCAAGGTGGTATTGTAAGTATGTAGCTGTAATAGGTAGCAAGTAGATAAGTACAGATATAATAGAAAACTTAGCGGGACATAGAGTATAAATGGAGACATGAACTGATATCCATATCCATTAATGTGTTTAGGTAAAGAGATATGTAGCGATATTCTGGGCTACATAAATTGAATAAAAGTGATATGAGCAGTCGTGGCACTAATAGATCTGAAAGGGGAAAATGAATGTAAGCAGGAAGACGTGATCCACTAGAAACACTGTGAATATTCTGAGATTAGGTCAGCTGAATAGAAGTTGGATTGACGATGGATGAAGAGATTGGTACAAATATTAACTGAAGAGATTATTAGCTGAGCTTATGTTAGCTACAAAGATTGACTAGCTAAAGCTGTAAAGAGCAGATTAAAAAATTGAAGGCCAAAAGAGAAGGAGATTAGATCGAGATGGACAGATTTACAGCACTTCACTATCTGAGTGAAGGTGTGGAAAGATAGCTGGAAGGATGGAACAAATGCATGAGTAACACAGCCAGAAAATATGGGCTAATAAGATGAACAGGGCATTGAATATGAGGAATACAGAGAGAGGGAAAAACAGATAAAAGAAGAACAATAGTGGAGTTAATAGATGAGTAGTTAATAGAGTAATAGATGACACCCATATAGAATGTATCTAGTCATCGACACTCACAGCAAGTACAAAGACAGAGAAGTGTGAAAAAGATGATGTACATGACATAGATTAGTGAAGGAAGTATTAGGTAGATGCATAAAAAAAAAAAAAAAGATATAGTGCACAGACACAAGAGAAGAGTAGATATGGGTAAAACAACAAATAAAAAGCCATTTAAGAGAGAGTCAGATAAAGTAGACAGGTAGGCATGGAAGAAATATCTTACATCTAAAATTTACACAGAATAAAGAGATTATGCTGAAAAAAACAAGCTTGGAACAATTAGCGAGCTAACAGGTTGTACTGGCTATTAGGTAGATAAAGAGATAGAAGACTATTCATGAGCTGGGAGTGTTGAGAAATTAGCCTGGTGATCAAGAATGATGTAGATGGATGTTAAATGAGGGACTAAATCCTGGACAGGATGATTGATGAAGAAGGATGTGGGTGCACGTACAGATGTGTGGGTACCAGGAAGCTCATCGGTGTGGGTACAAGTCAGCAGAGACATGAATATGGATGGAACAAGGAGGGAGATGAAAATACATAGTTTAACATGTGCTATGGAAATCCAGAGAGATTAATTAAAATTTGCATCAGGCTGATCAGATAGGTAAGTAGTCATAGGCATTAGTTTCATGAGTATGTATAAAAGAGACTGTAGCAAAAAATGGTTAACCGTGGCATTAGTTGCATTGATGTCTTAGGCATGACAGGCAAAAGCAAGAGTGGTGAATACATTAGTGCTGCAAGAAAGTACCAAGGTGATTAGCAGATGTGAGATAGACTAGATGTGTGAGACATTGATGTATGCAAAACAGCCAAAGAGGTCAGGTAAATGAGACTATATGGGGAAAATGGACTGCCAAGTGTTATGAAACACCTACAGGGTGCTGTGGGAGAGAAAATTAGGTGATCTACAGTCATCAGACAGACAGAAGGAGAACAGCTCTGTTAGCACAAGAAATCAGCATAGAGAAATTACATGACTGAGGCTGAGATGTGGCTTCCAAACCAATCCCAAAACTAACCCTACTTCTAAATTCTGACACAAACCCATTCCTGAGCTTAAAGCTTGTCCTGACACACCAAGCCAAACCTAATGCAAACCAACAGTATCTGAACATAGCACTAACCCATAATTCTAATCTCACCTAAAATGTTGCATCCAATACCTACACAAGCTACCACTGACCCCAATACTAACCATAACGCTATCCTAAACCTAACCCATGTTTCACTCTAACCCAGCCGTAACTCAAACATAATTCTAAATACTGAACCACTCCTATCCCTAGCTAAATCAATCTCAAACTTACTGCAACCATAACCAAACCCAAACTAAACCTTAACCCTATCTCTATAACCTTGCACCTCAGAGGAACAGGTAGAAATATATGATGCATTTGTATGTAAGTAACATCAAACTGTGTTAAAACAAAGAAAGATGAAGTAAATATGTCAGAAATTGAGTTATCAGTTTTGTGCATGATGAAGTTATATGCTAGTCATTGACTATGGGGAGGTAGGAGAGTTGGCTAAATGAGTGGGTATAAGGTAGAGATGAACAAATTAATTATGTCTGTGTAAAACAGTTATGCCAGAGAGCTCAGAATGTGCAAGCAAATATATTCATAGCTATCATCTCAGAGCACAGATCAGATAGATGAAAATGTATAGAGCAGAGTGATATGTGCAAACAGTGGTTAAATAATGCATCCAGGTAGGCTTGAGGCAGACAGATATCTGTACGGGATAGACAGATGAGGAAGGAGAGAGGGGGAAGTGTAAGGCAGATGAATACACACAAAACAGGGGAGCCCTGGAATGTGTATGTGTATTGTCAGAGCACTTTGAAATGTATGGAGAGGATGGGTCACAGGGTGGGCCAGGAAAGTGGAAGGACTATAGATTGGCAGCTTCTCCCTTTTCCAAATTGTGACCCCTGCTGATGTGAGCAGTGCAGATGCCAGCCCTGCCCATAGTGAGCTTTAGCCCACGGATTGCAGGCGCATGCTGTGTACTGCTCTCCCTACAGCCCTGGAAATGAGCCGGGGGCACCAAGGGGAGCCTCATATGGGCAGCGTGGCTGTGCTGGTTGAACAGAGCAGGCTGACCAGTCTGGAGTGGGGGTACAGGCAGGTGGGAAGAGGGTGTAACCTGATGGGCCACTCAAGGTAAGAGAATGAGTTTCAAGAAAACAGACACCAGGCCTTTTTGCTACCATGACAAGCAGAGGGGGTTGCACAGGTCCTGTGTTGAAGTCAGTTCAGTGTCATCACGTTGGTCTGTGGGACTGTAGAAAGGGGTCAGTAGAGAGGATCCAAGACCCATCTCAGCAGGTGCCGCAGGGTGCAGGGCAAGGTGTGCAGTCGTGCTTCCCAGACATAAACATTAACAGATTTTCCTCCAGCTCCAAGTATTTGCACTGACTTATGATATTTTGTTCCTCTGATCTCAGAGATCAAGTTTCTGACATGGGCAGAGACCCGTGCAGGATATCGCAATCTGCGTCTCTGCTGCTGAACCCACATTGGAGGGGATGCTCCCAAAAGCTAATGGCTTCTGCAGACCAGGGAGAGGGGGTTGCTGACTGTGTTATCTCGTTCCTAGGGAGAGGAGAGCAGACTGGCCCCCAGCATCCTCACCTGCCTTTCCAGGTTTGCTTTCAAAGGTTCAAAATCCACCTCCGTAAATGTTTGAAGAGTGATGTCGTGCTTTGTGAGAGTGTAAGATTAAATTTAGGACCCGACTTCAAACACAGACTTGTGAGAGCACGACTCTCCATAATGTTTCCTTCTTCTCGCTTAACTGTATACTTAACTTTAAGTAACTTGAGTTTGCTGACTTTGATTGGGCAAGAGCAGCAGGGTGAGAGCAGGGCTGTAGTTACCTGGGGGGCACAGGCCAACTCCCCTGCAGCCAATGGCAAATCTCCATCTGGCCTCTGTGGGACCAGGACTTCACCTCATGCCTAGAAGCATTTTGTTGTGTAGTTTCCTTGTGTGCTTAAATACTTTCCTGAATTAGCTCTTAAATGAGTGAACCCTCCTTCTAGACTTTCTGGGAAAAAGTAAAGAAGGAAGCAGAGGGAGAATGGGAATTTTTGAGGGTGCCCAAGTGCCAAGAGCACTCTGCTGAGATTCCTCTGACTGGCTGAGTGAAACTGGATTCCCACAGTTTCACCCAGGCAGTCAGAGGAGCTTCAGCAGGAGCCAGAGCAGACACTTCTGATAGACATAGGCGTTGGGTGCTTTGCAAGATCCCACTATGTACTTCAGATGTATCTTCAGACATCTAAATCCCTCTAGAAGTCTCACTCTCAGTGCTTAAATCCCAGGTGCCTAACTCACTTCTAGGAAAATCTCACACCAGGATTGATTCACTGAATCATTTTAAAAAATCTGGTCCTCACTCACATAGGGCTTTCAAAAATCCCACTGCTAATCTCCTGTACCCAGGCACATATCACTTTGAAGCCTGTAAAATAAATTGCTTTGCACTCCTGGGAGACAGCAGCTACTTTGTCCCTGATCATACTAAGCAAGATTTTTGTTTCTTGCATATTAGCACATAGATTTTTTTGGGGGGAAGCTCTGGAGCTACTCTGTGAGGTAAATTAGCAACTGGAATGTAGTGCTGCTGGGCACGTCGTGCTGGGGAGGCACAGCCGGCTGCCGTGGGTGCAGGTCTGCATCAGCAGAGGTGGCAGCAGAAGCTCTTTTTGGGCTGCTGATTTCCATCAGTGGGGTTTGCCTGTGGGCACCAGCCCTTCCCCAGCTCCACTGATCTCCTGGGAAGACTTCTGAGAAAATTTGCTTGTGTCTAGCAAAGGCTGAACATTGTTACCTGGCTTTTTGCAAGAAGTTATTTGGATGAAGAAATGATGGGGGGGAAAAAATCGAATACATATGTTCTTTAGTTTTTTCTTTAAAAAAAAAAATTCAATGGGAATTTGTATTTGTTGGGAAGTTTTTGGTAAATAAAAATTTCCTGTGTATGCTCTCTTCATTAGAGAAATTGGAGTTGGGGGATAACCAATTTTTTTTTCTTCCTGTAAAAAAAAAAAAAGGAAGAAGAATAATAAAAACGTGCCACAAAAGAAAAGGCTGGCTGCCGTTGAAACATTTTTGATAGAAAATCTGCCTGCAGCCCTACTGCTTAATCAGCTTGGAGCAGAGTATAACCTGTACCTTGTTAATAAGAGCAGCTTGCCCGAGCGGTTCGCACTACGGTGAGCTGCAGAGGAGGCTTGTTGCATGGCTGTGGATTTTATTTTGCAGCTGTTAATTGAAACATATTTTACTTTGAAGGAGGTTTTTACTGTTTTCTATGAGGGTGAGTAGAAAACTGTTCTCCTGGATAGATTAAAGGAAGAATATGAAGTAAGTAATTTTTTTAGAGGTAGTAACTTAACTTTGTTTGATGGGCTGATTCTTTGCAAAAACAGCATGCAGTTTCTTATTTTTGTTTGTTCTCAGTCCCTGCATACAGGCTGCTTTATGAGTCTGAATATCATGGCTTGTTTTGATAATATCAAACCAAATTTTCACCTACAAGCTGCCAGACTGAAACTGAAAAACTGTCACAGATTCTTGTGTGACTGATAAAGTACTTTTAAATTATACAAGGGTAAATTAAAGTAATAAGGTCTGAAACTGTGCCATTGGAGTTAATGACAAACCCTTCATAGGTTTCATATAAAGCCTGTATTTTTGTTATCCCAATTCCAGCAACTTTTGTTGGAAGTTTGCAGCAAAAAGTTTGCGCATTTCTAAGTGTTATTTTTATTACATGAAACCCATTAAAATCAGTACTGAAGCATCCCACTAATTTAAATGGGACTTTGCATAGTTTGCTGAGTTCCAGGCCACAGATAAAGAAAAATATGCAACTTTGAGTTAAATTGACCACAACTTTTTATTAGAAGACATTTAATCTTGAATAAACAGTGCAGTTTGGAGGCGTAAAGTCTTTGTGAGCTTCGTCTGGGCTGGTGCAATGGGAGCCTCCACCATGCAGCAACTTCTGGGTTGGTCACTGGGGACCTTTCAGGACCATATCGCCTTCCTGAGCAGAACTCTAGCCGAGACAGGTTTGCAGAGGGCTCATCAGGCAACTTTGCCTTGGAAATACCAATAGGTAAGCCAGCACACCCAGAACAAATGGAAAACTGGATTCAGCTACTCTGACTCGAAGTATCTGCTTGTCTTGACAAAGGCAAGGCTGTGAGGATCAAGGGGGAGTCGGAGCTCTCTGCAGCACCCCCTGGAAGGCAGAGTCCCACTGGTGGAAGACATGGAGCTTCAGAAATCCTGGATCAAGCTTCATGCACTGGAAACCACATGGAAGAATGCACAGGGTGAGGGATGGAAAGCCATCACCCCTGATACACGGAACCCCAGCCAGCAGGCGCTGGCAAGGAGGCTTCAAAAAACACTCCGGTGGGGACAGACATTTTATATGTGGGACTTCCCTTTAGGGACTTTGGGGACATTAAATGACAGCCCTCTCAGCTGTTCCCAGCGTGGAGACAAATCTGGGCACCTTCAAGGGCATAACCCTAAGGGAGTTGCACTTGGGCAAGTTTGTCCCAAGTCACACTTGAAACACACCAAACCCTCAAATAATCCAAGCTCTAACCACTGTGGAGGAAATCCAGAGACTGTTGGAAGTGGGGCATCTGTCAAAGCATGCAGGAAAGGTGTAGGAGCTGCTTTCTGCTCAGCATCTCCTTGGAATTTTCCTTTCTGTGAGCCATAAATATGTCAAGATGCCCAAATTTCACCCAGCAGCGGCAGATCAGCTTTCCCTGGTACATTCACTCGGCAGAAGGATGCCGGTAATGGCCACCAGCACGGAAAACCAAGCAGGCTGTGTCCCTGGTCCCCAGCTGAGTTTTAGGAGGGGTTGAGGACTCTGACAACAACTGAAACTTGCGTCAGGGTTTGGCTAAACTTGAGCCCTGCCGTCGCTACTGTGATTCAGGACTAACAGTGCTACCTCCAGGAACAGGAGAAAACGAACACCCCAAATCCCAGCTAAAATAACAGCTGAGCGCCTGCAGACATACACAATCCCCTCCCACCCATGTGGAAACCGGAGGGAAAACAACAGTCGTTTTCTTGCTCTGGTGCACGCTCCTGTAGCTATAATAAGTGATAAAGTAGCTGAGTAGACCCAGGTTCTCTGTGCTGAGCCTCTGGTTTAGGTGCAAAGCCACCGCGCTGCTCCTCAGCTCTGTGACGGGGGCTTCGCGAGTGAACCCCCCACACACAGCTCCCGGTGCCACGGAACGGCTCCCGGGACTCCGCGGGCTCGGGAAGAACTCCCGAGGAGAAGGGGCTTGCTACCTTGTGCAGCCGCCCACAGAACTGTAGACCCCCCGGCAGAGAACACATTCGCGACCGCGCACAAATCGCGTTTGGGCGCGGGGAGGCAGCCCCGGTGATGTTTTTTCGCGCCGCGAAGGAAGGCGGCTGCCGGCGGATCCGGCCTGGCCGCAGGTATTTGATTCGTTGTCTCAATTGTGGCGTTTTCCAATAAATATTATTACTAAGGGGAAAAAAAAAAGAAGTAATGAATTCAAAACCTTTTGTACTTGCAACAGTTTGGAGGGGGAAAAAAAAGGAGAAATATATCGAACAACCTTTAAAATTCAGGATTTCGGAGAATTTGGAGGAGCAAAAGAAAAGCGCATCGTAGCAAAAATGGGCAAAACGGTTCGGCTGGAAGGAACGGTCCCGGCTCTGCGACACGCCGAGGAAGGGAAATTTCAGGGTGCCTGGATTAACTCTTTGGGGAGAAGAAAAAAAACAAAACCAACCCATGGCTCGAGGCGTGATCATTTCGTGGCCACAAAAACACTGGCAGCAAGGAGGAGAGCTGTCCTCCCAACACCGCCAGAACAGCAGCGGCAAACTCTGCCATAAAACTGGGGTGTGTGTGTGTGTGTGTGTGTGTGAAGGATTTCCAGTGCCCCCCGGAGGGCAGAGATCTGGACCCACTCCCCGGCCGGGGCCCGAGTAGGGGGACACGGGGCAACGGCGCAATTACCGGGGGGAAGTGGAGGGGCCCTCCCCAAAATACCATGGCGGGGTGAGAGGCAAGGGGGAAGCTGCTTTTTGTCTTCTTTAGTCGCTGTCTTAAACACAGACAGAAAAGAACATTAAAGGCATTTCTAGATTTCGTTTGATTTGGGTTTTTTTTTTACGTTTGCTTTGTTTTATTCCCATGCTCTTAATTTTGAAAAAAAAAAATCACAAAACATAACTTATAAAACAATATATATACTGCATCCTTATCCACAACAGCATAACTGAAACATCCAGCGTAACGTTTACCACAGGTGTGAAATACACTGGGAAAGAAGTACCGTGTGCATTTTATATTACGTTTCTTTGTCATCTACAGGTAATAAGTATCGACATAAAAAAAAAAAAGCAACAAATATGCCTGCAGTTAAACTTCATATGCGCTTTGTATGCATATTAATAAAGACCATATTTATCATTTCCATGGTTCGATTGTTTGAGTTTGGTTTTTTTGTTTTTTTTTTTTTTTTGCCAACAAGCACTTGTTAAAGTATCTACATTTACATAATAACACCTTAAGATAATAACACCTTAAGAGAGTTTGGGTCTGGGATTTTATTTTTTGATTCCTTGTTTTTTCCTTCACAGTTAGAAAAGCAAGGACCGCTTTCAGCTTTGCTAAGAACCTTCCCGGACGCCGAGGTTCGCTGTTTCTCTAGCAGAGATGCAGGATCTGGCTTCATAACAGATCATTCTTCCTTTTTTTTTTTTTTTTTTTTTTTTCCTCGACTCTAAAAGGGATTTGTTCTTTTGGTTTGATTTGGGTTTTTGTCTGTTTGCTTGGGATGCTTGGTTTGTTTGTTTGTTTGTTTTTAAGAGAATTCCTCCTGTATTTAAATAAAGATGAACGATAATTTCATTATCAGGATAAGACTTTGGACTGAGAGAATGCTGAGCAGTTTTTGCATCGCTGGAGGGTTTCTGAGTTCTCTCCCACCCGGGCATACTGCAGTCTTTTGGAAAGGATGAAGAGGTAGGAACCTTGAGCTGCTCAGTATCAGGAATGACTGGATTATAGCTTCCAACTAAAGAAAAAACATCAAGAATCATGCATTTAAAAAACAGTTTATTCAACGGCCAAGGACAATGATCCGGCACAATGCAACGGTAGATATAAATATAACCTTATATAAGTGGTTGACCCTTGTCATTATTATTTTTAATAGTTTCATACCTAATATTTTAACCATTTTCCGCGCAGAATCTGCGATTTATATTTTTTTTTTCCCCTCACCCTCCCCCTTTTCTTTGTTGTTTTTTTCCGAGTGTGATTCTGTTTCTCAGTGGTAAACATCAACCCATCTCCTCGCGGGCGCAGCGGCCGCGCACCGTCCCGCCCGCTCCCGCCGGGGCAGCCCCCCCGCGCCGCCCGCCCGCTCCTGTGCAAGTTCAAGTAAACACGTACAACCCGCATAATCCAGAGAAAAAAAATTGCAACTCATCCATGTACCAGATTTCGGCGTCTCTTGCAAAAGTTTTCTGGTCCGTTTACGGTTTTTGATGGTTTATTTTTAATTTAGTTTATTTTTAAGCGCTGTTTTCTTCCTTGCGCCGTCGGTTTGCGTTAATTTTACTTTTTTCCTAGACAATCGAAGTCCGCGGAGCTTTTGGGTGGTTTGGTTTTGTTGGTTTTGGTTTTTTTTTTCCTTTTGATGGTGGTTTGGTTTGGTTTGGTTTGGTTCGGTTTGGTTTGGTTTGGTTTTTTTCCCTCTCTCACTTGCTCGGGTTTTACTTTTAATCATCGTTGGGTATAATTTTTTTATTTTTAATATTTTTTCCCTTTTCCTTTCAAACGTCACTTTGCTTCTGCTTTTGCTTTGTCGGCGGTGCTTTGTCGGCGGTGGTTTGTGTCAAGTCCGTCAACTGTTGTACTGACAGGCGTTTAGACTAGAGCCGGGGCTTTGCAAACTGCTGTAGCCGAAACTGGAGTGCTGCTTTGATTTCAGTCTGAGGCTGGCTAAGCTGGAGTTGCAAGTGTCCCGGTAGACGCTGTAGGGAGAGCCCGGTGGCCCGTAGGGACAGGCCGGCGAGGACATGGCCGAGTTGAGTGAGGAGCCGCTGATATTGTTGATGTTGTTGAGGCCGGAGTTGGCCATGCCTGGCACGGCCGAGTGGCCCATACTGGAGGGCATGTTCATGGAGGAGATGCTGCTGGGCGCCGAGAACATGGACTGCGAGGAGAGGGGACTCATGGAGTTGAAGAAGGTGAAGCTTTTGGTGGAAAGTGGCGCCGGGGTTAGGCTTTTGGTGGCCCAGTTGTTGTAGGGGTAGCCTGCGTACATCTCGTCGTAGGGCTGCATCAGCCCGCTGAACTGCGGCACGTACCCGTTCTTGCACAGGTCCATCTGCTGGTTCCGCTCTCGCTTTCTCCACTTGGCTCGGCGGTTCTTGAACCAGACCTATGAGGGAGGGACGGGGGACGGGGGAGACACACCGATACAGCACGATGAGTGCAGGACCATCGTCGGCCCTTCCCTCCGCGCCCCGGCGCAGGGAGAGGAGCGCCCGCACTCCCGCCCCGGACGGAGGTGTCGGGACGAGACAAGGGGGTGTGGGAAGGTGTGGGGGCCGCCAAACGACCCCCTCACCTCCACAGGCTGCGGACACAGCCCCGCACCGCCTCTCCCCTGCCTCCGTGGGTCCATAGTCCCGCTCCACCGAATGCCTGAGCGCACACCGGCCTCTGCGCGCATTCCTCCCTATTCAACGGGCTGGGATGCGCGCAGTCACCCCTCCGCGCCCCCCTTTCCCCCTGCTGTCCGTCTCTCGAGAGCAAGGCGTGGGGCGAAGTCCCGACCGTGCTGATCAGGGACGGCTCACCCCGGCTCCGTTGCCTTTCCGAACGCTAATACCGTGTAATAAAAGTCCCCTGTTACAGATCATAAAAATGGGGATTGGATTAGTATGTTTAGGTTAAAAAAAAAAAATCAATCTCTGCATCGCCTTTGGATAGATGCAGCCTCTGCCGTTATATCTAATGAGAATTTACAGCCCTGACTAGGGAACATCGAAACCGGGGCCGCTCCTGGTGTTTGATGCAAAAACCTGATCCAGATTCCCTCTGATTTTTTTAATTTATTCTTTTGTAGCCCTCAGCAAGCGTTTGAGCCCCTCGCAATAGAAGCCAAGTAGCCCTCAAAACTTTTTTTTTTTTTTTTTTTTTTTCCAGGTTAAAAAGCCAACATCATCCTGCCTGCCATCTGTACTCGGACTGCCAGCTTCTCCTCCTGCATCCCTCCCTGCCTCTATCCCGGCTTCCTCCGACCGAGCCGTCGCCCCCAGGCTCCCCGCGGACACCTGGGCCCCGGCCGGAGCCGCGCGGTTCCATGTGCCCGGCACGGCGGAGGCTGCACTCCCTCCCTCCCGGAGCAGAAATGGAGCAACTATTATTAAACACCGGTCTCCGGGATGGAAACTTCAGGGGAGGGGGGAATGGATGGTGGAGTCTATTTTTAAAAAATAACAATAATAAAAAGAATCACGTATAAATAGGAAACGAAAGCCAACATGTTCAAAACCTGTAATACACTCCTCGGAAGGTGCTTCCAGACAGGAATTTCCTGAAAACGAGGGTAAGAGTTTTAATTATGGCTCCTAGACATTTTAAAGGAAGGCCCTCATAACAAATTAACGTTAGATTTGCAATCTGCAATCTCAGAACATCAAACCAAAACATCTCCACACAGAGGGAGAACGAAATTATGTGAATGGCAACTCGTATATTAGTTTTATTTGCTTCCTGAAATATTTCACCAATATTAATGCTCCGGCTTTATTTTGTTTAAAATTCAATTAAGACAATGCTTTCGGATGCATTTCCCCAGTTGCAAATGGGTGTTTACTCTCGAAAGGTTTCAAGCCGAGTCTCTGTAATCCGATTTGATCATTCGTGGTTTAATTGCCAAGAAAAGGAATTTTTTAAAGTGGCTTTTCGGGACGGCGCGGCTGCCCTCCGCCGCTCCCGGCTTCTCCCGGGTTTCTCCCCTCCCCGGCCGTGAGTTCAGCCCAAGGGCCCGGGACGGCGAGTTTGGCTGGGATGTGCGGCCACGGCCGAAACCACGCGGGGAAATACCCCGGGGGAAAGGCAAAGGGGAGGTGGATAAATCGTGACAGCACGGGGGATCAATACAGCTCATCGACCTCGGGCCGGTCGTTCATTGCCAGGATATTTCGCTCATAAATCTCTCTAAGGAACTGCAGAGGCTATAGATGTCCACATTATGTATGTGTGTGCATCGGCTCCGAAGCGTGTAAAGACCAAGCGCTTTTGCCGTACGAAATTGTGTCTACAGCGGTTATTGACTTTGGAGTGCCATCGCTCCTCAGCCCTTGTCCTTGGCTTTGCCCTCCGCAAACAGCCGCTCCGCCCGCCCGCAGCCGCGGGGGCTGCTCCGACAGCCTGCACCCGGGGAGGGGGATGGCAGTGGGCCCGAGGGTTGAGCCGCAGTCTCGTCGCCGCAATGGCATCGAGCAGTAGTTTGTTGGGAGACGATGGCGATTGCTGGGGCTTGGGGAATAAGCAGAGCGAGGGGAAGTGCCGCTGGAACCGCTCACTTGTTCGGATGGGGAGTTCGCTCTAGCCCCGCGTAGGGTTTAGGACTCTTTCCCCTATAACCGGGCCTTTCCCGACCCTCGGCCTCCCCACTGCCCTCTGCCCTGTTCGCCCCCCACTTTTTGTGCCCGTCCCCAAGACCCTCTCCGCGCAGCATCTCTCTGCACCCGGGAGTGGCATTTCTCCTCTCCGATCTGAACCCTAATTTTAATAATGAAAATCAAGCCTACAGCAACCGGGTGCTGCTCGCAAACCGCCGCCGCGGCTCCTAAAAGGGGCAGTTTCCCAGAGACATCCCCCCATGTTCCCTCCAGCGGGGCCAGGAGCAGAGCCCCGCATCCCCGGCGGGGCCGAGAGCCCCTCTTACCCGGACTCGGGGCTCGGTGAGGTTGGTCCATACGGCGATCTCCTCCCGCATGCTCATGTCTGGGTAACGGTTCCGCTGGAAAGTGGCCTCCAGCTCCTGTAGCTGCTGGCTGGTGAAGTGGGTCCGCTGCCGCCGTTGCTTCTTCTTCTTCGCCGGGTCGTCTACGGCTCCGTCCTCGTTTTTCTGCTCGCCACTGCGCTCCTTTTCTGCGGTGGGGTGTCAGGGTTTGTGGTGGTTGATTTTTTTTTTTTTTTTTGATTGTTTGATTGAGTGGGTTTTTTTTTTTGTGTTGTTGGTTGGATTTGGGTTTGTTTGGGGTGGGATTCTTTTTGCAAACAGAAATACAAGAACAAAAAGGCAGCCACACCGCCCCCGCACCCAGCCCTGCCCACCCCGACGGAGGGACGCGTGGAGTCGTCCGCCCGGGTCCTGTCGGGCCCTGCACCCACCGAGCGCCACGCAACCAAACCCGGCGGCTGGGGAAGGAGTGCGAAGCCCTTCTCGGGCCCGGGGCAGCAGGACCCCAAGGACAGCTCGGGCTCTAAGCGGGCTTGAGGGGTGGGAGCGATTCGGGGGCAGTGGGTTACCCGCAGCATCGGCCGTGGGTCTCCCTTCACACGGCACCTTTTCGCTCCTTTCAACGTAAACCGCGATCTTTGCTCCATTGCCTTTGTTGTGCTCGGCCGCGACAGGAAACTTTGGAAGGGCAGGAGTGTAAAATCCATCAGCAACTAATTGCAAGAGGCACCCTTTCTCTCTGCCTCTCCCCTACTTATTTCTTTTGTTGTTGTTGTTGTCTCTTGCCTCTTTTATAATTTTTTAGTGTACATTTTAACCCAAGGCTGAGCGAAGCCCTCTGCAAAAATCATATCGAAAGAAGCAATTAAAAAAAAAACAAACCAAACAAAACAAAACAAAAAAATAAACCAGGATCATTTTTACGGTCGGGATTTGTGCAGCATGGAAGCAGAAATCCAGCTCCAACACTGTCGCAACGTGGGGATGGACCCACGCTCACTTTTCAGAAAAGGCCTTTCTGGCTCTCCCGACCCGGGTTTGTCCCAGTTTTATCCCGGTTGAAGCTCTCGAACGGGGCTCAAAGGCCTGTACGAAATACACTCCCGGCCCCGGCTGTGCGGGAAAGGTGCAGCCAAGCGCGGGAGGCTGAAGGGCCGGGGGCCGCGGCCATCCTCCCGGCCTCTTGTCCTGCTGCTGCCTACAGGAAACTACCCGGAGAGATTTCTCCTTTAGAATTTTGGTGTTATTTTCACCTGTTTTAGAAGGTTTTATCCCACCGGTGGTGAGCCCGGGCACATTTCTACAGCTCCGACCTCTGAGAGGTAAGCGGGAGTCTAAAAATAATCGCGGGCTGCATCCCAAGCCCGGGCAGGTATGTCCTTGAAAAGTCACCCCCGAATCGTTCCTCGCCCGGGCACCCTCCAGAGCAAAAGGAAGAGGAGGGAGAGGCGAGCTTCAAGGGCTCAGTGGCAAGCCCAAAGCGGCCGATCGCAGCCGGGCTGGCCTCTCCCTGCTCAGAGTACTTTGCAGTGCAAACAAGGCCTCTGCAGTACACACCGCATCGCCCCCCGCACCCCCGGCATCCCGCCAGGCACTCTCCGGCCTCTGCGGCCGTCGGGTCGGATAAACTACACGGCCCGGTGGCAGCGAGGAAACAGAAAGCGAAACAGAGCCCACAAAGATAAATCGTCTCGGCTGGGAAGAGTGCGGAGAAACTGGGCCGAGAGGGAGCAGGCAGAGGACGGCTGCGGCCGCGGCGGGATCCGTCCCGGCGGCTCCGGCACGGGTTCAGTCCCGCCAGGATTTCATGAAAAATCCAGCCTCTGCACCGGGCTGTAATACAGTATGAAATTGTACGGCTCATTATCTTAAATCGGCTTTTAAATTCTTTTTTGTTTTGATTTGGTTTGGTGTTTTTTTCCCCACTCCGATTTAAAAATGAAGTGTGAAAGGTGTTTTGCAGCTTCTCGAAGAAGAAAAGCAGGCAGGTCCTCAGCCCTCCTCTGGCCCCGAGGGGTCACACACAGGGGTAGGGCAAAACGGAGCAAATCTCTCTCTCTAATCTCAAATAATCCCCTCTAATCTCAGAGTCCCTTCCAGACGCCGGTCCCTAACTTTGTTTGCGAATCAGGCTGAGAGGCACAACGCAAACCCTGTTTATCAGCGGGTGCCACTTCGGGACCGATTCTTGCCCCTCTCTAGGTTATAGGACCTTCTAAAACTCTGAAGAGCAACAACAGATTAAATTAAAATTAAATTAAACAAGAGATAAACTCCTGAAAGGGTCTCAGTGGAGAATGGGGACCGCACTCCTTCCTGCAGCTTTTGTTTCCTTCTCCTGCACACCCTTCTCACCCTACAAATGTTGCTACTTGAATGATATACAGTCTGGGAAGCCGTGACTCTCCCCATAGCCCTAGCAAACAGGAGGCAGAGCGGGGGTATCATTTTCAGCGGGGAAAGGGAGCAATCCCCGCGGATAATTTCTCCGCGGCCGCGCATATCTGCTCAGCTGCGGCCCGCGCTGCAGCGCTCGGCCCACGCCGCCTCTCCTGCTCTGCAGGGCTTTTCTTTCCTCTTTTTTTTTTCAAATGAATTTTTTTTTTCCCCGCTACCCACCCCCTTCTACTTTGACAGAGAGATCTTTTTCCATCTCTGCACCATTCGAGCTGGAAAATAAATCCGGGCAAAAGCTGACATTATTTCAGAAACATCCGGCAAAACCACACTCCCCGAAGAGCCCCCCTTCCCTTCGACCCCATCAATTTATAACTGTGGTTTTTATTTAGAAAAAAAAAAAAAAAAAGAACAGCTCCTGGGATGGGGCTGGGGAGTCGGGGGGCTGTCAGCGACCGGCACAGAGGGGGCTGCAGCTCCAGGTGGGCCCCTTGCCCCCCGCTCCGCTTCCCGGGGCTCACCTGGGATGGACTCGACGGGATCACTGGTACCCCTCGCCCTCCCACCCCATGTCTTCCCCCTCACCACATCTGGTTGAGCAAGGGGTGCGAGCAAAGCACCCCTGACCGCCCCGCGAAGGGAAGAGAAGGCGCGGTGGGGAGGGGGAGGCGGCGCGGGGGAGAGTGGGTCGGGGCCGCGGTGGGGAGGATTACCTGGCACCTCCGTGTCGGAGGATTCACTGGCTGAGTTGTCGATCGGGTCTCTAGGTTCCGAGGATCTTTGCAAATGGAAGCTGGAAGCCATGTCATGGGAGGGTTGGGGTCTCAAGCTCTCGGGCAGTCTCTCCAAATTCATTCCACCTTTATAGGAGTCCATGGCAGGAGCGCCGGGCTGCCTGGGGGAGGTTGCAGGTGTTTATTCCACTCAGAAAGGAACAAGGAGCTTATTTTGGGATTGGTTGGTTTTTGTTTTGTTTTGTTTTGTTTTTTTAAAGAAAAAAAACACAACGAAAACAAAAGCAAATCCACTTATTACTAACAGTGTTATTTTAAGGGTGTCGGAAGAAGAGATCTAGGCAGTGCCTGGAAGCCAGTTGTCTCTGTTCGAAGTGAGGCACGGCAGTCCGGCCGCATAGGCAGGGAAGTGGTAAAGATCCCTTACAGAGAAGCGCGAGTTGCGAGTTGGACAGTTTAAAGCTAAAGAGATTAAAGTGACCTGCCCTAGAACAAATGCCTGTAGTTAAACGGGGCTCCTCCCCCTGAAGGTTAAAACCTCCCCGTCTTGCTAAGGCATCACTCCATCTAGCGCTTGCCCAGCCCGGCGACCTGCCTCCGCGCTCCCCGACGATGTGCGCGCCTTGCGCGGCCGCGGCCAGGCCCGTGGCCCCCCGGCGGGCCCCTACCCGGCCCCCGCCGCCCGGCTGCCTCTCCTCCAAAGGTGCTCCCCGTCCCCTCCTCCTCCTTCCCCTCCCCCGCAATCTCCCACCTCAAACTCGTTGAGGTATCGAAAAATATTTCAGAAACGAATGGAAAGGTGGAAAATCGCTCCCAGCCGTGCGGGGGGGTGGCTCGAACACCCCATGCCCGCCCCCCGCCGCCCCGCCAGCCCGCCCTCCTCCGCAGCCTCCTGCCAGCAGGCAGCGCGCAGGTTGCGCCCATGCGCAGCACAGCCTCTCCCACATCGCCCGGGCCCGCGGAACCTCCGCGCCCCGTCCTGGCAGCGAGAGCGCACTCTGCGCACCCCTCCGCATCCCGGCGCGGGGCTGCGCGGCGCGAACAGACCTCACGGCGAGTTTCAGCGCCGCGGGGAATTGAGCTGAAGGGGATGTCTCTGGGGGCGACAGTCTCTTGAGGGGTGTGTCTAAACTGTTGTTATCCTTTTTAAACATTTTTTTGTTGTTCCGGTTGCGACTGGGACCTGTCCAGTGGCGGGGGGACCGCAGCCCGGGGAGCAACGCAAGGCGAACGCTTCCATCGCATCACCTCTCAGCACGTGATTAATAGCAAATAATTTTCTTCCTTCAGTCGAACTCGCGGTGACCTCCCCGAGGGCCGGGGCAGCCCGAGGGGACGGCGCGGGGAACCCCCACTTCTGCAGCGGGTACTGGGGCAGTGCCGGGGGCGGGCGAGCAGGGCCAGCTCCCGGTACTGCCCGCGCAGGCCGGGACACGGCCTTGGGCCATCCTCGGTGTTCGAGGAGGTGTTCGAACCCACAGGACACCCTCGGCCTCAGGGGGCAGGCAGTAAGTGGGGTGTACCGGCGGGACAGGCGGCGGGGTGCTCGCTGCATCAGAGTAGAGGGCGAGGGGACCCCGGCCGTAACTCTGCCTGGGGAAAGGACCTTCTCTCCTCTTTATTTTCTCGACTCACTTTAACTGATCCATCCTGACACTCTATTTTGCTTTCAAATCAAGTAAAGATGTGGAAGAGAACTTTTGAACCGCTTTATGGAAAAGTGGAGGGAAGCAATGTTCCAGCCGCACAAGCTTTTTCCTCCAACCCCGGGTGATGCAGCCAGGCCCACCCCGAGCCCCTCGGCAGCGCCCCACGGCAACCGGGCAACCCCCTGTCCGTGAGACCGGGGATACTGGGCGAGGTCAGCCCAAAGATCCCGGCCCCAAACCCCGCATCTCTGATTTCCAGCGCCTTTGGCGTTTAGCTGATGCACAGGTGGGTGCTGCCATGGTCAGCTCTCCCTAGCTCGCTCGCTCTTTTTTTTTAACTCCTTTTTTTTTTTTTGATTGGCATATTGACGTCCGCCGCTCCTAGCTGAACTTCGCTCAAGAGTCTGCAAACGACGGGGAATTTCGGGCACCCGAGGTGAACCAGGCAACCTTGGGGCTGCTAAAGATGGCCGGGGTTTAAAACGCAAATATTTACCAGGGCCTCTGGGCTTCGAAGGGCTCCACTGACGTGCCCACGGCACGGGATCTATTTTTTTTCCCCTTTTTCCCGTATTTTCTTTTAACGTGCCTAATTCACAGTTTTGGTTCTGCTCTATAAAACCTATTTTAAAAAAAAAATCTTTCTAGGCTCGATTTCTCCCGGCAGACCGCGAGGAAAGGCTCAGCCCCGGCGTGATTTCGCCAATAACGGCAGGTCCGGCCACTTCCCAGGACGACGAGCCCCCTGCCCCCAGCTCCTTCTGGGGGGTCTCCAGGGCAGCCATCCCCAGATACTGGGGTTAAATAGAGAGTAATGGGTCGGTCCTGCCCCTCTCAGCCCTTGGGAGGCGGAGTAAAGCCTGGCACCCTCCTGCCCTCCCAAACGCGTGTCCGCGCCCGGGCAGTGTCGTGGGTCAGGCATTTACCGCACACCTGCGCACGGGTTGATAGCCTCAGGTGGAAGGATATATACATATATATATATATATACACACACACATATATATGTCTTCTGAATGACTCGTCTACGTCCTAGGTGGATTTAAGTGCATCCTTTCTGTGCATTTCTACCACACAGACCCAAATTCTCCTGATTCTTTGCATCGCTGGTCGCGACAACACGTGTCATGACAACAAAGAGCACCCGCGGGGCTGTCGCCCCCACATTTACATTTTCTCCTGTCTCCTTCCCACCTGGCCTGCTCTGTTCCGAGGTGCTGAGGACACCAGCACACCTCTCCACCGACAACACCCTCCACCAAGGCTATGTCACGGGTCGTCCTACGTGACGTCATGTCTTGCTCATTTGACGTCACGACCCGCCTTTCAGCCAGGCCAGGGTCCCAGGCAAACGTCGAGCCGGTGGCTCTTGCCTCGACGGGAAGGCGGGTCGGCGGCCCAACGGGCCGGGAAGGACGGTGGCCCCAGCCTCCAGCTCTCCCTTTCCCCTGCCACCACCTCGGTCTCTCTGGGGCCCGAAGGGGCCGTGAGGATGGATGATAAGCTTCAGTAGACGAGGCCAGACAGGCTGCGGGGGTCCCAGCCAGTCGCCCGGCCCCGCCGGAACGCCCCTGGGGAGCTACGAGCTGCGTGGGCGTGGGAAGGGCCGGGGAGAGGTGGAGGGAGGGTCGGGTCAGGGGCCGAGCTGGACCCGCGGAGCTTCGGGCGGGACACGGGCGATGTGCGAGGGCGGTGGAAAGGCTTTGCGTGGGAAACCTCCACGCAGCACGGCGTGGGGCTGGCCCGAGAGCATCGCCGCTCTGCGCCCGCGCAGTCACCGCACCCCCAGGCTCTCTCCGGGCTGGGGGCTTGCACCAGGGATCTGTAAAACGCTGGAAACCAACAAATAAACCGTTCCGCTTCCTCCTGCTATAAATAACCCAAGAACGAGGGACAGCGCTTCTAAATAAATCAGCGCTGCCCACGCCGGAGACAACCCCGTGAGGAAGAGGATGAGACGTGTCTGAAGGAGAGCAGAACGCCTGTTGCTTCCCGAGGGAGATAGGGTCGTGTCGTCCCCGAGTGCTGGGGAGGAGTTTGTGCTGTAGGAGAGGGGCTCCCATCCCCAACGGACTTAGACGGTTGTAAACCACGCAAAACCACCTGGGCCCGTATATCAGACAGCGAAGTTCAGTCTCTGCCAGCTTTTCCTCTCAGATTTATTGACGTTGTATAGACTCAGATTCAGTCTATAAATTACTGGGAATTGTTACAAAAATTAAGGCATCTTTTCCCAAGCTCACCTCTGCCTAAAATAAGAGGGAAATCCTCTTTAAAAATAGAGTTGCAGTGAGGCAAGAGAGGAGAGAGAGGCTTCCCAATCAAACCAAATCCAACCAAACTCAGCTCAGCCCGACCAAATCCAACCCAACCCAAACCAGACCAAACTTGGCCAGCCTAACCCAACCAAGCCAAGGCAAACCAAATCCATCCAAGCCGAACAAAATTGTAACCAATGCAATCCAACCAAGCCAAGCTAAACTCAAACTAAGCAATCCTAGCTCACCCAACCAAGCTCAAGCCATCCGACTGGTGCCCCTTTTGCGGAGCCCAGCAGACGAGACCTGCTGCAAAACAACTTTTAATAAGAAAACCCTCCCAAAAGTGCCCGGCGAGCGGGGAAAGGGCATCACTGGAGGCCAGAGAGCGGCTGGAAGAGCGCAGACCCACCCTGCTCAGCGCCGACAGCCCCGCAGCAGCTCCCAGGAGTGTTTTAAAAGCTTTCCACTGTGAAAATGTTCCCCGCAAGGATGGATGAGTGGTGTTGGGCCTCCAGTCCCCGCTCCTGGCCTTTGCTGGTGCAAGGCTCTGATCCACGGGATGCCCACTCGAGCTGGGAAGAAGAAGAGGCCGGGATGCACACAGGCGTGTGCGCAGGGCAGCGCAGAGCCCGCGGAGCATGGACCACACCGTTTGACGGTGTAGCGCATCGAGGGGATGGACTGGTGGTGTCAGTCGGTGCAGTGTGTCGGGGATGTCCTTCCCCAAAACAGTATCATCTAAAAAGCCGCATTACGTGCAAGGTGGAGACGCGTATGTACTCCTCCGTGCAAGGCAAAGCTCAGTACTGCCCGCTGATACCGTAGCCCCGGTCCTAAGGGAAAACGGGGCAAACCCCAACACGACGAAACGAGCCACGGCAACCCCTCCGGAGCCAGGTCCCCCTGCCGGGCCGGGCAGAGCGGGCAGCAGAGAGGGGGAAGAAAACCAGCTCAGAGAGCATGTTAAATCGCTCAGGAGAAGAAAGTGGAAAATTACGTTGGCTCCCAGCCGGCCTGTCCTCCTCTGCTCAGCCAGGAGAGCAATTTTCCTAAGAAGTTGAACAAAACGAAATCAGCCCCTTTTGGACCCGCAGCCTTCGTCCGTTGGCCTGCTGGCCAAGCCTCCGCCTTCCAGGGGCGCGCAGGGCCCCTCCGCGGGTGCTTGGCGGGAGGGTTTCCAGCGGCTCCCCCAGGCCTCCCACAGCCTCCCAAACATCCCGAGCGCTCTCTGTCCTGTCCTGCTTCCCTCGGCAAAGCCTGCCCCATCGCCTTGACTCTTCCCTCAAATGAAACCCAATAGGGGAACCGGAATTTTCCCTAGGCGTTTGGTCCATGACACCTCTTGGGGCACCTGGGGCATCTGGGGCACCCGAGGTCGCAGCTCATCCCGAGTTCCCCTCACCCCCGTCATCCCCATCCCGTCCCGGGACTGCCTCGTGCGCCGGCGGCCAGTGGCAGCACTTGCAAAAACTCAGGATGAAAAAGTTGAAGGCTTAATGATTTCTGACAGATACAAATGATACCCCAAGGCTTTTTTGAAATGTAGAGAATGACGGCTGGAGAAATGGTTTTCCTATTCGGATTTCTGCAGCTGGAAGCAGAGGCGGGGTTGAGGAGGGTGTCCCCCCTCATCCCTCCTCCCCTCTCCTCACCCCGAAAATCAAACTATCTCCTGGGGTTCCACCGTCGACCTGGGAAAACTCTTTTTGTCCCGAATGCCTGAGGGCACAGTCCCAGCTTGGCCCAGAACTGTCTCCTAGTCCTCTCTGCATCCTTCAGACGACAGACACTAAACTCTGCTCTAAGAAAATACCCATGCTTAGTTGGCGACAGTTTGGTTTTCTCTCTTCTGGCCCCTGATGTGAGCAGGAGAATGTCAGCGCCCTGAAAAGATCACTCTGGGTGATGGATAGCTCAGGGGTACGGGGAGTTGTTTCCCTAGGTGGGGGGGAAAAAAGGGGAAAATTGCAATATAGTCTCACAATTCTTTCTGAGCAGAAGGAACATGCTTTTCTTATTAATTGATGGAGGAAGGGGCACCGGAGTTTGTTAGGCAGCCTCCTCAAGTTACTCTGTGCATCTTTAGATCCCGAAATGTGTCTCTTTTGTGGACTAAAAAAGATGCGTCTGAAGCAGGAGAATCAAAGGCCTGGCCACTCCGTTGGCATTTGCGGAAGACCCTTCTTCAGCTGCTTTTGGAACCACTGGTATTATGTTTCCATGTGGGTTTCCCCCACTCTGTTTCGGGCGAGCAACCTCTTAATTGCTCCAGCATTTCAATGGGGGAAACACATTTCCCTTAAACTGGACATTTCCTGAATGGCTGAAATATTCGAATAAGGCTCTGGGCTTTTTAATGTTCTCAGAACAGCAGCGACTCTGCAGAGCCGCCCGTTTCCTGCTTTAAAATGCAAATTCGGAGAAAAAAACTATTCCTTAATTTTGGGGGGAGTCCTACTTTTTTTTTTTCACTCCCTTTCTTTCGTTCTTTCTTTCTTTCGTTCTTTCTTTCTTTCTTTTGTTAGTTTTCCCGTTCCCCTGAAAAAGCCGATTTCGCCCCGCATCCCGGCGGCACCGCGCTGCTCCCGGCGAGACTCTCCCCTAGTCCTCTCTCTCTCTCCGCCGCTCAGGAAGCAAACATCACCGACATAAAGGCACCGGACACTTTTCTTTCCTTTTTAATTGCGCGAACGGCCGTATCTTAGCGGGCACATCTCGGGGAGAGATAGGAACACGCTGCCTTCCAGAGGGCTGTGCTAATCAGCACGCCGGGTTAGATATAAAAGTTCAGGGCAAATAAAACGAATTAGTTTTATTAGCACGTTTAGGAGGCGGTCTAACGAAGGAATTCGGCTTTACTAGACAATGTTTTCTCCTCCCCTTTTGTTATTTAAAAGCAATATATACCCGAGCTGCTGCGGTTATTTTCAGGAAAAAAGGCACTCCCCTCTCTAAATCCGATAAGAAGGATAGATACTGATGGAAATACACAATTTCATAATAAAACCTTCGTGAACAATAAAATCGACTGTAAAGGACAAGCTGTAGAGCCACCAGGTTATCGTTCGGCAGTGGGTTTTGGTGGGAAATATCTGCCTCTGCATTTAACTCGGCTAAAACCTTCCCAGGGTTTCTGCTACCGCTATAGCACGGGATTTCCTGGGATTTTGTCCGAATTTCAGGCCAATAAAGACATTTGAGGAAATTCTCCCAGCGAAGTAACTCTCAGGAAATATTTGGAGGTCAGTTTTTAGAGCAGCGGCTGGAGCTGCCGCAGGGAATAACCCGGAGAACGTGGACCTCGGGTTGTTAAACGGAAAATAGATATATTTGAATTATTATAAGAAAGCAAACAGTGTCTCGATCCAGGCACAATAGCATTGTTTTACATTCATTTCGTGCCTCGGACTTGGGCGCGGTTGGTATAATTTGGGGAAAAGGGAAGAAATAATAGAAAACTCGCCCAGAGGCTTTTTTTTTTTTAATGAGAAATTAAAAAAAATTAAATCTGAAAGACACCGTCGGTGGCGAGTCCCACGTCCGTTTAAGTCTGGTTTTTACGTGGCCAAAAAAACGCCTTTCCCCCTCCACTCTGAGCATTTCCCTCGAGCTGCAGGACTCATTACTTGCTGTATATGGAGTTTCTAAGGATGGTGCCTATTTTTTAAGTAAGAAACAACATGAAAAATAGGGGGAAAACCAACAGCAACGACAAAAATAAAAGCAGAAGGGCTGTAGAATCTTATTTTTCTGTAAAGGGAGTTCATCGACGGTCCTGACTTTCCCGTTCTCCCCCGGCAGCGGCCGCCTCTCATCCTCTCCCCCCGGCCGAAGATCGAGGACAGACGGCACACTCCCGTCCCGCACCCCCTGCCCCCCGCGCCCGTCCCTGCCCCGGCCTTCCCGCACTGTCGCCGCACCCAGCCAGGGCACTGGGTAGCCGGTGGCGAGCCGCAGTTTCTTCTGCAACGCGGAGAAGCGCTGGAGGCAGAAAAAGGTGTGCCGTGTTAGGGGAAAAAAAAAATCTATCTCTATATAAGTATATATATATATATAAAATATAAAATGAGGTAACCCTTCTGGAATTGCATTTCCCAGCGCATTTGTCAGAGCTGACGAAGCGCAGAGGCCCCCGAAAGAATTTATACATGGTAGAAAGATGTCAGGGTCTGTGCGGAGAGCAGAGCGCGCAGCGGGCTGTCCGTCGCTTCTCGGGAGGAGAGCGAGCTCGGAGCCGCCGCCGCCGCGCTGCGGGGTCGGAGGCGATGCCGCGGTGAGGGGCGCTCCCCGCCCCCCGCACACCCCGTCCAGCTCCGCTCCGGCGTCACAGCCCGTCTCGGCTTTGTTTTCCAGCCCCGAAAGGCTCCGCAGCTGCCGGGTGGGCCCGGAGGAGGCGAGAGACATGGGATGGAGGTGGGATGGCCCCACGGGACACGAGTGGGTAAACGCGTCGGGCGCGCGTGGGGCGGGACGGAGCGGCGGGCGCAGGCGTGGGGGGGCGGGACGGGGCGCACGGGGCCGCCCGTAAGGGACGAGCGGCGACACGCGTGGGCATGGAGGGATACGAGGGACACGCGTGGGGCCGTCCTCGAGCAACTTACCGGGCGGTGCGCTCGGCGGCGGCGAGGTGCCGGGCCCGGCGGGGGCTGTGCGCGCCCCGGCCGCCGCTCCAGGGTTTTCTTGGGAGATTTCCCCGTCTCCTCCTGACGTCAGCCCCGTCCCAGGGTGCCGCAGACGGGGGAGGGCCGGGGGCAGGGCCGGCCGCACCGGGAGACCGGCGGAGCCGGCTGCCCCGAGCATCCGTCCTGCCACCAACGGCATCCCCGGCCCCGGTTCTCCCACTCCCCTCCTCGCCCCATTAGACGGCTCCCGCCTGGCCGAGGCTTCCTCCCGCCGCCGCAGGCCCTCGGTGCGCGGCCCCAGGCCGGCCCCCGGGGCGGTTTCATGCTCCCGGTTACACGGCCCCTGCCCTCTTCATTTCCTCCCACCGGTGTTCTTGTCCGAGGGGGCTGGGACAAGGAAGGGCCACTTTTTTTTTTTTTTTTTTTTCCCTCCTTTTCTTTCCTTCCCTGAAATAAAGTCCTGGCGCAGGACTGCAGCGTGCCGGCGGCTGTGCAGCGCTGAGTACCCCGGGGGAAGCAGCCAATAGCATCCACCCAGCCGACGTTAGAGAACGCATGGCTCCGGGGGGAATGCCTGTATGGGTGATATGGCCAAACACCCATCCCCAGGCCCTTTATTCAGTTTGATTTTCCAGGGATGCTTCTGGAGTTTCAGACTCTTGACTTTTCATACCTATGCCCTCGGCAGATCTCCTTTTAAGAGAAAAACACAGAAATCAAGCAGTGACTGAGAAGACTCGGTGTCAGGAACATGCCTTGTGCTTTTCTAAGTCGCGTGGGTCACACACACACATGCACTCACACAGAGGCTGTAGCTGAAAACCAAGGACAACGAATATGGAATGGATCAGAAAGATAAATAGCATAAAATCAGGAACAGTCCAGTCCCACACTTGTCATTTGTTATAGAGAAAAGAAGTAAATGGGATTCACATGTTGAGCATTAGCTGGTTGTTAGTCTGTAAGATAATATTAACTTTAGTGCTTGCTGGTTTACTCTAGTTTTCCAAAGGCAGTTCCAGGATGTGCCCAGCCTGTAATTTAGGATGGCACATGCTGTGTGAAAGAGGCTTTGGCACTGGGGCCTACCAGTACATCAAGGTGATATTAACATAATAAAATATTTGGAGAGGGAGTAGGAGCTCGTAAATTAATGCAGTCTACTGTTTTAATGCTTGGAGCTAACAGTGTGTTTCCTGTTCAGCTGATCATCCTTGCTGCAGCTGAACAGCTGTTTTAAAGGTGCTGTGAAATTAAAGCGAGGAGAGATGATTGTCTTTCAATCAATGTTTAATGATGTATTATTAGGAGAAAAGTCTTCCTCCAGCAGATGTTTACATGCTGAGGATGGAAGGGAACTTCCCAGCCTGCCTGCCAGCCTGAGGAGTGTGGGAGACCTCCCTCCACTGTGTCCCATCAGTCTTACAGATGTCCTTGATGTCCCCAGCACTGGAACATAGCTTGTTTGGCAGTGAGAGAGGCTTTTCCCAGGTCGTTGGGTGGGTGCTGAGGAAACTCCTCCAGGATATTGAATTGCTGCAAGGTTTTAAAGTCTTTTGAGTGGTGACTATTAGCAGGTGAATATGGTAAATGTTGAGAATATCCTGCCCATGTTCAGCATAGGTCACAGCTGCCAGGATCCTTCCCCCATAAAGATCAGATATGGATGCTGGAATATCCTCCAACTCAGGAGTCTCTTTCCTAAGGGACCAACTCTGAGTGATCTCCTTTTTAGTGAGTGATCAGAAGAGCTCTGGAGAGGCAGACAACTGGTCAAATACCATACCACAAAGGAATGGGGCTGGGGTTGGTCTGTGCACCTTTGGGCTGCAAGGGAAGCTTATATACAGACTCCACCTCTCCTGTCCCAGGAGATTATCTTTGCTGAATGTGTATTATGGACTGGAAGCCTGTCTGAGCTCTTCACTCAGTTGGACTGAGAAACCTGTGGCCAGGCACTAACAGCTCCAGGTACTAGAAAAATAATTGTAGCTTGGAGACGTGATGTAGGAGCGAACTTCAAGATGTGCCTAAAATAAGGTGGAAATGGAAGGTGTGTAAACCTTCCCGTAGGTGCCAAAGTCTTGCTACTTCCTTTGTGCTTGATCCAAAGATGGGTTAATTAGTCTCAGAATCTGTGCTTCAGCTGCCAGTCTAAAAGATGACTGACATGAAGCTTCTGCCTCAGAGAAGGTATCAGAGGGATTCAGGTGCAAACACCACCTTAAGACTTGTGCCCAAGAGGTACAGAGGAGCACGTGGTGTTGATGTGGGTTGGGAGGAAGGGGCACCTCATTGCCAGGCCACTCTCATGCTGCCAACCAAACGGGCATCAAATTATCTCTAACCCAGCCCTGTTTCCAAAAGTTGTTTCCACAGCCAAGTTTGATGGTGGCATAAATTGTTCCTACACCAACAGGAGAAGCCTTTGCAATTGCTTTTTAAAATCATCATAAGCATTCATTAAAAGAAAGTCTTTCTGTATTTCCAAATATAGTGAAGAAATGCCTGTCTGGGTTCACTCATTCCTTTATTCTCAGCCTTCCCTTGCAGTGCATCCTTGGAATAGCGTCTAAGAGGCTGCACTGCTTCTTAGGGAGAAACTAGGATGTTTGGAATGTGACTGGATTTTAACATTTCTAAACTTCCCAGAAGAGGCAAACTGTAAAGGAATAAGCTTCTTTCTGTGCAAGTACATTTGTTTAGGAGCCAAATGGAAAGGAGAGCTCTGAAAAAAGATGACAAATTGTTTGGAAAATATTGTCCTTCCCAAGGCAGACCTAACCATACGGCGGGAAAGGAGTCAATGCTGAAATTTTCCCTTTATATTTCAGTCCAGCGGCCCTCCCATTCACTCCGCTGGGAGATTTGTGTGAATCAGACCTGCATGATCATCCATGCAGGGTAATATTTCCAGCACTTCAGTCACCTCCCTGCTTCACTCCTATTCCCCACTGAAAGAAATGTCTCCCCTTCTCAGATTTCTGAAAAGATGGGACCTAGAGCTGTCTCTATTCCTCCTAACCTTATGTACACAGTCTGGTATCATTGAAGATGAGCTACAGTGGAGGCAGAGCAACTCTGGCACTTAGAAAATAACCATGAGTTTATGCAGAGTACTGAGAAAAGTGAAAAGTAGAAGCAGGCTGGAGCAAGGAGAGTGAAGCACAAGGACCAAGAGAAGTCCTCTTTCCAGCCCTGCCCAGCCTCCTGATGTGACTCCAGGAAGTTGTGAGAGGTTCATGTGCCTGCAACCAACCATCCCGACCTCTCCCTGCGGACGTGGGCAGGTTAAGGCAGGAAAAGTTGTTAAGGAAGAAGCTATAAGAGAGCAGAGTTTATTGGCATTTTGGTTGTTCTTGTGAAAGGCTGCTGTGGTGGCACTGGATAAATAACACTGGACCTGATTTCTTGGTGGGCAAAATGAGAGGTTCATTGCTGCCTTGATGGTTAAATAGAAACACAGAAAATACTTGTTGGGGCAAGGAAATCACTTTGCTCCATTTGAATCACTGAATTTATCCCCATTGTCATCTTTAAGTAATCAACAAACGCCCTGTTTAAGAATCCCCATCTGCTAATGGTGACATTTACGCATCAACAAAAAAAGCTGCAGCAGATTTTGTCTATGGCCAATCAGTAGCGTGCAGAGCGTGCAAGATGCTTTGAAAGATGACATCGGGGAAAGAGATTTGTTTGGTCTGTGTGTCTGTGTGGTTGTGTTTATTCCCTGGTGACATGCTGCTAACAAGCTGCAAACCAAGGATCACCCACAACAAACAAAAACAAACAAACAAAGTTTTGTAGAGGGTGATAATACTTAGTTTAATTCTCTTAGGCCTTTAAAAATAATTATAGCCCTGTTTGTGACAACTGGAAAGGCCACATTTACTCCAATAAAACTGCTTGCCATTCTTCAGGAATGACATAGGGAGATGCTTCCTTATACAATGTAGACATTAATGGGAGTAGATCTCAATCAATTAAATATCGACGCGTGTCTCATCTTTGCACTAGTGAGGCTTTTGATTTTGCAGCTTGCGGTCAGCTATTTACTTGCCAGTTGAATCACAACACATTTAACGACTTTCTAGAGATCTATCTGAGGATTTACTGCCAAAGCACAGAATCTTGGGGATTTGGGCATTAGCAAAAAGTTACTTAAGGTCTAGACATCGATCCAAGTGTCTCTACTACAGTTCATTCCATGCATTATAGATTTTGGGGGGAAAGTGATAAACGGTGCATTTACCTTCAAACTAAGAGGCACGCCTTCCTATGTACTCACAAGGCAGTCAACATCTGATGCCAAATACCTTGCTGTCCATTGTGTTACTCATCTGTGCTTTGACAGCACAGCAATGTCTTAGCTCATGCACTGTCTGAAAGTCATACTTGATCTTAAAATGCCATCTATTAGACATCAGCATCTACTTAGACCAGCCTCTTAGGCTTTGGCTGAAGGAAACCCTGTATAGATATAATACAGATGCTCAAGCCTACCTTAATCTGAGAAGCATTTGGCTTTGATCTTCACAGGGACCAAGCATATATTTAAGGGTAAAATTGTGCTCATTCCTGAAGAGATGGCTGAGAGCAGAGACATGCAGTATTCTGGGGACCTGTCACTAGGTCTTTATTCCTCCCTCTTCCCCAAGGATTGGCTTTGGCTGACAGTGAGAGGCAGGAGAGATGACTTTGGCCTGGCCAGTCTTTGTTGCTGATGTTAAACAGTGCAAGACTTTCTCAGACTGCCTCGTCTCCAGCCCTGTGATATCTTCTCTGTCTTGTATTATTATTGCTGTATCTGTTATGATTAATGACTTCCAAAGTTGTTCTAAAACTATTTAAGTGTCTGATGATCCATCTGAAACTCATCTCCATTCTGTGCACAAGTCCCAAGTGTTAATCTTTATAGGTAACCACACTGGCCTGTGAGTGGAAATGAGGTAAATACACGTTACTTGGCAGGAGCTATGTATCAGACAGCGCTTTCTGGCAGCACATACAGGACCTCATACAAATGAAAACTGATGGCTTAATATTTTGTTACATTTTTCCCACCAGAGTTATTACCTCCTAATTGCAGGAATGGATTAAACTGAAGAGAGCATGCTCGTTCAGGGAGAGGCTGCCATGTGTTAGCCTTGAGCTGTCACCTGAGGAGCGGGGGCTGGGGAGGGGAGCTCTCCTCTTGCTCTCAGCCCTGCCTGTGCTCAGCACTAGCACGTCTCATTACCAGTGGATGAAGCTGGGGTTAAACACGGGCTGGCATTGCACCAGAGGTGGCATTTCCAAGGGAATTTACACTTTCTGTGTGGTTCCAGGGAGTCGGGAGGATGCAGCTGACTCTGCGCTGATTTCTCAATATGCATCTTATTACTCATGGACCTACCATACAAAGCTGTATTTAGATGATCTCTTTAATTGCCAAACTTATCCCTGAGGTCTGCTGAATTCAGTGAGGCAGAAATGAGAGGTAGCTTGCGGAGGGAGCTTAAGAGCGGCCGGTGGAGCTGACATGACAAAGCATTATTTGAGATACCTTTATGTGGTTTACAGCAGAGCTAGGTGCTGCGCTGAGGATGCTCGAGGTGGATTTGGTAGCTCCAGGTGTAAAGACCTGTTGGATCTTGTTATTTCCAAAAGCTTTACACCTCATGAGCTTCCCAAAAGAGCTCTCCTGTGCACCCATGATGTTGCTTTTGCTATCCTGCCCTGTCTTTCCTCCTGGACCAGAGAACATCATCCTGTCAAAGATGCTCAGACCACCACACTTCTGCTCTCCTGAGACCTCTCTGGTTTTGAGTCACAGTTATAAAGCTGGATAGACAGCCTTCTGACCCATGGCAGATGCATTGTTGGTGTCTCCACCTCTGACTTACCATGATCAGTGACAAAAGTTCAGAGGTATGTACCTCTGAAGACAAAGCAGCACAGAATAAGAATTTTCACCATCATCCCTCTGCCTGCTTTTGCCCTTTTTAACAGTGCAGACAAAATGAAGATAGACCTGTTACAGAGACAGGCTTGTCCATGCCAGTGGGCATGGGCCAGTTTTTATTCTCCATTTTCCCAGGGCAAAGCCAGGCAGTTGTCAGAGAGGAGCCAGGAGTTACCATCCTGGGCTGGAAACTGTCCCAGGGTCAGGAGAGAGAAAGCATTTCTGGCCACTGCAAATACAGAATGTGATGTAAATACATTTTCTCCAAAGGCATCGAAGGACTGAGCTCTCTCCTGCTAAAATACAACTACACTAAACCAAAGATGCTGACAGCAATGAAAGAGCAAGAAAATGAGTGAGTTTAGTTGCAAATATTTGGCATTTAGGAAGAAGATGAATTGTCCATGTGTGTATGTTAGAAACACCTTTAGCCTTTTTTTCTGTCCCAAAGGGAACATTTACAGAAGAAGACTAACCTGGAGCTCTCCCAGTGAGTGGGCTGACCACAAAGTAATCACCAAAA
Source organism: Urocolius indicus (assembly GCA_013401255.1). Lineage (NCBI taxonomy): Eukaryota > Metazoa > Chordata > Aves > Coliiformes > Coliidae > Urocolius > Urocolius indicus. Next base: position 154,910 of record WBNH01008750.1, on the reverse strand, counting down.
CTAGGTATAAGGTTAAAATTAAGCACCTGTGTGGAAAGCATTTGCAGAAGAGAAGTTCTCATTTGCCTGTGAGCAAGAGAATCAAGGCATTCATCCAGCTCGATGACATACTGAGAGACCTATGGGTGGGAAGTGCTAAGCATTGCGATTATTATTTACTATATGTTGATATTTGTTATTCAGGAGGATTTGTATGTGGACAGAACTTGGAGGATCTGGTCTGGCTCTATATATGCTGGGACTCTTGAGGGATTTTTTAGTGTCCGCCACAATTATAGATGAGGACTGAGTGAAACCTTGTGGTTTTACTCTACAAAACATTAAGTTCAGCAACTGCCCATTTCAGAGAAAAAAAAATCCTTCAGAATGTATTTGGACAGTATTTCAACGGTCTGGCTGGAGTGGAAGCTTTTTAAGAAGGGATCACACATGAATATGAGGGAAAACTGCAGGCTTAGGCTCTTGGTCACAAAATCAAGCACTGTGCATGAGAGTGTCAGGTATTTTAATCTTCCTTTCTCTCCCTCAGCCAGCAGAGATAATCCACCTGCGCGTCCTGCTCACAGAAATGTTTTTGTCTCTGTGTTGTTTGTAGTGGTCCATGTTTTGTGTGAAGATGTATCTGGCTGGGGCTTTTTTTGCTTCATTTTTTTTTTTGGTACCTGCAACTGAGAAGAGCTGAACACTTCCCCATTGACTTGGGGAAGTTGGATTTTTGTGTTTTGAAAGATGACACATCTTTCTGGATGAACTGCAAATATTGCCAATAAACATTTAAGGTGTGTTTGTATAATTGCTTATTGTACATTTCCGGATTAGTGAGTGCATTTAGATGTTTAGTTTTAAGGACCAGAGTTTATTCTGCTTCATGCTTAAGTAAACACTGGAAGTTCGGCTCCTCCATGCCGGATAAGACCTCTGTTTCGTCAGATCTGGTGTCCTGCCTCTGGCAGTGACCCACATCTGATGTGCTTCTTCAAAAGAGCCTCATCATCTTCATGGACAGCACCTGCAGAGCTGCTGCTGTTCAGGCTTTCCCACATCATGGACATATTGGCACTGTGCCAGGAGAAACCTCGGATGGTTTTTGCTCTTGCATACCACCATGTCCCTGCATAACTCCTCCCCGGTGTGCTGGGGTCCTCGTCATGGCTCACACATACAGAAATTGTTGGTATTAAAGCCTGCAGGTGGGAAAAGCATTCCCCAGGTTTACTTCAGTGCTTATAACCACTCCTCCTGTTGCCACAGTGCATCTGAGCTGAGCTGCGGTTTGGTTTTTTTTAATCTTCAACCCTTATGTGACATAAAATAACTAAACTGCGTTACAAGCCAAGATTACAAGGTATAACATGAGGTGAAACACTATATGGGGAAATAAGGATGCATGAAAGATTTTGTACAAAGGAAGTAACCCACTGTGCATAAACTGGGTAGTGGCTCAGGGCAAACTTTTAGGATTTGATGGATTATTATCGCTAGGATTCAGTGTTAAAGAGTGTTTACTTAGCTCCTTAGACCTTTTCTTCCAACCACGTTCCAGTCTGAAAGACTGAGAAATGCCACTTCTCCCTGACAGCCTCATCACAGATCCCCATCACTTGGGGATCTCCATTTAAGGCTGGAGCTCAGACCTGTACAGCTCTCCTGCTGTCTCCTGTAAATAAAGAGGAGAAACATGGTACCAGTGTGAAGGTTTAGCACTCCTGCCCTCAGGAAACCTGTTTGTGGTTGCTCTGTCCCCTTGTTCCCTGTGCCTGTATGTGTCCCAGCCCTGGCACCCTCCTACCATGAGGATTCACACCTGACACTTTTGGAGGAGTGATGAAAGGTGATATTGTCCTAGTTCTGTTATCATCTAATGCTGCTGCTGAACATTTCCAATCCTCTAACTACAAATGCAAATGCAGCAACTCACATAATGATGGATGGCTCTTCCCAAACATCTTCGTTATCAAGGCTGGATGGAAATTCTCCCATTAAAATGTCTGGAAAACCTGTTTTCTGGAGGGATACAGCTTCCTAGATTTGACTCAAGGGGTAATTTGACGCAGAATTGAGAACTGAGGCCAGTGCAGGTCCCTCTCATGACGAAAGAAGCAGTTAACAAGGATGTCAACTGTGAGCTTGCAATGCTCCCCATTCCTTTTTTCCCCCCAGGACTTTATTTGGATCATTTTCTTTTACATGTCTCAGTTTTATCACATATAACTGCAAATTTAAAAACAGTGCAAAATCATCCAGCCTCATTCTTTATATATTTTAGTTTTGGTTTTTTTTTTTTTTTTTAATTGTAGGTTTGGTTTGTTTTGGTTGTAATTTGGGACAAGGGGCTGTGCCCTAAAGGCAAGAGGTGTGACCTGCAGAGCAGGGTACATACCTAATCGCTGACTGTAGTGACAGTCCTGGCAAGGCTGGGAACTAGGAGCCTCTTTTTTCTCTGACACAAGGAGCATCATTCAGAAACACGTATTACTTGGTAAGATATTCCTGCTGAAGAGATGGAAAGGAAATAACCTTGGAACCCAAAGAGAGAAATTATATTATCCATTATGCCTGGCAGCACATAGCCCAGGGTTTAGTCATGGGTAGTTGTGACCATCTAATCTACTGTGCTCCCATGGTTCTCCTGGAAGGACTGTTCAGCAGCCTAACACATTTCATCCTTGGGAAATATTTCCTGATCGTGAGCCTAAACCCTTAATCTCATAACATCACTCTTAGCTGTGCCCCATGTATAAGTGTAAACTATTGCTCTCTCTCCTTGAGGTTTACAGCCTCCAAATAGTTCTAAGCTGTTATCATGTCCCCTTAGTTGGCTCCTAGATATGTGTTTGGCTCTTTTAACCTTTGTAAAACTTGGCACACACTCTCCATCCTGGCTGTCTTACTACAGTCCTCTGCTTTCCTCCAGACCCCAGTCCCATTCCTGCTGCTGTTGTGCTGTGAGAGGCTTTGACCAAGATGCAGCCTTCTCTGTACAGACCCTGCAGAACTACATGTCCTTGGGAACACACACTAGTCCCCATGCCATGGCCAGACTGTCACCCTCCCACATTTCATGGTGCTCTTTTCTTGTCTCCTGCAGCTTCTTAAGCCTGGACTCAGACAAAATTGTGTTTTTAACCTGCCTTATTTTTTTTTTTCTAGGCCCTTTCCCAACTGCTCTTCTTCATCCTACTGAAAATGGAGCCAGGAGCTACCTTTGTCTCCCTTCTCTGGACAGCAGGACTTGCTGAGTTGCTGCAGAGATCTTGTCTTGCAATTGCTTTTGTTTTCTCAAGTCTTTTATTCACCAAGAGATGTTAAACCCCATGGGCTGTTTATAGGATTATAAGTGTCAAAGCTGATGTCTGGAGAAGAGTCCCAGTGTGTCTGCCTTAGAGAAGCACTTGCCCAGCAGCAGTGTGGGCTTGGTGGTGCAGGAAGATGCTATGAGGTGCAGGGTCTCTCTTCCCCAGCACTTGGCTCACCCAGCAACAGCTGTGAAACCTGAAACGTCTCCTTCTATCCCAGAGCAGGCTGACTGCTAATTCCTCCCCATGTAAATTTACACCTGGAGCTGTTTTTTGACAGTGGGCAGAGGGCAGGATGGGAGAGGAGGAGAGAGCTTCCCAGCCACTACAAATTAGAGCTCTGAGTGGCAGCTCTCCCAGGGATGCTTCTCCCTTCTCCTGACATGCCTCAGGCTGCAGGCTCTTGATGCTCATTGCAGTCATCATGGTATTTTGCCCTTGGTGTACCACAGTTAGTTATTTCTGTGTTGGGTTGCAGCTATCATCTTCTCTTGCCCTTCAGTACCTGCAGCAATGACAAGAGCAAGAGCCAGCAGGTGACTGGGAAGCTGGTGTGGTGAGAGTAGGGCAGCTGGCTCCATGAAAGCCCTTTCCTTTCAAGATTGCCATACTAATGTTAAACTATAAGACTTGATGGTGAGATTGTTGCCTCCCTCTTTCTCCAGTGGCAGGAGGGATGTGCTGGGACAAGTAGGGGCCCAAGGATGAGGTCACATCTTGTGTTGCATCTGAATGATACTCTCTGACACAGCAAGTGTCTCTGGAGGTGAGACTGGTGTGTTTTGTAGTAAGCCAGTGAGGAGATGGGCTGGGGAGATTGAGCCCTGGTTCAGGATGACAGCAGCCAGCTCGCACTCAGCATCATGCTGGTGATGACTGCAGGGCACTGATCTTTCTCCTGGAGGCAGAAACCCATAAAAAATGGGTTGTGTTAGGGTCTTCTGGTCCAACCAAACCACCTTGGGAGGATTCTCTGCAAACCACTACCTGCAGGGCACTGATATTCCTCCTGGAGGCAGAAACCTGTGAGGATCAGGTTGTTTTGGGGTCCTCTGGTCCAACCAAACCACCCTGGGAAGGCTCATTGCAAACCAACACCTGCACACCATTAAGAGATGGCTAAAATCTGGTCAGTGTGCTGGAGAGGAGTCTCCCTCCAGCAGAATTCATCTATCCATCCTACCATCACCTCCTCTTGAGGCACTGGGCTACAAATACATGGTTCCCTTGCGAAGGTGCTGTGAAATGGAGTGGTTGACCTTTCTTCTAGCGTAGCAACCAGCTCTTATTTCATTCCTGGCTACACAGGTGGGGGCTTATAATGCAAAATCTCTGCATGAACCCCAGACCAAGGTGTGCCCTCAGAGAGCCTTGTTTCACCACTTTCTGTCACTAACCTTCAAGTAAAGGCAGGCGCTCTCTGCAACCTCTTCACAACAAAACACCCACCACACCAAATTCTGTGTACAGCATCAGAGGCTGTCCTTACTGCTCAGAGAGTCAGGGGCACGAGGCAGGCACAGCTTCATGGCCTCTGTCCTGCCTGGTGTGTGTGGTGGAAGGGGAGGCTTACAGCTGGACATGGAACATTGCTCCTTCCCACAGTGCAGCCAGAAATGCTCGGTATCATAATCACAGCTCTGCACAGACTGGCCACTGCTGCAGGTAGGTCAACTGTCAGGCAGTAAAACATTTTATCCTTCAAAATATGCTTTGAATAGCATGAAACTGGCACCTCCTTATAATTATGAAGTTGAGGAGTTACATTGACAGTGTGAGTCATGCTGCCCTATGCTTTGTGAAGTCAGTTGCCCATGTTACGTACACAGGCACTGAAACACGCCTGGTGTGAGGGACTGCTGTCGCGCTTTCTTTTTCCTGATTTTAGCAAATTAATATTATTAGAAATGCACCCAAATTAATTAAGAATGACTCACTGGTTTGGGAAGTGTAACTTTGTATGTATCTGTCTAAATTTGCCATTAAGACTGTGTATTTTAACATGTTTGTTAACCTGTGACCTTTTTTGTTTGCTTGTTTCAGGTTTATGGCTTGCAGTCAAATAAAGCAACAGCTATTGACAGCTATCAATTCTCTGTTTTATGCATCCACACCTGGCTAAATTTGGGGCTTAGTTTGTTTTTTTTTCAAGAAATATTTCAATTTATTCTGGGCTGTTTTATTGACATTGGGCAGTTTTGTGCAGAAAATGATTTAATGTTGCGTGTGTCCTGTTGTTCTAAAGGTTTTGCTCAGCTGCATGTTTGTACAGCAGAATATTTTCTGCTGTTCTTCCTTGTACCTGTTCTTTCAATAAATACCATTTCACTATGATCTGACAAGCTCATACTGCTCCAGTGCAACAACTTGCCCGTACATATTGTGGTGTTGTACTAAAGAGCTCCCTCATTATTTCGGTGTGGTGTGTATCTCCAGCATTTGTCAAGGCTTGTTCGATTCAAAAGTCTTTGTCTTATCAGAGGGGGAAAAAACAACTAACCCTTTAGAACTGTCACTGAGGACAATTAATAACATTAAAAAAAAACCACAATAAGAATACTGCATCGTAAGGAATGACTTGCTGTTATGGTGCTGATGAGGAAATAAGGTATCGGAGCCAATTTGGAAGTGAGCTTGGTGTCCCAGGCTGAATGCACACCCAAAATGAGGAGTGTTCTGTAAGGAAATAGTAATGGCTGGAAGCATCAGGGATGTGAAAGCTCCTGGATGCCCTCCCTCAGGGACCTACCCTGGTCCAGGCAGGGCTGAGGGCAGCCCTGCCCCTCGTCAGGCAAGTGAATAGCTGGGAAATTTGCTCTCCTCCTCCTTAATGTTGTTTCAATGTAATGGAAGTATTTCATCAATGTTTAAGTCATTTGCCAGGAAAACTTAAAATCCTAGCAAAAAATTTCCAATGGGATTAAAAAAATTCCCAAGTGCCACCCGTTCCAGGACTGTTTGGAAAACCTACATGAATAATTTAACTGCTCTAGTATTCTGCATTCAAACTTCACACTTCTAGCCAAAAGTAGCTAAAAAGTTGAATTTCCTACTTTTTTATCATTTTGTTTTTCATGCCTGCAAGTAAAACAGAGACAGGAATTTCAAATCATTTACCTACAAGGCTTAACATTAATCTTCTGTTGTTAATGTTAATTTTGTACTGACATAGTTTCACTTCATATCACTGAAGCTGTGGAAATTACAAAGGTGTCAGCTCTGCTCCAGAAAGCTTCCATGAACCTCTGGTGAGGTGAGGAGGATGTGTCAATCTTCTGTGGTGGTTTTTACACCTGCAAAGCCTCCAGATTCCATTGCTCGCCAGCGTGAGTGTGGACTGTCACTTCTTGCCTTTTTTGCCTCAGGAGCTCGTCGGTAAAATGAATGTCACTGTATCTCATTTCAAAATGCTCTGTGGTAGCTGCTGCTGGTGTTACAAGAGTATTCCCAGGCAACTCTTATAATGGATTAATTTCATTTCAGATAATAAAAGTGTACTTATTTTTTGATTCTCAGGATATACTTTAATTTCTTTTTGCTTTATTCTAAAACCAGCTGTATCTCAAATCTGAGCTGTTCCAGTGAACAGTATCAGCTCTGACATCAGAGGATTCAAATATGTGTGCAGTGCAATCTGAAAAGCAGGAGATAAGTGAGGTGACTTGATTGTTCGTAAAAAGCAAATGCCTGGCCTTTGATTAGCACTTGCTTTGCTCTTACCATCATGTGGTGCAAAACCAAGAGATACCTTTCCACGTGAACTCGAAGCTACTTACTTTATCTCTCTATATTTTGGGTCTACTCTGAGGAACAGAAAGCCAAACTTTGGCTAAATCAGAAGATTTATGAAAATGATAAAGCTTGGCTAGCATGGCCTTTTGAGAGTCTGGAAGTGCCAGGTAGGGTTGGGCACCCTTAGCTTGCAATCCCCTCAGTGTTTTTAACCTGCTGACTTCTGTGGAAATACTTTCACTCTTCTGTGCTGTGCAGGAGCTCAAGGGTGCCTCTGATGGCAATGAGTTCCTTTATTTTAAAGGCTGAGAGTGAGCAAGATCCCAGGGAGAGAAAGAAGATCAGCCCATCTTTTCTAATTCACAAGGACAGATTAAAACGGCTTGAACCAGATATTGTCATGGCATGGGACACAAGTGTGTACTTGGTTTCTTTTGAGCCTCTCTCTCTTACCCTCCCTTAGCCTGCAGAGATTCCTGGCAGAGGGATGCAGGGTAGTTTGTACTACTGATGTGATGCTCTTTTACTTTTACTAAATGGAGCAGACCAATTCCCATTACTCTCAACTTGGATTGTGTTGCCAGTGCTCAGTTCGCTTGGAAGGCTTTGGTCTGACTGCACACATTCAGCACATGCTCTTTTAAGTTGTTTCCAGCACTCTCCATAGAAAGAAGGGGAAAGGATAATGATCCTGTGTAGATTTTGGAAAGAACTGAGCAATAACCTTGATGTCCAGGCTGACATTCAAGATTTTCAGGGCTGTGTGCTTTACTGCTCTTTTGTACTGCTACAAGGCAATGGACCAAGGCAAAGATAATCTTAGGTTGTTAAAGTCCTGGTTTCCAAGTAAGTCTCCATGTCCAAGTCCACCTTGTCACTGTTTTTTTTTTTTTTGCATATGGCTCTCAGTATGTGCAGAGATCTGCATGAAAGCAAAACCTGCTTTTTACTCTTTTCTACCACTTGTTTTTCTGTTAGATGCATTCTTTCCTGAAATGCTCTATGACTCCATGATTCCAGACCCCAACATACTTGGATTTTACTGCAAATGGTCTGCCATACTTTAAGCAGAGTACAGCCTGAAGTTCAGTACAACTGAATTAAAAACTTGAGCCCCCGAGCTGATGTCCCTGCCTGAAACCATGATTTCATGACTCTTTCGAGTATGCATGGGCACCAAGGAAGTGGGTCTGTGCTTCTCCAAGGTGAGGCTGTGGCTGCTCTTCTCTTCCCCATGGTCATGCTGTCTTGGTGTCCTGGTGAGCTCGCAAGATCCAGGCTGGAATAAACCAAATGAAGTGTGAGAAAACCCAAGCAGTTCTTTGCACTTTTCCCCAAGGGTCTTGGACATGACCTAGAAAATATGTACTCCAAGAAGGCTGAGCATCCCTCTTCCAGTGATGTGTCAGAGCCCAGGGTGTGTTGGCTGTGGGCAGTTCCCATCTGGCAGCATTAGGGACCAGTGTTGTGTTACTCTACCTTCTCTTTTGTTACTAATCAGAAAATTTTCCACTGTGCCCCATATGCACTGCAGTACTGGTAGGGAGCACTGTGTTGGGTGCTATTATATCACAGCTCACTAAATCTTTCAGGAGTTCTGGGTATTTGGGCTCATGCCCCAAGGAGCATTTCCGTCCTTCTTGCTGTTGCTGCTCTTTGGTTCTGCAGTGTCTCTGCTGAATCTTTTTCCCAGTTCAGAAGTTGCAGTTGCCCTTTGCATCCTTCTGAGAGTCTCCTTGTATGAGCTTTGAACTTTATCTGAAACATGAGCAATTGCCATAAAATCTCCAACCCCTTTGTCTCTGAAGAGCATCACATGTGTAATAAATTGCACATTCTAGATTTTGCATCTTTGAAGCTGTAAGGTGATTTGTGCCTTCTCTTCCTAGACATCAAGATCAGCTCTAGCTTCCTCAGGAGATTTGAATAGCTGAGGCTGTCAGGCTCTTGTTATGGAGGATAGCCCAGGTTGTGAAGGTCGTGTTCTCAAGTCCAACAGAGCCTCAGGCCAGGCTCTGCTTTGGAGACTTAATTCCCTTTCCCACTAGACCATCTGATTACAAATAACTGTGACTGAGTGTTGTATGTCGAAATCCATAATCCCCTGCAAATTGTTGAAAGTCTTGTCCATTGAACTGCAAACCATTATCAGACGTAACAATTTATGGGATTCCATGTCTGGCAAATGCAAATATAATGTGTGCTGTGACATGTTTTGGTGTCAGATTCTCTGTATTATTGGATAATATTATATAGTTCTAGTCTTATGTGAATAATAACCCCAATTAAAATGTGATATTTGCCAAAAAGTATAAATAAATCTATTTTAGACAGCTCAAGTATTTCCTTGTCAAGCTATTTTTTTAAGTCTCCATTTTTATTTCACAAGTTATTTTTCTCTACATGAATCTGTGAGCAGCACACTGTATTATGGGCTCTCTTTTTATTTTGCTCTAAATGGTAAATTGGGAATTATGCTTCCATATCCAAAAATTCTTTCCTATGCTTGTGCTGGATGACTTCAAGCAAAACTTGCGCAGTTCCACCGTGTTGTAAAAGAGACTTTAAATTTTTTTTTTTCCTTTTTACTGAGGTTAACTTTGCTGTGTTGGGAAAAATGTCTAGTCTGTGCAAAAGGTTGTGGTGCAGACAGCCTCAAGCAAGACCTACACAAGTTAAGAGTGAGTCAAAAAGTGGCAGAGATGAACAGTGTGGTGGTGTTCTAAATTAATTATCCTGGGCTGGATTAACAGGGGCATAGTGCATTTGCTACCTGGATGACAGGCTTTGGGTGGTGTGACATACAGGCATCAGCTTGTGTGGAGCAAACTCACAAATCTCAAAGTACCTCATTTTTTGATGGAGATGTGCTAAGATGCTCAAAATAATGTTTGCAGCCATTAGGCTATACTCAAAAGCAGTGTAGTTCTTGGGGGTTTATTTAGCGAGAGATTGTCCTAAGTATAAGGATTTATTGCTTGGTTTGCACTTGGATGCTAGGTTTTATTCTAATGAGGGCAGTGGAATTGCAATTTAAATTCTTAGAGAAATTTGGACCTTAACCTCTTACTGGATGGCTGATCTTGGAAGAAGAACTCATTCCCTTGTTTAGGCTGCTAAAAAGTGTGCAATAAAATAACAATTCTAGTAATTTCTCTTTGAAGGGGCAGCATACATAAGCATTTTCATGAACCTTAGTCTTATCTGGAGGAAAACGCAATTTGAAGGTGAAAACAAAAAAAGAAAACTGGGGCAAATACACCCTAAGTGTAAACTCTGACTTAGAGTTCAGTGTGAGAGAACTTGGACTGAATTAAGATGTGTGGTGTGCCAGCAATGCTGTACACGGGGAAGAGATGTGAAATGCTGCTGGACCACAGCTCTGTAGGGAAATCTCACCACTGCAGAGATGGGGTCACTTTCTTCTCCTTGATCCCCAAAACTATTCTGGTCCTTTAGGATCTGACTAGGACTTTTCCTTGCTGTGGACTTGAGTAATGCTTAGGTCTCCAGTTGGGTTCCTTCTGGCTGAGGAGGGTATATTTTTAAACAACGTTATTGGAAATTTTGAATCAGGGCTTTCTGAAATCCTTGGAACTGAAAGCTTGAAGTTCAGGCTGTTGCATGGTTTCCCTAGACATGTCCTCTTTTTCCGCTTGGAAACTTTATACCAGTGGAATTAGGGGATTTTACATATTTATCCAGGATTTCCAGCATCTGGTGCTTGGCTGGAGCGGTATCCCTGCCTGTCCATTGATGACACAGACTCCTGGTGCTCCCACATGGCTCTGCAGTCCTGGGGCAGCCTGGTCCCTCTGGTATCGCTGGATGTGCCGTGTGTGCCCAGCCACCGTGGCAGCCAGTGTGGTTGGCTCAATGCTTGCTAGGACAAAACACAGAGTTCACTTTTGGCAGCTTCACAGAGATACAGCACACAAGTTGCCATTGGGTCACAGCTTGAGCTCAGCTGCCCTGGTGAAAATCAGGAGCAATGCTGCTTCAAGTGGTGTAGTTTACCTGTGGGAAAGCAAGACAAGCATTGACTGTGGGACTGCCTTATGCAGGAGAGCAACTGAGAGTCTGTCTGTGTCTTTTATTGTCATAACTCATCATTTCTTCTAACAGTCCATGAAAAGCTTTATCTTCAGGTAAATTTTCAGTCATGTTTTCTACTTTTTTTTTTCTTGAGGACAGTAGCTCAGTTTGAAGGAGCTAAATTGAATCAATCAATTAGGAATAATAGAAAAACCAGTTGCAAGAGAAGTGATGATAAATTTACACTGGACTTGGCAGAAGCCTGCAATGTTGGATCCAACTAAAAATTGGCTTGAGGAGTGGGCAGGGCTGAGACATGGAGCTTCCTCAGCTCTTTGGCTCTGTCCTCATGAATCGATTTCAGCTTCAGGCAGAGAAGATGTAGTAGGCTGGAAAAGTCAAACCTTCTGTTTGTGCAAAGGATGATCTGAAGTTTTCTATTACTGGAGTATTAAAAAAAAAAAACAAACAAACTTTCCCCTCTTTGCCAGGTTTCTTCCATAAATTTTGACACATTTCCAAGTTCTTGCAGAAGCGCAAGAAAAATGTTATTTAAATAGATCTAGACATTTTAATTTATCAAAACTCTGTTCACTCTGTGAATTTGACAACCATTTCAATGAAGGTTTCATAATATTTTGAAAAATGGAATGAAGAAAAATGAAGCTTCTCATCCAATATAAATATGTCCAATACAATGAAAAAAATTACTTATATGTTGGTCTGAAAAAAAGAGCTATTGGTCAATAAGGAATATTCACTTATTTTTCCTTTCTCCTAGATCTGACTGATTGCCTCTTCTGCAGAGAATGGTATTGGGTAAACCCAATGGCTTTACTAATTCAAAACCAAGGAGTAAACCAGAAACATTGAGCCATAGACATAAGTCAAGGCCCAGATACCAGCTTTATAAATGTAGTGGCTTACTGTCTTCTATTTTAAAAACAAACAAGATTGTGCTTTTATATAATTTTTTAATATCACTTGTATCACTTATATAGCTGCAATATCACCTATTTTTTTTATTTGCAGCTTTGTTGTGCATTTTAGGCAGTTCCTTGCTGAGGAGCTGCCTAAAGCAGGTGGCTAAAAGCAGAAATCTCCATTGAGTGCCTGTTTACCTTTCCTTCAGGTCCAGCAAGACAATGATTTCTGTCTTGCATTTTAAAATTTGAACAGACAGAAGCAACTGAGGATTCCCCTTTTTTTCTGAAAGTGGTGTTGAAAATCATTTGAAGGGCCAGTGAAAAATTGTGATTTAAGATGATTTATGCTTTGAGTTAAGCGAAAGTAGGAAATGAGGTAGTTTTTGTGCAATTTCAACTTCCAGGGTAACTTTTCATGTAACAAATTTATCTCATTCCCATGGTTCCACAAAGGGCCATTCATTAAACTTTTGTGTGAGATGAACAAACTTCAGAGAGCTTTGCTAAATATGGGAACTGAAAAATAACGTGCTGTTTAAGAGAGACAGTAGAAATCTATTTAATGAGGTAAATCTGACCAAAGATCAAGTTTGTTCAGGATATTTTCTAATAGGAAAGAAGGAGTGGGGTCATCCAGATCCCTTTGAAAATTTATTGCTGTGCTCAGGAATTCCTTGTACATACCAGGACTGGGAAACTGAGTAGCAGGCTGTTGTGGCAAGTAAAAAAATAAATGGTGTTATCTTGATAGCCAGATAACACAGTATCTGCTCACATAAAGTCATTTGGAGAATATTGTTTGTGAAAACCTCTTTGCTTTGGATCCATTCCTTCTCCTTTCCGTTTTCTGATAAAAAATCCTAAACACCAAGCAGTTAAATGCTGCCATAAAACTGAGAAGAAACACTGACACTGGTGCTTTATCATGCTCCATCTGGGAGGTGAGCCAGCTCTTCCTACTTCAAGTTTATTTCTCCTACTCTGCTTTACCTCAGATAATGTCTCATAAACAGTTAAGAGGGTCATTTATAAACGTCTCGGAATGGTTATTGCTCTCATCATAGGCTTTGAATCTTCGTGCTTTCAGCTAGCGAACATCAAGGTAAAAACCAAAACAAATTCCCAAGCCCAGAGTACTGGCTATTTGTGAACTCTTCCTGCTAGGAGGACAGAAAAGTTGTCATTTTTTTCCACCTTGTTTTTTAAATTGGAAACTTTATCATAGAACTGTTACGGTTGGAAAAGACCTTTAAGATCATTGAATCTTCACACAGTCAAGCTCATCAGTAAACCATACCCTGCAGTATTTCATCTATGCTTCTCTTGAATATCTCTATGGATGGTGATCCCACCACCTACCTCCCTGTGCAGATTGTTCCAGTGCTTAATAACCCTTAACTTCATCTCTCAGATTAGGCGAGACTTGTTGGCTTTCCAAAATTGGTATACAACTGGACTTCTGCTAAATCAAGGACTAGGATGCCTAAACCAAGAGCTTAATCAGAGCATTTTAACAGAGTATGTCCCAAAACAAATGGGTTACTCAGCAGCAAAGCCTCTGGGGTGCAAACCATTATATTCAATCAAAGTTAGATGCCTTCTACTTCTACCTTCTACTTTTACCTTCTACCCAAGGTTTGTTAAGTGAATCAAAACTGCTGGTTCAAAACTGCATGGTCCAACCACGAGTTGAGAGGGCACAGAGGACTGCTTTCTCCTTCTCCTCATTTCTACCTAGCTCGTAGGTGATTCTGTGTTTTGGGAGAGGAAAGACTCCTGCCCAACCTATTGCTTGCAAATCCCAAGTGCTTGTTACAGATCAGTAGGTGCAGGATATATCTTAATTTCCCTCAAAATGTTTCCTGACTCTGTTCATCAGCACATGATGTTTAGCACTGGGAATGCCAGTGGTGCCCCATAAACCATGCTCTGAGGTGCCTGAGCTGTAGGCAGCAGGACAGCAACACATGGGACGGACCTGGTACAACACAGCCATGCCCAACCTTATGATCAGCAAAAACAGTATCCCCTTGACATGTTTCAAGGAGAAGCAACAATAAGGGCTCATTCCCTATGCTCCTGGGCGAGTCTTGCCACTTTGTGAAAAATCAGTGTTTGGCTAATTTCTTGTGACTGTATTTGAAGAGCTGGGTTGCATAAAAAGACATTTATAATAATCTTTCATGTTCTCCAAAGGAAAAGAATCCACCTGTGTAATCTTTTAAGTTAAGCTTCCCTCAGGTCTTGTTTAACATGAAAATGGCAGCTCATATAATTTTATTACCTGAGCTAAATATGATTCTTTCTCTGTCTTCCAGTCATGTCTCCTAATCCATATCAATAAAATTATTAGGGTATAATGATTTTATAGGCTGCTGCTTCTTCATCTTCTTTATTTTATTACTCAGAATGTATTTGCTTCAAATAAACTAATTAATCTCATAATTAGAAATCAAAAGTAACACTAAGCAACACATGCATCTACATCAGTCAGGAATGTAGAAGCAGAGATGACCAGATATTTACTCATGACATCCCAGCTCTGAAATGATTCCTTAGAAAACAGCAAAGAGAAAGAACCTGCTGAACTGGGAGAGGAAACTGAGGACTCTTGGCATGTTTGATCTGGATTGGTTAGGAATGAGATATTTAGAGAGGCTTTGCTCTGAGCATCTCTACTCTTCTTGGCTGTGGGAAAAGGGAAGATAAAATACTCTTCAGATTTATCGTGTATGGAGGAGGTGGTGGGTTGGTGGTTCAAAGCTCTGGAGAAGGTTGCATCTGAGTAGAGAGATCAAACTACAGGAGGTGCCAAAAATTAGAAAGTTTTCATTACTGCAAATATCAAGGAAAACCTAACTACTTTGAATACTGAAATGCAAGGCTGTGGCTTGTAGACTCTAACTTCATATCTGATGCTGGCCTTGAGCAAATTCATTACCTTCTGTGTCTTGACTCTCCATAAGATAGGAGTAATGAGAGACACCTCTTTCAAGCAACACTGGAGATTTCTGCTGATGCACCCTGAGGCAATTACTAAGTAATTATTGTGCACTAATTTTTTTTTTTTCATCCCATCACTGCTTTCTCAGAGGTAGTTTTTGACTGCTGCAGTCAGTGTGGTGTCACTGCTAAGGCTGACATGAGTGGATGTATCATGGTCTGAGCTTTAGCAAGGCAAAATCCCTTCTTGTGCAACACAACTATGTCATTGTAGGCAAGGCATATTAGTTGTACTTACATACGTGGAAAATAAATGACCGTAAAGCTTGCTAAGTCACATTGTCTGTATTGATTGTCAGTGTCTGCCGAGATTCCAATTCTGGATCTCAGTGATTTAAAAACAAAATTAAATGCTCCACCTAATTATAGTTCTGTGCATGTATAGTTGCCTTTTGAGTATTTGCAGCTGTCAGGTTCAAATATTTTTAATAACTGTGGCTGTGACATTTGTTCAACAGATGAGGTAAGAATAAAAGGGGCAACAGCCTGGTTTGAAGAATGGAAAGAAGATTGGATACTTAACTGGATGCCATGGAGAATTGCAACATGTTGGAAAGTGGACTTGACTGCATCAGATTTTGCAGCTAAAAAAAATAGCAGGTGTTATGTTAGCAACACTGGAAAACAACAGGGAAAATAACACCTTGTGGATGAAGTGGCTGAGAAATACATGTGAAGGCTGAGCGTCGAGGTCCCTTGAGTAGCCTATGTAATTTCTGTCATGTTTTCCCATGGGAGGAGAGCAGCAGTGTGCAGATGTTCATCTTGCTGTAAAATACATAAGCACCAAACCCTCCATGCAGATGCATTTACCTCCAGGCTTCCCTGATCTGGTACTTGTACCCACTTTACCCTGCACCACTCATGCATCTCCCTTCCTTTTTCTATACAGATGTTCACTCCCAAGCTGTGCTGAGATTTCAGGCCTGAAACAACCTGCCTGTGTGTTTCATAGCTGACTTTTCTCATTTTTTTCCCTTGCAAATAATTTTTTACACATTTCTGTCCTCAACTGCTATCATACATGGTACCTAAGCCACGAGGTAATGACAGAAATACAGTTTTGCAAAGACTTCCACTGAGAATTCCCATCATGACATCGCTGACACAAGATAACTTAAAAAGAAAGCACCGTAAGGAAAACCACATGTTTGGTTTGGTTTTTTTTTTTTTTTTTGGGTGTGGGGAGGGGAGCAGAGGGATGAAAGATTAGTAGACTGTATTCAGTGTGTATGTCTTAGATCTATGATCTTTGCTGCAGAATCCAACTGTGCAGATCTATCAAGTTCAGCCATGCTGGTGTATGCCACACAGGTGGATGGTTTAATCTTGACAGTTGAGCTTCCAACTGAAAGGAGACAGAAAGAATATGAAAAAACATGCTAAGACCTGCTCAGCTCCTAGTCAGGCTTCCGAGCTGTGCTGCTGGATAACACTGCTGCTTTGAAAACAAAGTCATTGCAACGGGTGGCTCTTTCAGTCATAGATAATTGATTGGTTTTCATAAAGCAATTGCAAAATAGGGAAGACTCTCCCACTTTACAAAGTAAAGAAGATGGGGTGCAGCTCTGCTCTGTCAAGGAAGAAACAGTACTGTGGATATGCCCTTGCACAAATTAACTTTTAATGCATCTGAGATTCTTGAGCAGAATGTGTATTTCTTGGAGGACAATACTCAAAAGCTGTATGTGTATATGTACATGTGTATGTGATTGGATCTTCAAAGCTGCCTAGATTGCATATCCATGCAGTTCCTATTTCATTTAAACACGACAAAACATCCAATTCCCAGCAGAAGTAATTTGGAGTTGTCTTCTTCACCTGCAGGCTTCATGCCTCTGAAATGCAGCAGGTTGTATGCATGTTGCATTTCTGCTGCAAACTTCTAGCTGCGTGTGCAGAGTTAGCATGGCTTGGGTTAACACTAAAAAGGGGAAATGTTAATGAAATGCTTAAGCACATACCTATGACACAATCTGAAACAGGTGGATGTGGAGCAATTGAAGGCCTCACGCTTCACTCAAACCATATGTGAAACTCCTGTTGCCATCTAGGAGCAATGATCAAGGGCAGGAGATGGCTGTTAGTGAGCATGATTTAAAACTGACTTCGGAAAGAGTAATTTATGCTTTGGAGCCTCCTCAGATGTGTACCCAGTAGGAAATTCTGTAGCTACACCTGTTTACACATCTTTCAGCTCACTGAGATGCTAATGAGAAACCCAGCCTTCATGGGCACAGTGAGAAACTGTAACAATTACTGAACTCCAGAATGAAAATGGGTTTCAGTGACTGATTTATCAGCAGGCTTTCCTGTGGGACAGATAATTCACGACAGGAGCTTTGAGGGGCCACTGGGCTGCACTTGGATTTTGCAGTGCATCCAGCAGCCCTGATAAACACCCAATGTGATGGAGCCAGGGGCTGTCCAAGCCAAAGTTTCCTTCTACCTCTTCTTTACCTTTGCATCGATGTTTTAAAATATCTGGCTGCCCTTCACAACTGTGAAGAGTTTTAGACCTGACGGGGGTTTAGATCTCTTCACTCTCTCTGTTGAAATGTAGTCTCCATGCATTTCTTCTTGGTATTATGTGCAATTGAGGACCTCACACTGCACTACAGTTCATTAGAGTTTCAGCATCTTGTTTAATAACCCCCTACCCTAAGTGCCCTAGCCCTTACTGCTGCTTGTTAATTTAACCAGTGTCCTTATACTTGAGATGGATGCATGAATGAGCTACCAGCTCATCACACTCAGTCTCTAATGGTCTTCTTCCAGCTGCAGATGGATGGAGTATCCTGCAACAACGTGTTGACTCTCTGGAGAAATCTCTGTCCACCATCTGCAGAGAGAGCCTTGAGAAGTGGCCATCCTTTGGCAGAAGCGAGCCATGGTGCACCCTCTCAGAAACCACAGAGCAATGGCAATAACTTCTCAGAAGGAGAGAAATAAGGCTCAATGTTAAAGGACCTGTGTCCTCTTCCTTATGTCCCCAAGAATTCTTTCCTGCAAAACCTCATGATCTCCACAACAAGCTTCCCTAGCCAAATACCAAGGCTTTGAAGACATCCACTTTGAAGAACTGATGAAAACCTTCTGCAGACATGCAGAGATCCTTCCATTAGAGATGCCCAGAACTGGGACCAGATCACCCCTCGCCATGTCAATAGATGTCTGCACCTCTTCATGCATCCAGAGTTTGGGATGGGAGTGGTGGGAGTGAGGAAAATGCTTGGGGAGATTGCAGGATCAAATAAGTTGCTTAAGTACTAGTCATTATAATTTTGTTTGTGAAGCATCATTTACTTTGTTAAAGACAAACATGGTAAAAGAAGAAAAGGATCTGTGTAAATGGCCTTGCATGTTTAAGAAATTTCTCCTCCATTTTTGGATATGATTACATGGAGCAAATATGCTCCCTTCAAAGCCACTTTGAGTGTCTAACCCCAATCTCATCACTCTTCTTCCTAAAATCAGGTTGCCAGCCAGAAACAAGACTTCTGCTTAATTATAGCCTGAGGAGTGATGTTTGGGCTGTGAATCATCTTAGATTTCACACTGATAGACGAGGAGTACATGTGCTGATGCTATCTGCAGATTGGGCACAGCTCACTGGCAGCAGCCTTGCAGAGGTGCACACCGTGGTGAGGAGACATCCCACTACAGCTCGTCCCTGGCACATCCCCTGGTGTCAGTGGGAACCACTCTGGGACCAGCAAGCATATATATTTTCTGAATGAATTGCAGCTTTCCTACTCTGCATCCTCATTGCTCACCCTTCCTCTTGTCTCTTGAAGCCCTGGGAACTGGAAAACACCTTATTCTCTTTGCATAAGCAGGACATAATTCAAAGGGTTCTGCTGAATATTTGTTAAGATGCATAATTATGTGCAAAACCCTCCTTACCTCTCAGAAACCATTTAGTTAAAGGAGGATAAAGATGATTTACTTATACCTTAGGGCTGTTGCTATTTAAACACTGCACATTTATGTCTGTTTACTCTGGTATTTACTAAAAAAGCATAGTTAAATTAGCAGTCGTTGCCTCTACTAAGCCATTTCTGAAGGTTCTTACAGCACTTCTTTGAGGGAATAAACTCAGGGATGAACAAACCGCATCATTCTGGCTGTGGGACAGTGAAAGCAATCAACCTTTTCCAGTGGCCACAGGGAAACAAAATGATGTTTGGGAATCCCTCAGTTTGGCAAACTCCTTATTTTGGTGAAAACCACAGCTTTGCGAATTGTGTCGTCGGTATGCAATGCAGCGTCACTGAGATGGTTTGCTCTAGGTCACTCAGGTTTGCATGCAGGTTCCTGACATCCCATGAGCTCCATAAATGGTATATAAGGAGCAACATCCTTGGCAGTCTCCCCATTTGAGCTTGACAAGGCTTTTTTTTTTTTTTTTTTTTTGCTGCTCAGGGATATTGGAAGTAACAACCCTGATGCAGTCGATAACTGGCTGGCCATGCTTAATGACCCAAGGCATGTCAACTCCTCTCAGCTGGCTCCCAATCCCCAGGAAATGCACCCCAGCTTGATTACTGTCGCCTAAAGAGTCACACATGTACACTGGGAACCTTCTTTTCATTAACTTAACCTGTGTGCAAAAAGCTGCTGCAGAAACATATTTTTTCAATCAGATAATGCATTTTCAATTAAATGACCTGATTTCTACTCATTTTCTCTTCCTTTCCTGCTGTACAGGAGCTATCTGTGTTTAATGTTGTAATGGGATCTTACCATAAAGTTGGCTGTGTTCTTCTGAAGTGATGGCAACGGCAATTAAGATGTGTTATTGTTTTCCACTGGGTATATTTGTACCATATGGACATCCAACGTGACTCAGAGCAAAAAGTGTTTCTGAAAATTCAGGACAAGATGCAATGGATGAGGCTTCATAGAGAAAAGTCACTAAAGAGACTCTAAACAAGCAGGAAGCTATGTATTCCTGTACCTGCCTGCCTGGAGTTCCCCTGCAGATGACTTTGGCAGTGGTTTAAGAAACAAGCGTACACATTTGTTATAAGCATTATGAATGGTATATGGCAAATATTTGCAAAACAACTGAGAATAAAAGATGCTGGGGCAGGGCTTTGGGTTTTTAAACTGCCTCAGTGCACTAAGGAGTGTGACCTGAAGATAATATGGCTTTTGGGAGTGCCAGCAGAGTTGAATTAATCATGAATCAGAAATCTTTGTTGAATAGTGAAGTAAGAAATGAGACAGTATTTCCATTCTAGAAACCTTCTTCTCCCTGTACATGAGCATTTCCTAAAGCTGTTAAGTCATGGCTCTTCCATTTTGCAGACGTGCCTTTGGTGCCGAGCCAGAAACTGCACAGGGGCTTTGCCCCAAAGTCAAGAACAAAACTACTCTTTTCCAGACAGAAATAAGCCACCAGCACCCAGAAACAGCCTGGGGTGGCCCCAAGGACTAGCCTCCCTCCTGTGCAACGCTGTTCGGAAGCGAGGGAAGGTGGTAGTGTGGCCCTACTCCAGGTGTCATTCTCTGAGTTTCTTGGTTTGCTGGTGAGGATAGGAACAGCATTTTGCAGATGAGGTGACATTTTGCTGGCAAAAATTTACCCCTCAGTCTTCGTACTCAATTGCATTTGCTGTTGGTTTTTGCCTCCCCAGGTCCTCTCTCAAACTTTGCAGCTTGTCACACTTGACATTGCAATTTTTTGGTTTTCTTTCTTTTCCTGAGCAGGCACCGACTTCCCAGGGCCGCAGAATGCTTTGGATTGAAATTCTGTTTTTCCTTTTGCTGTGGTTGAAAGATAGAAAGGGGACAAATAAGTGAGATGATTTTCCAGGAAGGGCTGCATGCAGGCTGGGTGCTGTGGATACCAAGGGCTCCCAAATGTCTTCTGTGCTCACACATGGAGTGAGAGAAAGAATATGAGTCAATTTATTATGTTTTCTTTTTAGTATCACCTAAGAGAGAGAGAAGATCCCTCATTCTGAAAGCTTTTTTTTGCTTTGCTTATGTGACTTCAATGGTCTTCTGAAGAAAGTGGTACAAAAGAAATAACATTTGAAGCAATTTCCTGTGTATAACAAGTTAAATAGCTCTGCAATGAAACGTGAAGTAAATAACTTTGAAGCATAGTTATTCTTTGTTCTTGGTTTCAGTGGTGAATTTCTTAGAGCTCACATGGCATGGAGGAGATCTTTTTTCAGGAAAAAAAAAGCCAAAAAAAGAGCCCCTTGGCATGTTTAATGGAAATCAATCTGAATTGGAATTTCAACTGTTAGTAAATCAATGCCATCCCCATGCTCTCAGTGAAAACTCGCTTGTTCCTTATAGAAGATGCTCATATTTATTTAAAAATTATTATTAAATTTCTTTACATTTTGTATTTAAAAAAGGCTGGATGGTGTTTGGCACACAGTGAATCAGCCACCAAGAGTGCTTTAAAGCAATTAGGAAGGAGTGTGATCTTCTGCAACCTATCCTTGAGAGAAAAACCATTGCTTATGCCAACCAGCTCATTGTCTCCCTCTTACAACGTGATGCTGTGTGATGTTGTTTTGACCAGAGGTGGAAGTGGAGAAGCTCTCCACAGGTCATAGATTTCACAGAAAATACTTTTCCTGTGACCTTAGACCACTGAAATCAAGCTTCCTCTAAATGGTCCATGCTGTGCACTGTGGTTCCACCTTTCTAGCAGTGGAGCTTGGCAAACTGGGTAGTTTGCCATTAGCTCTCTGTGCTGGCAGGTTGTCACTCATCCCTCACAGCGGCTTCTGCCTGAAGTCATCCATCATCATGTCAGCAACAAGCCCTCACTTGCTTCTTTCTATGGATCAGAAGCAAAAGAAAGACACACGCAGGGAAGGGAGGAACAGATCCACATGTGTTGGTCTCATACTCTCAAATGTGGCTTTTTTCAGGGTTCGTGACCCTCAGTGAACATCCACCTCATGCATGCTGTGCAGGGACAGCAGTGACATAGCAGCAGGCATACTGGGCACAGGGCATAGACAGGTCTTTCAAGCTGATTGTACTTTCCCTGATACCACTGAGGACTGCCAATCCCTTGCCAGGCAGAGGAAACATCATGTAATCAATCTACCATCTTTAAGTCGCCTGGTGGTTTGCATGCTAATGTTACTTGGCTATCTCCTGCTCCTATTTATTGCTTTCATATTCATTATAAATACTGACATTGTGTCATCTCACAATGTCACAGCTTTTGTCTTAGACATGAACAGAACAGATGCTTGTTGTCTAGGAGATAGGCACCAACCCAGACATTTAGGAACCAAAATGTCCTTGAAGATGTCAGCTTTTGCCCAGTCTCATAATAACTTCGAAGATTATCCAGAGACTTCTTAGAAGCACCATGGAAAGAGATGTGCTGCAGGATCCAGTGCCAATGTCTTCCTTGAGTATTTTTCCTGCTGGAAGTGTGTAAGGAAAGGATGTTTCTGTGCAGGAATTCACAGGTTCTGAGTGTGCATTGTGCATCTCTCTGTGCTTACACCACAAGCCCTTACCTAGTTGTCACGTGTAGTTTTTCCCCTGTGGCAACCTTGTCCCTATTGGCAGCACAAGCTGGGAGTAGCTGCAGGAAGGTCTTTTCTCCATCTCTAGTCATGGAAGAGATACAGAAGGACTGCATGTGCAGTTAACACTTGCATTATCTGCCCCATATGCAGCCATCTGGTTCTGCTGAAGTATTTGATGTCTCACACGGGTTTGATTTATGTGCCAAGTTGCAGCGGTATTCCCATCACAGGAGTCCAAGCGCGATGGTTAACGTTGCCACTGCTTAAGGGTAAAGCCGGATCCCACCAAGGCTGAGTTTTACGTTGCCCCTTATTGGACACATCTGGTGAGGGAAAGGCTCTCTCCTTCCCTCTGGCCTGCTCTGTCTGGGTTTGGGCCAGGCAATGTGAAACCTCTTAGCATTTTGCAATGCCTAAGATCTTGGTTTGCGGGAATGCTGCTTTCGTGATGATAGATGCTTGGGAAAACGATACTGAAGGGTATTTTTGCACTACAGAAAAAACACCAATGCAGGTTTTTTTTTTTTAACTTTTTGTAGAGGGAGGTTTCCGTGCCTTGTTGTGAGAGTGGCAGCCTCAGGTGTGGTGTCTATGTGATGAAGAGCCTCCAGGAAATGTTTTGTGAGGGCAGAGCTCCTGGGAGCACGCTGACATTGCCACTTTGCATGTGAGGAATACAACAATGACACCCATTGCTCATCATATGTCCTGGGTCATCCTCTCAGATATTGATGGTCTTTCTCCTTTTTTTCCTGTATCTCATGGAGGTTGTAAAATGCCATATTGAACAGCTGCATACTTGAAACTACTCTTTCTGTTTGTTTTGTTTCAAGTTTGTGTCATTAATATCACCTAGTATTTCCTTTATTCAAAAAAATTATCCAAAGTTCATGGATGAATAGTCATTAATTCCAACTAAGAGGCCTGATTGTTTAAGGGATCATTCCTGCCTAGGAGGGTCCTCAAAGTAAAACTGAAATATGAAATTAGTCTGATCGCAAGCTCTTTATTCTCACTTCCCAGTGAAACCCATCTGACTCTGGGTAAGATGCATTGATTTTCATTAAAGAGCATCTTACTGGCACACAGTATTTGGGGAAGGGAAATGTGGAAAGACAACTTCAATTGAAATGTCATAGGAAAGTCAGGAAGGCAAAATATACTGACCCAACCTGGAGTGAATGCAGCCTTCTGCGGCAGGCAGGGCTGGTAAGCCCTGCAAAAAGTGATTTGTTGAGGTTTGGGTGAGTTTCTGTGATGTAGATACTGGAAGGAATTTTTATGGGATCTGGCTCTGGAACCAAGGGGATTAAATAGCAAAGGAAAAACTAATGTGCTATTCGTAACTGATAGAGCACAGAAATGATAGTTCTTGTAGCAACTGGAATTTGAGTCACCGTTGCCTGTAGTCAGTCATCTCCAACCATGTGTGCAGAGAGGCAGCCTGGGAGTCAGGGCTGAAGCAGTAAGCTGCAGCAGGCCTGGATTTCTTCATGGCTTCAGGAAGGATGATGTCCCATGGTGGGAAAAGGGAAACAGCCCCCGAAGGTTTTTTTGAAGCTATTAGTCCATATGGCAAAATCTAGTCCATGTGGCAAAATTAATCCACGTGTGTTGAGTTGGAAGTGCCAAAGGGACGGTCCACAGCGCAATGTCAAATCCAGCCGGAAAATGACGAAGACAGGAAACAAATCATAAAAAGCTCTCTGCAGCGATGCAGCCCATGCTTCTGCCCCGAGTGCAGCAGCACGCTCTGTATCATGTGCTGCCATGTAATGCCGATCTGTGTTTCATCAGCAGGTTTTGTGCTTTTTGCCATTGGAATTAAAGTAAAATACAGCAATGTTGTGGTCAGGCTTCCAGGAGAGAATAAAGGAGGTAATAAGGTCTAGGGGTTGAAATCAGTTCAGGATCCAGTCTGGTATCCTGGTAATTGAAAGTGTTCTTCTGGGCTCAACTTACAACCTGTGTCTTTCTGTCCTGTGTCAACATCATCTTGGAGCTGGTGGTACTCAGTTAATTTACAGGTGTATGGAGGAACTCCTGAAATATGAGTTGGATCATGGTGCAGAACAACCACTTTTTGCATTTTGCATGTGCACTAACTCTGAGCTTGAGTTTTGCAGCCCAAATGCACCCTTGAAGGTACAATGCTGTCTCCAGGACCTACCTACATAAAAAAAATCCTAGAAGGATGAGAATCAAGGACTAGTCCCACCACATTCCCTAACCGTACTGTACTTGGGCACCGTGGGATTTTACCCAGCGAAAGTCCCATAAGCCAGAAATTCTGGGATTTGTAAAGGCACTTGACTGCTGTTGAGCTTTTGGGATTTGGAAAAGTGCTTCCAAGGTTTTCTGACTTGTCTAAGGATCTTAATTAAGTGACTCAGCAAGCAAGACACAGCTTTCCAGAATGGCAGAGCCGTGTGTCCATCGCTACAGGGAACAGCAGTCCATGTCACTGGAGCCGCCTGGGATGGAGTGACGCTGCGGCTGATGTGGCTGAGAGGTGTTGAGATGGCAGCATTGGTCCCTATTGAGCTTAGGCTGTTCTCTCTGAGACACATGGCAGTACTGGGCAGGGAGCAGCAAACCTGTGGTATGTCTTTCCTGTTAGATACTTAGGGAAATGGTCTAGTGGTTGATAGGACTGGGACAAAGGCTGGACTGCATGATCTTAAAGGTCTCTTCCAGCCAAAACAATTCTATGATTCTGTGATATCTTGCATTTTGTATTGGACAATTGCCCCTGCTGCAGAAAGTGATGTGGAAGAGGGAAGGGATGCCAGGCCTGCAAATTAGCATCAAAGGGTCGATGCAAGGTTTATGGGGACATTTACTAGTGTTGTTTTCATTATTTACACCAGCCTTGATTCTAGGAGTTCTCATTAAAAGTGTAATAAATGTAAAAATATTTTACAGGCCAATAAAAGTTCCAAAGCAAAAATAACTTTATATAGTGTGATCTTTTCTTCGTTTTACAAAATACTGTGTGGTATCATCTTGAACCTGCAGATTGCTGATGGAATGAGAGAAGCCCCTTTATTCTGGTGCTGTGTAAGGTGACAGGCTTGGACGCAGGGATGCTTTCCAGCTAACTAATTTGTCAGGTAATGGGTAATTCTCTTTTATTTTTCTGGTTTAAGAAACATGAAATGTATCCAGAAAGACACTGGAAAATAAGAGACTGACAAAAGGAAATTACATTAATGTTTTCAAGTTCTTCTATAAAATATGTTTGCATAAACACACTGTATGTAGTCAACTAGCCTACAGTTTCTTCAAGTATGTTAAACAAGGAGAATGATATTTGCCAAATCCTCTGTTATAGTTTTGGGATATGCAGTCCTCTGCAGAAGGACAGAACTGAAATGAGGAAACACTTTGGAATGAACTCAGCTTGGACGTAATCCAAAAATCTTGTGGAATGGGTGGAGATGAAAAAAAAAATTGAATTTAACCATTAAATCATCCAGCAACTTGGCATCTGCTGCGTTTATCTTCTTGTCCCAAAGATAATAATGTTCCAAAGTCATAATGACATCTAAACATCTTTGATCACAGAGCAGACAAATTGGTCCAAAAATGTTAAATTTGGCTGTCTCGCCTGGGTTATCCTAATAAATACTGAGTCAGCTTTGCGACGGAGAGGTTTTCAAAAGTGTGGAATGAGTTTAGATGTTCTTGACCTAAAAGAAGCTGGAGGTGTTAGTTGCATCAGCCAGTAGACCTCCACTTGCTTGAAAGCAAATTTATGATTCATGTTTTTTAGACTCTGGCGTTTGAAATGCTGTGAATAGATTTTTTTTTTCCAGACTGACTCTAAAAACTGCCTTCATAAGTTTGTCTGAACAACGACTTTTGCTTATGCAGGGTTTTAGTCCTAATTTTTTAGCCCTCAGAAATGCTAAACCTGTGCTTGGGGAGAGAGAATGGAGATGGAACTGGCTTCTGCTAGAAAAAACATTTGCCTTTTTCCCTGCCTGCCTACTGAGCCAACCTATTGCCAGGATTACAAGAGCATTAGCTAACAAGCACCAGCAAGGTGCCACTATCCCACACACCATTAATGGCATGGCCAGCCCAATGCCATTTTTAAAATCTAGCTCATGAACAGAGTGAAGCTGGCCAAAAAGACTGAAGCATTTGCATCCCATCTAGCAGATACAAACTGAAAGCTGAGAAACACAGTGCAACAGCATTAAATTGGTCTTTTGAGTTGAATCTTCCACTGCTGGATTTTTTGTGGATGTTTGTGATCAGAATATAGAGTTTCTGTACAATGCTACTCAAAGGAGAGGCATGAGCCAGCCAAAAGTCTTGCAACATTTTCTTAGCAGGAAAGAAACTTAGATCCTTCAGGGTGTTGTTTTTTTTTTTTTCTTTTTTTTTTTTTTTTTTTGTGTGTGTGTGTGTTCCTAAAATGTTGGAAGGAAATGTGGTGCTTGGGATGGGATGATCACTGCTAGAAAGCACAACTGCTTTTACTGCCCTTGTTGTTGCGCCCCGGTGGCACAACTAGGTCCAGAATCCCATTGTGCCAAGCACTGTCCAAACAGAAGAGGGAACAATCCTTAACTCAGAGGTCTGCACGATTGATTAATCTGTATTTGTTTGTGTAATTACTAGGTTATTATTAAACACTGTTATTTACTTTAGAAGGGAAATGTTCTCCATTTGGAAATAATGAGTCCAGCTATCAGCTGAAGCACAAGCCATGGTCTGTATATAGGCAACATGGATATTTTTCTCATTTTGATAGGTGCCTCATGGCAGTTTTGGATTTTCAAGCAATCCTGGTGAGTTACACTGATGGCCCATGAAAGCCTGTGTGACCAGGACACAGAATTACTGGCAGATCCTTGGGAATCTGCAACCTAAAATGACATATCCCTAAGCCCATATGAGACAGCAGCAGAGCTAGGACTAACTATCCCATATCCCAAGCTGGTTGCCTTTAAATAATATATCTTGTTTCTTAAAAAAGAAATAAAACAAAGAAGACGTTCTGTGAATATGTCTCTACAAACCATTTTGCTGCAAAGTAAAGTTGATTTAACTTCCAAGTCTCTGGTAATCTGTATGTCCTGACTTTGACTTCTGGCTAAAATACCATTTTCTTGTCCACACATTGATTTTGGCTTTCCCATTGCAATGTTGTTATCTCTTTTGCTATCTCATAATTTTCAGGAAATTCAAAACTGGATGCAATCACAACTCATAATTTGAAATGTTAATCCTTGGCCTGTCCTTCCAGCTGTAACACATATAGCCTGTTCTATTAAACTTTAATGTCTACCCTAATAGCCATGTGAAGCTAGAAATCCAGGGATTAGTTTTGATTCCAGTTTAACTACTGCTAGGCGCCTGTAGTATTATAAAGGACTCTTTCTCTTCTGAGAAGTGCTGAGCATCTTTGCTTTGGTTTGTTTATAAGCTACTGAAAGTTGGGCTAATGCAGACTTTCTCCAAAAAGACCTACTTATAAACTGGATTTAATCTAACTGAAGAGTATCAATGGCTTAATTTCTCTCTGTGACAATCACAGGCTGGCAGCTGTAAAGGCATCAGCTTCTAGGGAAAGAGGAGGATTTTCTTTAGAAGTGTTATTCAGGACCGTCTGGATTCTGCAAGAGGGTGGAAGATTGGGTATGAAGCAACTGGATTACTTAAGATGGGTGAAAACCTGACCCTGTTGAAACCAAGGGTCACATTTCCATTGACTTCAGCAGGATCAAGATCACCCACGGTATTTCAGATTGGGCTAACAGCATTTGCATTGTTTAAGTAGATGCTGGCAAGGGAGCTACTTATTGGGTTTGGTTGTGTCTCTCAGTCACACAAATGCTCTCTCCATGGCATGTCGGTAGGAAGACCAAGGAAGGCATAAGAGCAGAGGTTTCTATGTCAAAAGCAGGTAGAATTCATGGACATATAGTCTGCTGCACATAGTACTCCTGAGTTATATGCTTGAAATAATTGAATCATAGAATCATTTAGGTTAGAGAAGACTTTTAAGATCATAAGGTCCAACTGTAAACCTAACACTGCCAAGCTCGTCACTAAAGCATGTCCCTAAGCACCACATCTACAAATAGGATGCTTCTAAAATTGTTAGCTTCTTTGGATACAAGAAGACTTATCTAAACTGTGAATTGGGAACTCTTTCGGCAAAATATATCTTCTTTCTCTTTCAGTGGAAGATATATGTGCTGTCACAAAGGAGGAGGTTGAAACCTGTTCTTCAGTATGGAGATCTTGCTGCTATAGTGCATGCCTTTGGTTACTCCAGGGTGTATCTTTGCAATCTGGCCATCTATGCATATCCTCCCAAAGACCACCAAAGATAAATGAGGCAAGAGAAACTGCTCCTGCAAAGAGATTGAAGCATATTGGTGAGCAGAAGAGGACTGTGGAAGCTCAGTAGATCCCCATTGTGGCTGGAGGTCCATCCTTGGAAGCAGCTTGCAGAGATTGCATTTTTGTATCTGCTGTGTAAAACCTCTACAGTGGATTGGGGATGGGTTTTTATGAGAATGTTTCAGAATTTGGAGCACAATGAGTTGAACCAGTAAGTTTCTGTTTGATTTTTTTTGGGTGTTTTTTTTTTGTTTTTTTTTTTTCTTTAAAAAAAAAAGAAATGTGTCCTTTTTCATGCAGCTTATACTGGGAAAGATCACTTGAGACCAGAGTAACACCTATGCAAAGCGTATAGAGGCCAGGAAGATAAACACCCTGACAGGGGTGACACTTCTCTGCCAAACCTCCTGGTTCATAGTCTTGCTCTGTGTAAGAAATAAGGATTGCCTGCTATAGTAGCTTTGGGATGGAGGTACTCTGTATTGAGGTAGAGTTTCCCCAGCACACCATTCTTTCCTCACAGTTGTTCAGAGAAAAATTTTGGTTTTGTCTCTAATTGGGACAGGACCCATTAATGAATCTTAAGGCTTTGGGTTTTTTTTCCAGAAGTGAATTTTTGTTGTTCAGCCAGTCTTCGCTTTGTTGAGGCTATGGTAATCCTCAGACAACTCCAGGTGATCATATTCATACAGGGTCAACCTTTTAGCATCTGGGTGCTCTTCTCTGAAGGAACACCTTGTCCACTGTATTCCAAGGCAGATGATGAAATCAGGCAGGATTTTTGGCATGACTCACCGATTTGTTCCAATCCCAGATAAGTTTTGAGGATGGCCTTCAGCTTTGAAAAAAGCTTGCCTCTCTGAATCCAAACTTATTTGCTTTCTGAGTACAAGGATTCAGCGTAACTGATTGAATGGGTACCTGAGTTGCAACCTGAGTTGCTGGTGTGGATAGGAGTAAAGTTATAACAACTACTGTGTGTGGTTTGTAGCTATTTTTGTGCATGTTTTCAACAGATACAATGGTTACACCCACAAGCTTAGAAAAAAAAAGAAACCTCTTTCCCGTCTGCTGGCTTTTTTTTGTAGCTCATGTATATTCTTGTTTATTCTGCTAGGCTTCCAAGATGGAAGTTTGTACAAACATTTTAAAGTTTTGAGAAACAACAACCAGAGGCAAAAGAAGAAAAAGGAAAACAAGGAGCAGGGTGATCGGCTCTCAAGTGGGTCTGTGCATCCTTTGCTTTATCATCTGGAGCTTCAAACTGGCATTGATTTTTATAACTCTTGGGTATGCCAAATCTCTTATTTGCTGCTTTGTTAATGAGAATGACATGTTGATTCTTTCATGTATATTCTTTGGAATCTGTCCCCTGGCTGCATAGCTCCACGTTTCCTGCAGACTATGTACACATGAAGGAAATAATCACAGCAGATACCACCCAAATACCTGTGGGTGATCAGGTAACCCAACCCGCTCTACGGCTTTCGAAAGTCCTTAGTCAAGTGTTTGCCATCTAAAGATGTTTCCTGAAATAAAAAAAAAATTCTGAGATTTGTACAGCCAAACTTGTTTCATCTCCTCTTGTAGCTTTTGCTGCAGAGGGACGAGTCATCTCCAGAGACACAAGAAGGGATCAAGATGGGGAGATAGGTAAGTGAAACACACTCTTCACCTGGCACCAATGGTGGGAGTCCTCTTGTGAAGAGATGAATTTTATACATAAAAGAAAAGCAAGTGAAGCTCGTTCATCTAGCTTGCTGCTTGTGGCTGATTTAGCAGTATCTGAAACATTCATCATAAGGGGAGTTAATGCTATTTTGTATAATTCATTGATTTTCATAAGATGTCCATTGGCCATGCTGCCTATTCAGGGTGCCAAGTGTGCCAACTACTTTTTTATATTAACTGTAAATTGAAAAAGTAAGGAATGTCTGATTTGCACACTGAATCACTCAAGCTGCAAGTTAGTGCTGGCATTAGCCAAGGTTGCTAGCTTGATTATGGTCTGCAGAAGCTCACTCAGGTTTTAGAGGGCACTTCCCATCTGCCATGGGTTTTGTGCAGCATGAAGCATGACTGTCTGGCTGCAGAGGAGTGAAGGCATTATCTGTCCCAGTGCGCCCCACTGGGCACAAAGGAGCACCCGTCACCAATGTGTTGGTGCCTAAGCCTTCTGGCAGCATTGAGGGCATCAACAGGCCGAGGCCGCTGAAATGGTGCAAACAAAGTGGTAGTGTGGAGTGGAGGAGCGCCATTTCCGACGGGTTGCAGCTGTCCTGCTGCCTCCTGGCCACCCCCCGTCCCACTCCAAATGTAAATCATCACTCTTTTCCCTTTTAACATAACAGTTGTGTCATTTAAAAGCTCAAAGAGCTGAGAAAGAAAAGTCTACTTGTTTAGAGAAACCATTAAAACAAATTATGAACATTTAATAAATGGGGAAAACTGTCTATTTGTCATAACACAGAATTTTTCCTTTAAATATCCAAACAACCATCCAAAAGGTTACTTGTAGATGAGTGTGTTGGAGGGGATATTTCCAGGGTCAGTTTGCACCAGGAACCTTTAGCCCAAACCCTGGCTGTAGAGAGCACAGAGGGGTGGAGGGTTCAGGGTGGGGGACAAGACTGCACCGAGCTCCCTCTGAGGCTAGCGATGGACCATGGCAGATATCCCTGGCCCTGTGGTACTCAGCTGGGCTGGCATACATTGCCTCCACCCTGGCAGAGAAGGGATGACAGCACAGTACTCATGTACCACATCATGCTGGACTCTATGGACTTAACTTGGCTGCTCTGAGGAGAGAAATGTCTGTCTTGCACACAAACAGCATTTTTGTAAAGCGTCGATGAATCTCTTGAATAAACAGTAGCTTGGCGACTGTCTTTGGATAGCAGTTCAGCATTTTTCTCACTTCTCATGTGATATTTCGTTTTTCAAAACATTTCCTGATCCCAAGCTCTTTCCTCAGGTTGTGAGAACATTCAGGTTCAGATCTGCAGTGTGTGGGCTGGCCTCTCTCCAGTTGTTTAACAGATGATTGCTTTGAATAGGATTATCTTGGACAGGCAGAGAATCATCTCTGCAGTGCAGGGGCCGCCTTCACCCTGGGAGGGAAGAGCAACCAGAGCACGCTGTGAGATGCTCAGCTATCCTTCCTTGCAAATGTTTCCTCCAGACAGCACATTCAGGCTCTGGAGCTGTGATCTGATCTTTAAGAGCTATTAAATCCTTGGTCCTTAAGAATGATTGATTACTGGCTAAACCTCCTTGTAATGAGCCCCTTTGCCTTTAGGACCTACCAAAGTTTGGGAAAAAACCTGTTGTGTATCTTGCTGCTTGGTGATTCAGTAGCCTGGAGGTAAATAAGCCCTCAGCTTTTAAGTGCACCACATTTTACTGTATCAGAGGATTGCAGCTTTGCTGGTCTGAAACCTGCCTGCTGGCTCTCGTTTAGCTGCTGCAGGCATGGAGAGCCACAGTCACTTTGTGGACCAGCCCCTGAGGGCAGCAGACACTGTCTGAGCCAACCACTCTGCAAACTGGGAGCTTCAGTGTTGCAGGCTGCTAAAGAAAGACAAAACCAGATGGGATCCAACAAACATAAGTCTCCAAGCTCCTTGCAGTTGCTAGGTTGGTGGTTGCATCCCTGCCACAGTTCATCCACTTCTGATGATGCCAAGGATGACTTGCTGAGGACTTGGGGCACTAGTATCATATGCCCTGTGTGAAGGCTGGCTGGCCAACTTGCTGGAGATATCCCAGCTTGTGGCTGGCAGCCCTAGAGAATGCTTCCAGTTTTCCTAAAGTGCTGGGTGGCGACAAATTTTACAAGGTAGTTAGCCAATGAGGGAACCACATTTTGTGCTTAGTTAGTCTGGAATTGGGCAAAGCAAAGGGAGAAGAAAAAGGTCTTTCTGGGCCTTTCTCCACTTTAGCTGTGGTTTCCAGAATACAGAAGAGTTGGAGCCTGGAGCAGCTAGCTGGAAGAGGTTGCACAAGGTTTTGCTGAATCTGAGTCGATACCTCAATATGGACATGGTACTTTTTTAAGGGTTCATGGAAACCAGCGTTCACCCAGAAGATGCTGCTACAGAGTCCACAGCAATGGCATCAGTGAGAGCTGTTGTTGGTTAAGTGGATCAGTCAGGAAAAAGAGGCACGAGAAAGACCAAATAACTTGGGTCTTTAAGGAGGAAGATGGCAAGAGATATGACCTGAAAAGGATTTTGGGATATCCTAAGAGAAGGAGGAAGGGAAAGAACGAGCCAAAAGTTACAAGGACAAAACAAAAAAGTTTTGAAACAGCTTCAGTGTGTGGGTAAGAGTGAGATGTTAATCAGTTAACTGCTCAATTACAGGCTTTGTCATGGGCAGATAGAGCAGAGGTGGTTTAGCTCCTTAGGGGTGACAGCCAAGGTGAGAACTCTTCTCAGAGGCTGTCAACAGCCCAAAGGCCTCAAAATACAGAGTAATATTTTCTCCCTTGCACCACCTTCTTGTGAGATGAGCTGGTTCTAGCCCAGACTTCCATGACCAGCCAGCTTGAACCTAGCATTAGGGATAAAGGAAAGCATGGAGACAGATAAACTCTGAAGGACCACATTTAAAGATAAAGGCACAGTTGAGCGATAGTGATTCAAGGAGACACAGCCCTTCGATGTACCTTTTCCCTGGTGTGAATATTAACTGTGCTGTGTCAGACCCTCCACTTCAGGTCAATATTGAGTATTTTATTACCTACCTATCCTTAAAAATAGAAGAAAATATTTTTTCTTTTAGCTTCCTTGGTTCTTTAATCTCAGAGTCCTACTTGATCTGATGAGCAGAGACTTTTCTTTGTGAATCAGGAGCACATTTTCTAGCTTCTCTCCCACAGGTTTTAATCCCCTCTTTTGTTTCACCATGTGGTTGTGTAAGCAGTTCCCTTGAGAACAGGGCTCCAGGAATATATAATTAAATCAAAAGTTTGGCACTAATAAGTGATCTTATCACTTTGTTGGGCTTTTTTCAGGTCTTTGTGTGATATTCCTAGGCCGCTTATTTGAAGTTATTTAATTACAAGGCCTCCACAATAGAGCCAGGGCCTTGCATGGCTTTTTTTTTTTTTTTTTTTTTTTTTAATGGCATATTTTATCATGTGGTATGATGCTTTGTGCACCAGGTGACCTAGGAGGAGCTGACAATCCTTCAGGGCTGTCACTGACAAAGCTGACTCTGTAGATATTGTTTTTGCTATGAGTAATTACTGAGGAGAAACTCCTCTTCAAGCTCTAACAAAGCAAGGGATTGAACCCCGGAATAGCTGTCAGATGGATGCTGGAGTTGACTGGGGACCATGCCCTACTGGGAGCAAGAGTAAAGTAGAAAGCAAGCCAAATCCTGTGAAAACTCTCGTTCTCAGCGAGTTTTTCTGTGTTCTGTGTTGATCTGAATAGTGCCTTCTTCTGATATCTGTGGGCGGTGGAGGTGTGCTGCTGCCGTGACCTCCATGGGGTGGGACAGTTGCCCAACACATGTTGTTCCATGGGTTGATCCTCTCTATTGTTGAGCTTCGAGCTGTGATGAGGTATCAGGGTGCAGCCCTCACCCTTGAGAAGCCTCAGGGCCTGAGTTGACTAGGTGTGAAGTTGTTTAAATACTTCAAGATGAAGATAAGATATGGAGATGTTTAAAAACTCTATTAGAAACCTGCCATCTACTGAAGTGCATTCTAGGTAATGGAATATGTATGCTTAGGATGGAGCTAAAGTTGGTAGGAAACTGGTATGTAAAAAATCCCTCCTCTAGACTGTCTTCAAGTCACACAAGCACCTCTCCGCATCTTGCAGTCCTGAAATAATTTTGACAACTGACCTGCATCTCTTCCCTAAAGAATATATAACATGAATGAGAGTGATGTGAAACGATGAATGCAATAGCACAAAGGAGGGCATTGGCGTGGTGTGGTGGTATGATTACACAGTAGCACAGCAGCCTTTGCAACACAGGACTTTCAAAACCCCAAAGCATGCTTTGGGTTATTTTTGTTTTAAGGAAGAATATTCCAACCTTTAGCTCCATCCTAACTGCTGGTCCATTCCTGGCTGCTGGTCTGCTGGGAAGGTGAGCATCGGGCTACCATGAGCAGAACAAGAAGTGGGGATGGTCAGATTTCAATCTCAGGTAAGATCAGAAAGAGCCACTAGCCAGGTGGAGGCAGGAGTACTGGCTTACACCACAATTTCCTCTACTAGATAATATTTTCTTAAATGTAGAGAATTTACATTTTTCAATTTTGTTACTCTTTTGCCCCATAAAATGTCAGAGAACTCTCCGCTTGTCTAAAGTTTTAGGCTTTCAGACGTTATGCAATCTGAGATGGAAATGGGCTTTTAAACTGATCTGTTTGCTTGAAAAACCTTCAATCTCTCAGCAAAAACTGCCCCTGGGAAACCCTTCCCCCTTTTTTAAACAGCAAATCTGTTCCAAGACCTTCAGCGATGCCAGCACTATCTCTGGGCATGACAGTCAATGGAAACTGCTCCGCTTTCTGTTGGCTATGTAACTTGGGGTAAGACCTCTCTGTTGTTTTAATCCACCAACTGAGAACCTGCTGATTGATGCCCTGCAACTGCCCTGGTGCGGTTTGCTGCACATCTGAGCCTGGAGCTGACTTTGGAGCTCCGTCCCTTTGTTACGCTCAGGCAGAAAGCGCTCGATCTGAAAGTCAGGTGCTAATGAAATAATAACTGAGGAGAGATTAGCGTACTCTTACGGTGTCATTTTCAGGTCTCATTTTGTTGCTTTTCTCCTCACTTGGAATGCTGCTCCATTTACTAACTTCTTATTTGCTTTACTTCCAGCTTGCTTACCTATCATCACTAATTACAGAACAAACAATTGCAGTAATACAATAATGAATAGCAACCTTTTGGGGTTTTTTTTGTTGGTACACCTGGTTTAAACATTTAAGATAAATGAGAGTGACTTTCCAACTTTCCTCTCCTTTGCCTAGCAGCACAATTTCTATCAATTTGTTCTGGTTTGGTATGAGAAGGCAGCAGGAGGCTTTTGCCAGGTAGGCAGAAGGAAACGGTATTCTGAGATCTCCCGTAAACACAGAGTTCAAGGGTTGCTACCATTGCCCTCCATTTTTTTTTCCCCTTGACTTTGTGCTGGCATTATTGTGAGCAATTCTTCATGATCCCAGTGACATTGGTTTTGGCTGACCAGAAACTCCTTTAGCAAGCTTCAGCGAAACTCCAAATTCACAGTTTCACCACGGAGTCACAAAAAGGAGAAATTCAGAAGACAGACTAAAACCTTTCTCATACCAATGCCCGAATGCAACACAGCCCTGGAGTAAAGTGCAAACACAGTTTCATTGGTCTGCTGCTGCTCCGTGGAAATTTAAGCATCCACATAAAAGTATCTCTTTGAGCTGAATTTGGGTTTACAATGGAACAAAAAGCAGTGTAAATCCACTATTAAGTACAATAACAAAAACATTTCACAAATGAAGCTTAATTGGTAAGGAATTAATATTTCAACTAATTTTTCTGTATTTCTTTCTGTTCTTGTACAAGGTTGAGCAGATACGTGTCCCTGCCTGGACTGGGAATGGCTCTGACTGGGGACCACCTTCCACCTTGGACCTACTCAGCTTTTCTGACAGGTATTTTGACCAATATGATGTGATAATTTACTTTCAAGAAGTTACTATATTTGTTTATTTGTTTGTTTGTTTTAAAATATCCTCTTCTACTCTAATGATATCCAAGGCCTCCATGCTCTGGAATTACTAGCATTTCTGACAAGCAGGTGTACAATTCTACTACAAATCTACTTTCAGGGAGATATGATTTACTTAATAAAAACAATCCAAGTCACCCACTGAAGTGATTTGACATTATTTTGGTGTAGTGCTAACTAACTGTGCACTAGGATAAATCAAGAGTCACTTTTTGAGGATGCAAGAATCCACCATTTGCAAGACTGTAATGAATCAACATCTCTGTCTATTCAAACAGACCATTAAAATTATTGCCAAATCTAGAAATAATAAAAATACTTGAATCAGGGTTCAGAAAATTGTGACTTTGGCTCAGAGGTCTTGAGCTCTTCCTCTAACAGTAAGAGGCAGATGTTTATGCCTTGTCTTTTCATTCCTGAGCTTTCAGCTCACGAAGTAGGGAAGATTTTTCTGCAGCTGGCTTGGGTAGAAATATGTCTTTGAAGGAAGAAAAGTTGAGCAGCTGACCTCTTCATGTGTCTCCAGCAGATGAGGACTTAAGAAAAATGTCAAATCTAGGTGTTACTGCACAGATGCATGGCAGCACCCTGGCTCAGTGCAGTGCAGAAAATTGGGAATGGGTGAATGCAGTTGTGCATCTTGCAGATCAAACAGATATCAGGCAAATGGGATCATCTACCACGAAATGGTAGGGAGCAAGTGGGGGAAGATTCAACAATTGTACAATGTCCCATTGGGGTCCTCCTTGAAGAGTCAATTTGTCTGGGCACTCTCTTCTCTGTTCCAGGATTTTTCTTTCTCTCCCACAGCTCACAAAACTAAGGCATGAGGAAATACCAAAGTGAAGAGAGAAAGTTTCTGCTGCTTTCAGTGTCCCAGGAGAAGAGGAAATCCTCTATGAGATAAATAAACCAGCTTACAGTCCTGGGCTGTCGGGGTGCCCTGAAAACTATGGGTCTGGAATCTGGACCCTAAATTGTGTCACAAAACCAAATGCTGATGCTTGAAAGTTCGTGGGGAAAGGAGAAGGTGTTCAAAGCGTGACATCAGTGCTTTCAATGTGTGCTTGGTGAGGAATCCCAGAGGGATGTGGGCTAATTTGGGGTGCTCATCCTTTTGTGTCAGACTCTCTCTTCAGTTTGCTATATCCACACTGATTCCCTGTGTCTGTGGCGTATAATTGAAGGAGCACATCTGATATAACAAAGTCTCCATAAGTAACTTTACCACCATGTATACCATGGCTTTCTGACTGCAGTTTTACAGACGTAATGCATTATGAAATGTTAGTCCTGCTGCCACTGGAGCTGTGGAGCACTGCAGTAACTACCAGCATCCTGTGCTTACATGAGCCACAGTGAAATGCTGGAGAGCAGCAAGGAAATGCTTGGGATGAGGTGGTATTGTGAGCCTGACAAGGACATGCTGAGGCCAGGCAGGAGGGCAACCTGGATGAGTGGAGAAGGAAGGACTTGCTCTCCTTGGCAGAGCGGGAATTGTGCGTTGTCCTCAGGTCATGGCTCCACCTTGCAGGAACAGCTTTCATCACCTGGCCCCAGTGTTTCCCTAGGAGTTAAAAACATCAACACGCTGGGACGTGTCTGCAGTCTCCAGAGGTGAAGGAAAGACCACGGCTGGGGTGGAGGCACCCACGCCCCTGCCATAGCAGTATTTCACAGGGCATGGCACGGATGAGGGCTCCTCATCCCTACACTGGTTGCTTGTGCTGCTAGAGGAGGATGCACAGGCTGTGTGCTGCCTGGCTGTTCCCCTACACCCATCCTGGGTTCCTTGAGAGCTGTCCCAGTGTCCAGCCTTCCTTAGCATCCCCCATCTCCAGTGCTGAGCTGTCATTCCTGGCGATGGTTCAACTGCATGGTGCACAAGAAGGAAAGGGTCTCTGTGTACAGATCCTAAACATCAGCTGTGTTTGGGGTTAGGGGTCAGGGTGTTCCTCTCCCAAATGAGGGTACCTGCCAGGCTGGGCACTGCAGGGGTGATAGGTGGAGAAACCTCCTCCACAGACACCGACACAGTTTATACATGAGATAAGCCCTGTGCTGCACTTCACAGAGAGGAACTTCTGGGAATTTTAGACATTTGGGGAACTTTAATGTAGAAAACACAGATGTTTATAAATGCTTGCTGCAAGGTCAGTGAGGTTCAGTGATCATAATTCTGTGCTTGGGCATCTAAGTCCTTTTGCAGATTTCTTGGCTCCACCACTGTCTTCTGCAATGGCACAGGAATGGCTTGAATTAGAGCAGCATGCAAACTGCTCAGAGTAAATGGGCTTGCTACATCCACATGGAAAAAATGTCTTTGTGGTTCACTTTCTTCTAAATTAAAATTAACATATTAATAACTATAGAGGTGTTGGGAGGATCACTGATGTGTAGCCAAAGTCTCTGATTTATGTGTGAAGTTGCATAGGAGTTCAAAGTGCTGTTACTGTCAGTTTACCACTCATTACATTAGCTCAATTAATCCTTTCTCTTTTACAATGTTGACAGGCAGGTATTTTGTGACTAATAAAAAATAAAGCACATTATGGTTATAGTCACAGTGCTTCTCTTACTATATTGTGAGAGAGCAGTTCTCACCATTTGGTCACCACTGGGTCAAATGATGTATAATGGGGATATTTCAACAAGAGAAAATGAGTGTAAGAGACAGCGAATGCAACTTCGTTGACCTGGATAAATAGCACTGGGCAAAAAACAATCCCAACCAAACCAAACAGCTCCAGTGTGTGCAGAAGAAACCAGTTCTAAGCGGAGGGAATTGCTGCCCCTTTGCCATTAAGCTACAATGGTGCTCTTTGCTCTAAAATAAGACTTAGATAGGATATGTTCAAAATACTACCTGTTAATTAGGTAAAAAAGCTAAGCCCTCCTTTCCTCCCCAGATCCAGGATAGCGGAGAGTACCAGGCTC
Source organism: Urocolius indicus (assembly GCA_013401255.1). Classification (NCBI taxonomy): domain Eukaryota; kingdom Metazoa; phylum Chordata; class Aves; order Coliiformes; family Coliidae; genus Urocolius; species Urocolius indicus. Next base: position 115,361 of record WBNH01008750.1, on the reverse strand, counting down.
TCCAGCACACAGTGAGAGGTGATTTACTGTAGCCCAGCATAAGGGGTATTTTTGGGGCTGTAGCACATAGACTTGCCATTGATAATTCTACCTTTGTTTTGATTGCTTCCAACTGCAGAATGAGTGAGACTTAATTGGCAGAAATGACCTCATTCATGGCTTGATTAAGGTCTCCACATGTGTTTTATAAATAAAGTAGTCTTTTCAACTGTTTTATCACTTGGAGGTTTCAGCAGACTAAACATGATTAATGGTGTTTTGCCCCTTTTTCCTGAATGGGGATTATTTCTGGTCATCCACTTTTCCTGCAGCAGAGGACACTGGCAGCCTGAGAGCTGATGGGAGCATCACCTGTGCTCGCTGATGCTTCTGTGGTGGCTTTGGAGATGGTCGGGCATTACCCAACCTCTCCCTGGGGTGTTTGCCCATCCTAGAACATGCCTGAGTGGAGGTTTCCAGGGGATTTGCATACAGCAGTTGGCAGCATCAGCCCCATCCGTGTGACATGACTAAATAGGGCTGTGTCCTGCTGTCTGCAATGAGCTCCCTCATGGCATGGCCAGGGCTTGCCCCAACAGTGCTCACAGGCAAGGGTTGCATTGGCTGCCAGCCAAATACCCCTGCTACCTTACTTATTATGTTATAATAAAAGAATAAAGCAGATATATGTAATAAATCAGGCTTTCACTAATTGTTTGAGCTATAGTCTGCAACCTCCTGCAGCACTAGGAAAAGCTTGTAGAGGGGAGTCCAAAAAGGGCACCTCCATCCAAGCAAGCTGCTGGATCACACCTCTCCACACACAGGGGCAGTGGCTGAAGATGAGCTTCAGCAGATAGATGTCCATCTAGTCCTCCCAAATCAACCCAACATGAAGATATAAGGTGGAAGTTAGAGGTGGAAAGATGAAGAGTGTTCAGATGATGCCAGCCTGGTGTCAAACTGTGAAACCTGGAATAGTGCTTTTAAAAGAGATTGTTAACAAAGAAAAAAAAAAATAATAGAAATATACAATGCTTACTCCCCTTCATGTCATTTCAAGACTCTTTGTTTTCATTAAGCTGTACTGCTTAATCCAAGCTTTCAGAAATCATGAGCTTGGTTTAAAATTAGAGCTGAGAAATGTTTCATATCAGTTTATTTTATCTTCTCTCTGAAGGTTGAATATTTTGCACTCATGTTCTTTCAGGAAAGCTGGAAATGAATTGAAGAAAAAAATGAAAGCTTAAATTATTACATTAAAAACCTGATCTGAGCTCTAAATCACCTATAAATATGGACAATTCATGAAAAAATGGTGAGAATTGAAAATACCATTAGACATTTACAGGGGTAAAGAGAAAAAGATATATTTAGTGGGATTCCTGTTTCTTAGTATTTGGTATTCTGAACTGTCTAGAGAGAAACATGCTGATTTCCTCGGATTACTTGATCATGGTTCACTGAGTTCAGGTTCTCTTTCCTTTCTTATTTTGCTGCTAATTCAGTAGCAGCAAATATTCTTGTGAATGAATTCACACAGCTAAGCACATTTTTTGAGAGAATATATTTTCTAACAAAGATCCTTCCTATCTGAAGAGCACACACACACACAAATCCAGCCCCAAACTTAAACTGGTTTTGTGTAATTGTTAGCTCTGATTTTTTTTTTAAACAAGAAAAATAAGAAAGCTGTCCAAACAACAGAATTTGGGATTTTGTGCCAGACTGGATACAACTTAACAGCAAAGAAGCTATCAAGAACTGGCATGAGAAGCAGCCAGGGAGGATGAAGGAGGATTTGGACAAGGAGCAGGACAGGCTGTTTCTGTTTGCACCCACAGGCTGCTCCAAATAATATTCCTGAAAAATGAGGTCTCCATCCTGTAATCAGTTCTGCCATGAAAGCTGCTGCTTCTATCACAACTCAAACCAAATTTATTTTGGAAATAGAGGATCCATAGCAAGGATTAATGGCACCACAAGGGTGTTTTGCTCAGTTGTCATACACAGAGGAACAGCATAGGAGCTTTAGCAGCATTCCTCCTTGGGAAAACCCATTGAGGCAGGACAGTCCAACAGACAGGCTTCTGCCCAGGTTCATCTGAGCTAAGGCAACATAGCCAAAAATGAGATATTGCTGCGTATGGCAGCCTGTGTCTGCAGTGAAATGTCAATGCGGTGTTTCCCTTACGGAAGAAAGGCAGAGGCACTACAGTCAGGTTTTCCACGTGCTTCTTGCCACAAGGCATACAGGAGGGAGTCCGCTGATGTTGAGTGAAATATTTCCTTTGTGGCTGGCGGGGATAGAACTCCTGTGTTATTTCTGTGCTTACAGCATATCTCCAGGAAGGTTGTTTTGGTTTTGGCTTTCATTTCCTTAAAGTAATGGCACTATGTGAATACCCAAGGTCCGTTCGTGACCAGAGGGTTTTGGTCGGAGGTGGAATGAAGCACACTCCTGCCCTGCAGAGGTGGGAAGAGAATTATCAGACACCATCAAAAAGTCTCATCTGGATTTTTGTTTCTGCATAGCAGGGGCTGGTACCAGGGTGATTAAGGGAGTTCTTATCCCCAAAACCACCGTGGACTCAGCTCTTCACAGACATTCTTTCACCGAGGACTGGAGCAATCTGCTGTTTTTTCCAAACAGGCTTTTCAGTGCTCTCCTGGATACTAAACCTAGCAAAGTACTGGTCCTCCTGGATTAGGACAGACAAGTGTGTGCAATGCATGTTGGACTCATATCCTTTGGGTGAGGGATGATATGGCCATGTGAAAAGCTCCCTAAAAGTTCCAGTTCTCAGCAGTGGGGAGAGGTGAGGAGAGTCTGGCATGAAGAGCATGAGCAATCGGCTCCAGCAGCTCTGGCAGCCCCTGAACCCCCCACCCTTCCCCAGCCCACAAAAATACTTACTGTCTTCCTTCTTTTGGCAAAGGTTAACTGCTGGGGAAATGTAAAGACTATTGATTAAGATTTGCTGGACAATTCACATGCCTGTCCCATGTGGATCAGAGAAATACTCTTCCCCTCTCCTGCCCTTCGTGTTGGAGCTGCTCTTTATTCAGCCGATTTCTCAGGAGAAATCTGGGGAGAGGGAGTGTGCCTGTCAGAGATGTGAGTTGAATAACAATTGTTAAATCCCCCTCTTGCATCAACTTCTACTCCTGCTCCTGCTGTTCCATATTGTCTGTGGTAGAAACATTGGAAACAGATTTTCTGGGTGCAGAAAAAAGAAAAAGGGAACAGCCCGCAGGATGCCAAGCGACAGAACACATTTGCCTCCCGCAGATAACATTTCTGATTTTGTTAATGAACACCCAGGTTTCCCTGAAACTTGTAACTATTGCAGAGTTTTTATAATAATGTTTGCATTAGGCTTCTGGTGGGCTCAGGCTTTTGGAATTACATTTGAGCTTCCTTAGCTTTCAGCACCATTAAGCATATTTTAAAAACACATTAAAAGGAGTATGTCAACTCAGTTTAGACTGAAACTTATGTTGAGAAAGGAAAAGTGGTCAAAAGGAAAAAAAATACAAAATACAAATGAAGCAGGAGGGTTTTTTTATTAAACGAAAAAATAAAGAAAATATTCCAAAGTAAGTTCCTTTCTCACTTTTTTACCTGTAAACTGGGTGACTCAAACATATTAACTTAGTGCTTGAGAAAACTAAGTGACCAGAACCCAAACTGCTCCAGGTGATGTGAAATAAAACTCTTTGTCTTTTGGAAATGAAACAAAACGGAACACCAAATGCAAAAATATGTTAAGTATCACCAGAAGCACCTGCAAGTTTAAACAGAAACATTTAATTGAAACACAGTTTTTTTTCCTTGGCAAAGATTGTAGGAAATTTTCCTCTCATTTGAACATTTCCATTAATTAAAAGACCAAGACTCTTCCCAAATTCCAGTCCATAGTCTTCAACCTCAAGGGGCTTTTACTGAGAAGCCCAACTTCTCAGTTCTTGCTCTGCAGAAAGATTACTAAACCAAGGCTTTGCTGCCTTTTGTTTCGCTGAAGAATAGTACGTGCATTGTTTAAAAGCAAAAGGGGAAACAGTGCTGGATGAAGCAGTAGCCAGGTGGAGTGAGAAGCCCAGGAAGCAGAAGTGGGCACAGCATCCTGCAGGACCCTAGTCCCTGTCCGCAGCTTCAGCCTGAGCCTGGTGGGATGAGCTGGTGTGTTGCAGCTCTGTATAGGGAGAAGAAGGAGATATATGAGGAACAGGAGACCTTGGTAGCCTCTCAAGCTCTCGAGGCAGGCTGTTCCCTGGGGTGGTTGTATCTGCGGTTGTCCTCCCATGAGGTGACTGTATCATGCTCAAGGGAGACCTGTGTACTTCACCATTGATTTATCCCTCTTAGAAAATTATTGTGCTAAATCCCTTGTATTTTCCATGGCTCCTAGTTGTAATGGGCAGTCGTGGTAGTAGTGCCAACATTAATGACACTAACAATGGCACAAAGTCTCCAAGAAGGCATCTAGAAGACTCACTGCATAATGAGTCTGCGGTCTTCAAAATGCAAAGCCTCTTTGAAAAGTGTGATGCACCTTTGTGTGGCTGTCCTTTGCATTTGTTTTTCTTTAAGTCTAGCAACAACTGATGCAATAATTGACAAAAACCTGCGCAGTGTTGCTTCTCCTCTGCCATAATGCCACTGTTTTTTGTTAGCTTCAACACCCATCAAGTCTTCCTTCTGCTATCTGGCACTGCTGTGGCTTTTCATCCACCTCAGAGTTTTGTAACCGGCACAGTCAACAGCTCCCTGTTTGCTACTCTTGTATATGGCTTAATATGGAAAACACAACACAGTCTGCCAAGCTCTGTGTGCTACCATGTATGGTGAAAAGGAGTGACTTCCTCAAAGCAGAGGCATAAATTCCACTTTCTACATACATGAAGAATGAAGAAAGAGAATATGTAGCTCTGTCTTTCTCCTTGATTGGATCAGCAGAAGTGCCCAGATATAAATAGGAGAAAATGTGCTTTCAGGCAGATATGGAAAGCAGCAGTTTACAATGGTTTAGGGGAACAACACATTTTTTCATGCAAAAAAAAAGTCTGTAGATGGAAAATCACTTTGAATATATTAGGAAGGCAAGAAAAAGATAATAATAAAGAAGATGATATTTTCAGTCCCTAAATAATAGAAATTGAAGTTAAATGTTTATATTTTCCTGTTATTACTATAATAATACAAACAATAATTTAGTCAATATCTAACTGTATAATACAATATATTACTTGTATATTCTATAATATATAGTTTTATAGAATACATTACTTCATTAATATATTATGTTATTAATATAGAAGCATTACATATCATCATCATCTAACTAATTAGTAATATACATACTGATGCTTCTGGGAAAAAGATAATTCTGGAAAAACAATAGATAATGGTATTGGAAAAGAATTTGGAATTAACACAAAATGATTTTGTGTTAGCTCTGTTCAGAAATCTGACATGATCAGAGCATATATCTTAAACCATCAGATCAGGAATAACCATGAGTGGGAAGAGAGCTTATGGCGTTGCATGTTCAGAACTCGATGTGCACCTTTTCCGAATTGCTAGTGAGAGGGACCTGAGGTGGGTGGTGACTCTGGAAGGATACATCAGATGGACCGATCAACATGGACAGGTCGACATGCTGCTGTCATTGTCCTGTTTGCTTTTGAATTGTGAGGGACGTGGTTTAGTGGTGGGATTGGCAGTGTTGTGTTAGTGGTTGGACTTGATCTTGAAAATCAATTCCAACTAAAATGATTCTATGATTCTATGAAATGTCCTGTCCTGTTTGTTGGGGCTGTGGTTGTAGGAAAAAGCTGAGAAGGAAAGTGAACTCTTCCATTCCTCAGTGATGCTGTGACCAAGGGGAGGGAGAATAATCTCCCCATCCTGGCAGTGGCTGAGCACAAAGGGAGGAGCTGCAGGTTCAGCAATGCTGCCCAAGTAGCCAAGAAATGCAATATTTTCAAAAGTCAAAGTGTTTTCCTAGAGATAGGAAAATCAAGTATCTCCACAGATATGGTCTTCTTGAATTTTTCTTTTATTGTTTTAAATAGCTTGATCTGAGTTTTTATGCAAAGTTCAGTGCAAACATTTTTCTCCTGGTGTATGAATCTACATGCCAAGCTACAGCCAGGGAAAGGGGGTTTGAATTGAGCACTAGAAATCTTCATCCCTTGGGAGGAGAAGAACGATTTAAAAAAATATTCATTCCCCTGTGTTTACACACCAAACCCTAATAGTTCCAAGGTGACTTTTAGAATTAATTGGGAAAATGCTCTCTGCTGTAAAAGGTCCCTAAGTACTTCTTTATCTAATCCAGGCTTTGAGCACCAATCAGATGTTTGCCTGTGACCAACTGTAACAGCCCTGTGGGGCTGCATGCACCACAATGTGTCCCCACAGTGGATTTGTCCCCCATGGGGTGGACATCCCCAAGAGTGTCATAAGAGTGCTGGAGCCAGCTATGGAAGCATGCTTTCTGCACCCAAACCCATGAGCTGCCAGAAGCCAACAGCTTCACTGGACAAACAGGCTCGGAGGCTCTTTGCCCATTTCCTGGCATAACTTCACTAGTGATGGCTTCAATGCAGAGAGGTTTCCAGCTTCACCTTTGGAAAAATTTCTCCTCAACCTTCAGAAGTGTCTTTCTTAGGTAAATTACAGCATTTTTAAGGGAGAGTTGGAGTAATTTCCTGTTCCAGGGCTGGTTTCCACTCAGAAGTGCCCCAAGTAACCCATGATGGTTGGATTTGGACAGTAGCCATCAAAACATCAGTATAGGGATTTGCAGTCTGTTTGTGTGGGTGCAAAGGGTGCAAAGTGTGAGGCTAGGGTTGAATTCAGACCCTTGTACACAGAAGGACAAGGAAGGTTCATGTTCATGGTCTCTTTGAATGGATGGTCAGCATCATATGGGTCACAGGGGTAGAAGCTGCCTGAACTGAGATGACAAGCTTTGCTGAAGTGACAATGTGCAACATCCACCTGTATCACATGTATTACACACATCCACATGATACAGAAATTATTTTGCCACTTTGGTCCAGACTTGTTCTCCATAATTAAAATTAGAACTGTTTTAAAGTCATGCTACTGAACCCATAAAATAATCTTTGGTATGACCTTTATTGAGGATGCTGTTCTCTGGGAAAAAATATGTATTCAGCAACAAAGTGGTTAAATCAAAATAACAAGGGCGATTTATCTAGTAGCTTTCCCTGTCTATACTCAAGGGGGGCATATCTACCTATTTGTCAAGTCATTGACAATAGCCTATTTCTTTCTTCCTACCCATATGCTTTATTAAAGAAACACTTGACCTACCTGTCATATCAAACTGCTTCCTTTATCCAAAACAGAATAATATAGACATTTCCCTTAAGGGAATCCTGATGCAAATATATAAGGACAGGTTGCCAATTTGTTGAGCATATTAGGGTACAGAAAACTGTCAAGGGAAACAGCTGTAATACAGACTGTTCTAACAAGCTCATTTTTCTTTTTTTTCAGTGGTACTTTTGGTCTCTCTTTAGTTTATATTATACCATTTGTACGTTACAATTTTTATGGACAGCTGTCAGCTGCAACTCGTCTTTTTTACTCAGAAAAAAAGGAAACCTTCAGATTCCTGGCCATTGCTCTGATCTATTGTTTAGTCTTTTGACAATAACTGTTACAAACCCTTCAGCTGCATGTAGCTGTGAAGAACGCTATGGGATAGGGGAAGGAAAAAGCAGCAGAGCTTGTGATGGAGAAGGCTCTGACTGTGATTTAAAAGGCATCTACTTTTCATGTAAGCCACTTAAAGACATGGTGACACTTCCCATTTTCACCTGTTTGTTTCTGTGTTGCAGAAAGCACTCGTTGCCTTGTCCTGGAAGAGTAGTTTGGGGAATAAGTAAATTTTGAAATGATGCAGAAAGATCCAAATATGATGCTTTACACAACCAAGCCTTGCTGTGGAGGAGGGCTATAAATGAGAGCCAAGCTGTATGAAATTTGGCTTTCCCAGCAGCATGGTGGTTAACCGTGAGATGCTCAGTTCCCAGCACTGGTTTTGGTGCAGAAGTCCAAAACACCTCTGGCTTTCCAGCAAGGCATTTTGGTGATGTTGTACAGACTCTCATCAGTTACCAAGTGAAATCCGTGATTTTCAGCAGCTGGAATCTCCTGAGACCAGAAAAGATTAAGAGCCAAATCCATATAATTAGAGGTCTACTCTGACTCGTGGACAAGCCAAAGGCTGTGCTACAGGAACAAAGAGTAGATTAAAGATGTTAGTCCTGTTTCACTTTGGCTGCTGTTTCACTGAAACCAGTGGGGTTACTCCAGAGATTAATTAGTCAATTTATGCTTGTTTGTATAAAGGATGACACAGATCATCAGCTGAACGAACAAAAGTTCAGGCAGTGCAAGTCAGGGCAAGAGGAGAGAGAATTAACCTTATCTAGACTGAGATGCCATTTGAGGCTGACTCAGTTGCTGTGCCAGAGCATCATGCCTGCTGTGTGCCACTCCTCAGTGACCTGACATGAGAGGTGACCACAGTCCTCTGCATCTCTAACAAAAGTCAGATCACCCTAACAAAATAGCTTTAAAGGACCATACAAAAACTGGTATAGAGAAGAAAAGGAGCACTGGGACCATGATGTGAAAAGGTGAACAGCAATCGTCTGCTGTTTTCCCTTGGTCTGAACTTCTGCCCTGTTTCTGCTTAACAACCACTCAGCATGTACTTACCTCCAGTCTTGAGCTCCTCTTCTTAAAAGTATGAAAAAGGGATTCCCAATACTTTTTTCTGTGGGAGCAGCCAAATGAAGATAAAGAGCAGTAGGTGGCATCCTGGTCCTGCTGAAATCCTGGGGAGTTTTCTCATGCCCCTTTTCAGGGCCAGAAGCTCAACCATATGTTCAATACCGGCAGCATGGAAGGAGGGAGCTCTGGTGGGCTGATGTCCCTGGCATAAGACAGGCTGCCAGTGGCTTTAGGGGACATTTAGCTGGTGCATATGAAGAAAAGCCATCAGAGATGGCACTGTGTGATGGCAGGGTGTAACCAGGGAAAGATCCTAAAGGCATTATTTTAGCACTGACTCTGCTTTCAGAAAAGGACTTCATAGTTTGAAGTCATGAATAGACTTTCCATAGCAGACACTATAATGAAGAAAAGAAACATTACCACCACAGTTTAACGAAGTGAAGATGGCAAAAAATAGCTGCCTGTTCCCTTGGGATACTGCAGAGTGGGAAGAGGGGCCATCAGAAACCAGTTTTCCATTCTGGTTTTGTAAATACACATAATCAGTACATGCTCACCAGCTGACAAACATTTTCTGACAGAAGTGAAAACATTGCCTCATTTTCGTACATGTTTTGGATCTGCAATGCATTTTCTGGGGCCAAATTGTAGCTCAGATATAGTGAGAAATACATATATTGCTGAGACTGGAGTGGAGCCAAAATCTTCTTCTCTTTTATTCTGCCACTGACACATGTGATGACACTTAATGATCTCTTGTCTAAATAGCGATGTGCTGGAAAATAGACTTGAATACACAGACAGGTGGCATGGAAATGAATATGTTAATGGTCATAGTGTAAAGCCTTCAGCGCAGCCCGATGTCTGCAGAGCACTTGGTTGCAACATGTTCCAAAAATGGGGGACAGTGGGACAAGTTGGAGAAACCCTGATGAGAGATGGGGTATGAGAGGGTCAGTACAGCCTCCTAAGGACCAGCAACAGCAGCAGCGATTAAATGTTGGTTAAATTTTGTCCTAGGAGCTGCTAGCCCAAGGTGTGATGTATCCAGTGGGTCAAATCTAATGGAAGAAACCTAGTGTGTTCCAGTGAGGATCTGAGTCATGGGTCCTGTGGAATAACTGTTAATTAGCATTAGACAATTGTTTCTTGCGGGAAGTTTCAAAAACAAGTATGTCTCAATCTTGCTTTTGAAAAGCCACATCTTGCCAACAGAGGGGATTTTTTTTTTCTCACAGGGCTTCCAGGTATGAGTTCAGTAATGTTAAGGCAACATTGGCTGGGGATTGATCTGAGGATTTTGTACTACGGAGATAAATTGTTCAAATATTGCAGCAAAATCACACCAGACGCTGCTTCTATTGAAAAGTAACTCATTTGGTTTTAATTCATCCTATACTATGAGGTTACAGCCTGTTTTAGCTTCTGCTTGCATTTTAGGCTGCTTTCTGTTACTTTTTTTTTTCTCTCCTTTTTCTTTCCTGGAACTTGTGAATTGCAAGGTCAAGCTAAAGTCAAACTTTTACCATTTCGGTGATGAAATGCAAGCAGATGTGGCTGTTCCATGTGACACTGCCCCCTCCCCGCAGAGGGTCCATGGGTGGTGTCTGGCACCATGGCCCACGTCCGCTCTCACGCAGCTCAGCTCTGTCAATTCCCCAAGTGGGATTTCCAAGCAGGTGCCAGGCTGGCCCCTGATCACCCCAGGAAGATGACTAGGGAAATTGCTTTAAACTTCAGCCCCTGCATGGAGAGTGGTTCCCACAGCTGCTGTTTGTTTGGCCTTAGGAAGGAGCAGGTGACCGACGGTTTGTGTTGGTGTTTTCCTTCATAACAGTTCATTGCATCAGAATCTGATTTCCTTGGGGACACAAAGCTTTTCCTGCTGGCAGGGAGCTACGTGGTACCAAATTGCCAATTATGCAGAGTTTCCCCTGGCTCCATCACTTTCCGCAGATCTATTAATTTGTTCTCTGCATCTCTGATGATAATCACTTGGGTTGGCTAGGATGGACTCCTCTACCTGAAATAAAGCTAAATCAACTTGCTGAAGCCAATGACACTTTTTTATGGTGGTGATCATGCTGCTTATTGCTGCAATTGCTTGTGTATATTCATATTTTCCCACTCATGAAATAAAACACTGATTCATCTGAGGTTAGGGATATGGCTCAGGCATATGGCACACTGAAAGGATGGCTTCGGTCATTCCTCCTGGGTTTCCTGTCCTCGCCTTCAGCCATCTCTTGTGCAGGGCATTGCCCTGCCTTTGATTGTCATCAATAGATTTCACCACCTTCGTGCACAACATTCAGAATCTACTCCTGAGTTTGCCTCTAGATATAGAAATAAAAGCACAGCCTGCTTACAGAGGGCAAGATGGTTTTGACGGAGAGGATTCTTCTCACTCATCCTGCACTGTAGGTCTGGGTCACTCGATGCTTTTCATTCCTAGATTTGAAAAATTCATCGAGCTTTCTTCTGCATGAGACTGGCAAACAGCTGAATATTGCTAGTTTATGTTCATGATCCCATAGCGTGCAGTGAGGCAACAGCAATTTGAAATGTTTTTCTTGGTTGTCTTGCTGAAGTTGATCATTATCTAGTCAGAAAACACACATAAGGTTGTTCTCTTTTGTGGTGATAGTGAGAAAGAGAGGGTTAGCAACATCGCTGAGAATGAATGAATTCCTTCAGAAATTTGAGGATAAGCCCTGTATTTTTTTTTCATCTTGTGGTTTGTGCACTCATGGCTCTGTTGCCTGTTTGCAGAGTGGGATGTAAAGCTTTGCATCAATGAAAACTTTCCAAGTATTGCAATGCAGTGTAATCCTCCCTCAGAAAATTCATAACCAGACAATATTTTCCACCTGCTTTTAGCCCTACATTTTTCTAGGCTCAGTACAATATATATATATTTTTGATGTTCGCTAAAAGACATATTCCCAGAAAAATGCCAAAGCCTAAAATCCTTCTGAAAATTTGAAGTAATCTCTAAATAGGGTAAAAAGGGTCCGGCAGCTCGAGCTGTCTGTTTTGGTCAGTACGGGTGCTGCAAAGGCAGCCTGTTCTCCTCACTGCAGTGTTCTCCCTGATGTTTACCTCCAAGGCCTTGACTTGATGTTGTTTTGTTTCTATTAAGGATTAGCATGACCCACTTAGTGGCCTCGGAGGAAATGCTGTTTAAGTCTGAGGGATGGTTATGTATGCAAGGCAAGAAAGATGGTGTCCCACGTTTCGGGAACGTCGCAGTTTTCTTGCTGGGATGTGTGGAGCTGGAGCAGCTTCCAGACATGTGTTTGTAATTTCTTGTTTTCTGCCTCAGTTCTGAGAAATGGTGCATTTTTTTTATTTGCCTGCTGAAAGGGTTTCACACTTTCAGATACCAGCATTTGATTAGTTTTGATGATAACCACAGTAGTACAATTCTGACTTCCAGATTGCTTTCCAGAGTGACACTAAGCAGCCACCCATCTCCAAGGCTGAAGAAATTCACACGTGCATTTGATTTTTGCTTTTTATGAAGGTTCAAAAAAATGTAAAATGCTTGTCACGAAAAAAACATTAAAACAATAATCACATTTCTTGTCTCTCTATTTAGGGTGATATCAGCATGTTCTTGTAAATAAGATGGAAACTATCATGAATAGAGTAGCTCCCATTCCTTCTTTTATCATCTCTGTACAGTAGTTATCTGCCTGAGTAATTTTTACAAACTTTACTCAATGAAGGGCTGTGTTTGTCAAATGTGTATGATTTAAAATGGAGTTACTGGACTTCAGAAGGAAAATTACTGGGAATTCTTTCCCAGAGATAACATAATATGAAGATGACAGAAAAGAGCAGGCTAGCATTTCTATCACCCCTTTTCCCTGCCTACTAATGGCTTTGATTCTCATTATTTCTCAAATGCCAAGAGTAAAAAAACCTCCAGAGTACCAATTAGCTGTGCCCTGTCTGGATACGACTGCTCTCATCCAGGACATATTTCGAGATGCTGAAGCTCTCTGGGAAAAGGCAATTTGTGAGCAGCTATCTTCAGCATTCTGTAAGGATTTCATCTTCTTGGGAAGCAGAGATGGACTTGTACTTAATTTAATTGAAAACAAAGCTTTTTATTAATTGAATTTAAATATAACCAATTAGTATAAATGGAAATCTGGAATCTGCATTTGAAGATCATTTGTATCTGCCTCACTTGTATTTTATGAGGGGCCTTGTTTTCTTCAAAGAAGAATGAACGGCACTTTAAATTTACTTTTGAACGAGCTTCTTGCCTTCTCTACAACATTTTCCATCTCCCTTTTCTTTCTTTTCAATTCAGACAGCTGAACAGTGACAGTGACGGCATTTCTGATGGTGTGCAACTACATGTTACATTTCTGTTGCTTAAGCCTATTGCTTATTTAAAGTACGTTTTCTTATTTAAAACAGCAAGCATAGATAAGACAATGGTTTAAACAGTAACATTTTGGGTTACATGTCACGGGTGGTTCAGGTCTGGATTGTGGTGGTGTGAGTGGCCCTGGGCTTGGTTACCAGGTGCTGATAGGGGTGCGTTTGCAATGCTGGAGCTCAGCAGCTCCCGGCATTAATTAATGCCGGCAGCCTCTCCCGAGGTAGTGCTCTCCCTGCTTTGGAGATTAAGAAGCAGATCTGCTAAGACCAACGCTTTACTCACATGAATAGCTCCATTGAGTCCAACATGGCTATTAAGTGAGTTAAGTTCAATAATATATTAAATCTTTGCAGGGCCTAAGGCAACTTGGAGGAGGTTATTTAAGAAGTCTGCCCTAGTCTTTTGCTGCAGCCACAAAACCATCCTTGTCAGAGCCCCCTGCTTTCCTGCCTTGAATTTTGTGGCTTGTGCATTATTTTGCCCTATTTTTCTTGCAGACACGACAATGAGCATCCTGCTGCTTTCTGTCACTCCTTCCCTTGCCCCAGCACTGCCTCATCTCCACAGCCCTTTGCATCTCTCCAACCTGCTTGTATTCCCTTGAATTTTATTTTCTGATATCTTAATAGGAACAAAAAAAAAAAACCAAAAAAAAACCCACCTCCAAACACGCAAACAACCTGGAAAAAAAGCAGCTTCCCCTGCCCCTCCACAGCCAAAATAGCTCTGGCTTTTATAAAATTGCAATACTGGCAAGAGCAATAGAGGGAGCTGCTGCAGATGGCTGCAGTCAGTAAAACACTATGAGCTGTACCCACTGAATCCCTGCAGTGAGCTCTCCCACAGCTCTACCATTGAGGATTCTTTGAAATGGATCAAAAAAAAAAAAGAAAAAAAACCCCCTCCTAAACAGCCTCCATAAGATTTCCTTGGATCAATATTTAAAGCACTGGAAAAATTAAGAGAGAAAGATATTTGTAAAATTCCAAAATATTTTGTTAGCCTTAGTATAAATATTTGTAGAGAAAGCAATTATTGTGCATAAGAATTTTCTGTTGTGCCTGCTTTAGTTCTTCCAGTGAAATGATTGCTTTTTTGGCCTGTCCCTGAATAACTAAGTAGAGGTGATTAAAATCCTTCAAGTCCTTCACATTTATTGTAATGTAACTAATTTTGAAAGCAGATTTAATATCAGAATGCTATTTATATTACTCGAGAGCTAACATTTCAGAGACATTTCAGTATCAATGCCTGATGCAAAGCAGATTGCACTGAAGGTGTCTAAATGTGTGTAAGAAGACTGCGTATATTCAATAAAGAACCAAGATATAAACATATTTTAATACAATGTCAGAATCAGCTTTGAAATAGCTGATTTCCTACTGATTTACTCCATCTACCATCCCAGTGTTCCTCTTCTGCATCCCATGTGCAGTGCAGAGGAGCAACAACCCAAAACTCAGTTGCACTTAAGTGGAATGGCAAAGGTAGGTCAGATGCTTTCCTGAGCAATGTGACAGACAAGTGTCTTCTGTGCACTTCTGACTTACTTTTATCCTGAAATGCATTTTTGCTCCCACGCTCCTGCTGCTCTCCTCTAAGCTCTCTCCTCGCTCTGGATGCCTCCTCCCTTGTCCTGGGATTTATTGAGAACAACTCATAGGTTCCCAAAATGCTGTCCTTAAGCTCTTGACCACAGACATCTTCCAGGGCACATGCTGGAACATCATTTGTGGATGAAGACCTGCTTGTCCCATGCAGTGCCAGGCTCTGAGGGGTGAGATGAGAAGTGGTGGCTCCAGGCAGTCTTGGTCCCAGCTCCCCAAAACTGTTCTGAAGGTGAAGTGAAAAGACACCAGGTATCAAAGATGTGGCAGGAAGACAGAGAGGGCTGTTCAAGCCACCATCAGTTGCCTAGCACTGAGAGATTCCTACCTCCATGCTCATTTCCAGGCTCTGAAGGAACTGGTTACCTTTGTGTAGACAGTAGAATATGTTACCTATTTATATAAATATTAAATTCCCCTTGTTCTGTACAGAAAACTATGATTGTAGAGACTACTAAGGCAACTAGATCCATCCTGGCCATGCTTCTCATGGATGTCCATGGTGCCACGCTTCATGTGTGTGCCATGGCAGAAGGCTGAGACCAGACTAAAACTTTCCTGCTTCACTTTTGCCTCTTTTGCATCTCACTGCTGTACACTTGATGCCTCTGCACTGTGGTTTCATGCTTCTCCCTGAGATAATTAAAGACACAGAAACCGTCTTGTCTCCTTGCTAAAATCTGCTACGCTCAGCCCAAGGTGAAGCTGATGGGCTGTGGAGCCAAGCCAAGCTGAGCTGAGTTGAGCCATGCTGGGGCTAGGCAGGCAGGCAGCTGGCTGCAGCTGCCTTCTTATCATGGAGTCTCTGTAGCTGAGCTTGGACTGTGCATGTTTTCACCCCTGCCCTCACCCATCTTTCCAGCAAAGGCCACCCACTCCTCCCCTCCCTCTCTGCCTTTGATGGTTCATCTATATTTTGCTACCAGGAGCAACCCCCTGTTCTTCCCAGAAATGTTGTCCCATTAGATGCCCCCTCCAGCCAAGTTTAACCACAACAACCCCATGGCCCCGGGAAGATTTCACAATTTCCTCTCTTTTGGCCACGAATACTGTCTATCAACTTCTTCCATGTTTCTCACATTGATCTGTCTCTGTGTGACCAAGCAGTGAATCAGCTGTCACTGACCCCCATTTCTGCACCTCACCACTGCTCCCATTATCTACGTCCCTCTTCCACGAATGCCCTGGCATGGGCACCCCCACCTGCCCTCAACACTCCGGTTGTGCCTGAAGAGCAGTGGGGATCTTCATCAAAGCTTCCACCACTAGCCTCTCCAAAGCAAACGCTTTCTCCAAGCCCATGCTCACAATACTCAGCCAGAACCTGTAAGCAACAGGAATGTCCCAAACCCACATGGCCATTCCACCTCTCCCAGGACTGTTGGTGTTCACTCAGGGAGCAGCATGGGCATTGCTGGTTCTGGGACCCTCTATCCCTCACCAGCTTCCCTTGCATTAATAGATCTGCTGGCTTCCAGCAGGGATTCTCCTCGTGCCACCTGCTGGACAAAGGGCCCATTTTTCCTGTTTCATTTCACAAAAGATGAAGGAGCAGCTGGGAAAATGCATTTTCGAGGGGGGATCTGGCTGAGCACCACCTGATTGAAATTTCGTGTGATGAAAAATATGATCCTGTGGTATCATGTACCTCAGACAAAGCCCCAAACCACCCTAACATTAACCACATATATATTTCTTACCATGTTTATGTATAATACTGATATTTAATTGTAAGTAAAAACTGTTCAAGAAAACTCAGTTCCTACAATCACATTAACAGGAAAGTAATTTTTGCCTCCCCTGATCTGTGGACAAATTCATACTTTTATTTAGGTCTGAGCAACTGCTTTCCGAATTTTTAGCAAATGTGCAGTTTGAATCCCTCCTGTGGCCAGTCACAGGCAGGTTGCGAGGGATAGAAGTGCTGGTAAAAAGTCCATAGAAATATGTAAGTAAATAGTAGTGGATGTTCCTGGCAAGCCAAGCCTTTGGTTCTTTTTTTTTCTTTTTTTTTTTTTTTTTTAAATTTATGAACACAAACACTGCATGAGAAACTCAGTTCCGAGAGATATTTTTGTTCAAGGATTAGAAGCAAATCCCTGAATTGAGGTGCTTAATGAAATGAACCAAAATGGCTTTTGCCCTCAAATCCCTATGAGAAGAAGTGCCCAAACTGAGCTGCGAAATAGCTCGAAGTCATGAATAACTAGCAAGAAAACTGCAACATGCTCAGAGCACTTTTCAGAACAGTGCAAGGTGTTGATTAACCTCTCAGGAAATTCGTCGTTCAGAGTTTTCTCCCACAACGAACAGTTTTACATCCCTCTACTCTAATCCTTCAGGAGAAATCTTGCCTTTAGAGAAGTCCATGGAAATTTTAGAAATGATTTTGGGTCAGGATTTTACCCCAAATCTTTTCATAAACCCCAGCAAGTAAATGCACAAAAACATATAGTGTGGGCAAAACTCACAGCCAGCAGCTGTTGGTAGCTAACATCAGGGATAACACAGGGCAGTGTGGAACAACGCTATAGAAAATGAAGAATTTATTTGTGTACATAGCTTGGAATCTTTGCAGGCAGAAGGAAGCTGAAATTTGGCTACAACCCTCTAACTGACAGCTCCATGGCTGCAAAAAGACTACCACGAAATCCTTCTGCCCACAATCAGCTTTCACTGTGATTTTATATCTTGCTTGAAAGATGTTGTCTTTGTAATATCCCACGTAATCTTTTGGGGCAGTAACACTTATTGCCCAGGACATTCAGTTCTGCCCCTCAAAGCCATTGCTTTGTTTTTCTAAAAAAAAAAGGAAAAATGTGAACAAATTAAAAATATTTTGACTTTGGAATGAGGAAAAATCTTATGTTTTACTTTGAAAAGAAACAGACTGCATTTATTTTCTTCAGTGGCAAACCCCATATAACAGACTGTCCAGAAATGAAAAGCTTTTAATTTTCTAGGGGAATAAGTTCCTTCCCTCTCAAAGATTCATTTTTCACTAACTCAGGATAACTTACCCTGATGACTGAGATGAAGTAAAATATTTTAGTTCATCTCAGACTTTTAAAAACTATCTGCAATGTTATTTTAAAAAATGCATCTATTCAAAGAGAATGAAAAAATTGACACACAAACATGTTGCACCTAACAAAAGCAGCAACAAAGACTGCAGGCTTTTCTCATCCTCATTTAATTTATTTTGCCTGACTAGGAAATTTCTGTTTCGTGAAATATTTGCTCTGAAAGCTGTTGGAGGACTTAGCTCTGGGGCAGGAGATGCTCTGTGGGGAAAAAAGCGGGTGCTCGGCCACCTCTAGGCTGGTGCTGGTGTCTGCGCCAGGGACAAGAGCCGCCTTCATCCTTGTGCTTTGTCAGACCAATAAGCCTGGACAGGGATATCGCTGGGGAGCTAGGAATGAAGGGGACAGGGGCAATGAACTGGGATGGGGTGTGGGAGGCAGCTGAGGGAGAAGGTCAGGAATGACAGGGAACGTTTTTGGGGTGGGGAAGCACAAGTGGCTTAAGCCAGCTTTATCCGCATCTTATAAGCCAGCAATCAGCAGGGCTGAGATTTGGCAATCAGTCAATACCAGCTCAAAAACAACCTAGAGAAATGAACTGAGACCCACTTAAGGTGACCTTTGGAAGGAAGAAAAACAAGCTTAAAAGAAAACAAATGTTTCACCATGGTGTTTTAAACAGCTCCGTTTAACTGAGGGTGTGTAAGGTCATTTTTCTTCTGTGTATGGGAACTCCTTGTGTGCCTGGAGCTTTGTGGTGACATGACACACTTGCACCCCTTTAACTGGTCATGGATGCCTCACCTGCCTATATAGAGGACCCATCATCTCCCGGCAGCTCCCCAGTGCCTCCATTCTAGCCTAGCAAAGCTCTGCAAAGCTGCTTCATGCTTTCCTGGGGCAATCCGTGGGCATGTGTGAAAAAAGAGATGGTTGTCATTCTCCCTAACATATTCTCTTTCCAAATGAAAGCAACAGTTGCAGGTAGCCCCTAACACAGGAGTGTTCAGAGAAATACCAGCAAAGGCTAGTCCTGGGTCTACATTCTATTTTGAGGTCAGCTTGCTGTCTCATGGGAACACAGCAATCACATGAGGCCATTGCACAATGTAGTTCAGGAGCAGCAGCAGATTTTCACTGCCTCAATGGTGTGTTCTGCTGCCATTGGGACTGATTTCCTTATGAAACTCCACTTACCTCAGCTCTCAACCAGCAGATGCCTATATCCAAACTGACCTGGTAACAAAAACTCAACAGTTTTAAACCAACTTCCCTTTAAATGCTGGATATGAAGCTCTGCTTCTGTCCAGACTCTCCCTAAAAACCAAACGAGGAATATGTGAGATGTTTGAAGGAGCTGAAATGGCCCAGTTGCTGATGATGTGTAGCAGCCCCACTGAGATATCTGTTTTCTGTTATGTGTTTCTTTTCCTTGTATTATCTGTATTAGAACTTATAAAATGGATGATTTGTATCAGCTGTCCTTCTTTGTTGTTATTGCCATGTTCTGCTAAAATGATAACGAACCGCTTGTCCCAAATCTTCCTCTCCCCCCAAAATATCTCAGCTATGTGAAATGAAAGATACTCTTTTATTACAGGGGTGAATAAAACACTGAAAAAGGCACAATGAAGGGCCTGTGAGGGGCAGATATCCAGGGAAGCAGATAAAAAGCTGATGGAGATGATGGTCACAAGGAGGGGAAAAAAAAAAAGAAATTCTCATATTGGAAACTAGTCTAATGTCAGTTGGCAACCACAGCCAGGAAACTCCTATCTTCCTCACATTGCACCATAGCCTGGCACATTGGGATTTGAGAAGGTGATTCTCAGCTTTCATAAGGGATTTCACACTAAGGCATTTTTGAGAGAACCTATAATTTGCTCTATGAATCTTGAAGCATCTGGTTTACCTGGATTTCCAGATGCTGCGCAAAATTAATCCTTGAATATACCTAATTTTGAGAGGACACTGAAGAGTGGGTTATTTTGAGTCTGCTCACCCAGTCAGTGAGCCTTGGCCAAGCCATGTACATAGCCAGGCAACTGCTGCCATGCATTTCTATGCAGTAATTCCCTCACTCATGAACTGGTAAATATTTTCTGCCACATCTGGTGATGAGGTTTTTCAAGAGAAAGACAACAGAGTCTGCATTTGAGTGCCTGTGAGCTGAAAACCCTCCCTACAGGTGATTCATTAAATAAACATCCGTGTTTCCCAGGCTGCAGGAGCCCCTGTGCAAATAAATGCTGTTGTGGATCATGTCCTGACTTAAATGAAAATTGCACCCCAAACCATAAGTTTATATATAGCTTTGGTCTAGCTCCTCAACCAAACTTTAATGGTGTTCTCCCCTTCAGTAACCAGTTTCCCTCAAAATATTTAAGAAGTTTGTATCTCTTCCCACTTTATTTTTCCACCACTTGTGTTGTAACATTGGTACAAGGGTTGAAGTGATTTATTGTAAAAGGAATGGAGGATAGATACACATCTACAGCTCAGGAGAAGCTGTAAATACTGCTTCTTTGCCCAAATCATTGAGCTGGACCTTTCTTGGCTTTGGTAGTCCTGCTGCATGACCACTTTCAGAAAATACTCATCTTAGGAGTTGCAAATGCCATGACATTTCAAATGAAATCTCATTGAGCAAGTCTAATTTTCAGAGGAAATATTAAGGAACTTAACAACTTAACACTTCAACAGTGATAAAAACATATTTGTCTTTTCTACAGAAAAGGGCTGTCAGCCAAATTCTGTAACTGAGAATACTTACTTAAATATGTAACACTGAAAGAGCAGCAAAAGGGTCAATTCATATTTTTATGAAAACAAATGAAAGTGACTGTTCTGTTTACACTGTATATGCTTGAAGCATGGGCATCCTGTCTCATTCCTGTCTTCAGAGGCGATGCGAAATCTCATATAGCTGAAGGAAAAAGGTGGGATGTCTGGGTGAAAAGAATATGCAGAAATTGATTTCAAGACAATAAAAGCAATAATTTATCATCAGAACAAGTGCCAGGGTCAGAATTTTTATTAGCACTAGTGAGGCTACACCAAACTACATGGGTGAGGAGAGAGTTTTAGGGAGCATTAAGTGGTTTGGCTAATGAATATCTCCATGCATGGCTTTGCAGGGGATTATTAATTGTTATTTGAAAACTCAATAAAGCTTTCCTTTCTCCATCTTTCTGTTCTCAGCAAAAATGTACCTTATTCTAGACCTATTATATATGTTCTACAAATAGACAGCGAAAAGTTTTCCACTTTAACCAGACATTTTCATTTGTATCTAACTTCGTGTTGAACAGCAGTAACTTCAAAGGATTAAAATTCCTAATTCTGGTCCAACAAGAAAATTGGGATTTTGTTTTAGAGGATCAGCATGAGAATAAAAAAAATATCTCTTTTTGCCTTCTCCTCTTCCTTTTCTACATGTTTTAGAAAAGCCTTGCTTCATAGATAATTTGGAAACATTTGTCACAGCTTCATTAATAAAGTGCTAAATGCCCCAATAGAATAGTAAATCAAATCAAAGACATAGCTTGTAACTATTGTTGGATAAAACCCATACATCTGTTTATGGTAGTTCTTTCTTTGCTGATGACACCCATTTGTCCTCCTTCCTCTAAATGCCAATATTCCTAAGCAATTGCAAGTGTGTCCCCTTCTATCTCATTTCATAAGAGTTGAGACCAAATCTTCCATTAAAGAAAACTGGGAATTGTTCCTTTGAAGTCCTGCTGCTTGCTACCTGCTGAACTGCTGGTCCTAAATGTCCTGGTTTCCTTGCTAGGCTGAGGAACATTGCAAGGAGTCAGTGGAATTTGAAACAAAAACTGCTTGCAGATCAGCTGGGAATTGCTCCCCAAATTTGTCTTCAGTTGTTGACAGATTCCCTGGATTACAATGTCAGAGGCAGAGAGGAGAAACCCTGCTTAATCCCAAACGTAAAGCACAGGTGGAAACTATCCAATAAAATAGGGTTAGAGGGGCTTGGCTGGAAAATTCTGTTTCATCAAATTGCAATTGTTTTTGCATTAACATGTTCATTTAAAAAAAAAGAAAACAAAATCCTGCTAGGAAGATTTTTCAAATCCAGGATGTAGTTTCCTGCCAAGGCCAGAAAAAGCAAGGACTGTCATTCTTCCTGCACAATAGCCCATCCAAATCACCAGCCAATATAATTTCCCAAAGTTGAGGAGACTTAGGTTTCAGAATTTTCCTCTGCCCCTATTTTTCCCTTGAAAAGTGCCAACCAAATTTGGCATTGCTTTGGTCTGGAACCACAGGTCAAGCCCGAATTTCCATCAAGAAACACAATTGCTTTGCAGACAGTCTAGTTTGGAGTGATGCATTGAACAACAGGGATTAAATTTTTGTGCCAGATCATACGGTTCAAAATAAAGAAGGTTCAGTTATTTCTCTTTGCTCTTCCCAGCAAGAATGCCTCCCAGCAAAATGCCCTGTGTTTGAATTTTAGATCAAAACTGTTGTGCATCCAAAGCTTGCCTGCAGCGTGGCGGCTCGGCCATGCTTGCAAACAGAAAGGAGGCCAAAGGAGAAAACTCTTTAAGACACAAGTTAGAGCGGGGAGGGAGTGGGATAAAAGCTACTGCTTGAAAATCCATTCCAGAGGATGGGATTTGACATCCTGCAGCTGCCAAGAAGACTATATGTGTGGCAATGGGTGTTGTCTCCCACGCCGAGCAAGAGGAGGGAGAACGTGTGGCTGCAAAGGCATTCCAAAGGAGAGAAGAGAGCTTCCTGCAGAGATGCTCATGTGTTGACTTGCTTCTCCAATGACTTTGTCACCTCAAAACATGGTAGCACTGCCTTGCAGAGAAGCAGTCTCATACCCAAAAGACTGGTCAGTCCTTCATGCCACACATGACTTGTGTTTTGAAGTCTGCATGTGCAGGAGAGGTGCAGGATAGGCAGTTTTAGGGAGCAGCAGAAATGAGCTGCATGCTTCAACACAACAACAGGGAGGGAGGGAAGCAGCTGCTGTTACCTAGGTTCTGGCTGCACTTTTCAAAGAAGAACATTTTCTGTATCATTGCCATCAGGTTTATTATTATTATTATTTTATCTTTATTGTGACCATCAAGTCTGCTGAGAGAAGGTTTCCCCTAGATTACATACAGCAGAAGATGCATCTCATTTGCCCTCCAAATGTTACTGTAGCTTCCTGGGCAACACATATACCTCACTCTTAATTGTAACATGAATTAAAAAAGCAACAAAGCTCTTTGGGAGACTGTCTCAGGAAAAAACAAACACTGTTTGGATAGCTGTTGGGAGGAGCATTATCCACAATCTCTTTAGATTTCAAAAGTAGGTTGACATAGCCACTCCACCACTTCTCCTTGTTTTGACGATAGAATTATGGCCACATCCAGTTTTCCCTCAGTATTTCCCTTTCCCATCAGCACCATACATGCACTGTAAGGATCAAATATTTTAAAATCAAAAACATCCCCCAACACTTACCGAAGAAAAGACGATTAACAAACATTTGGGGTCCAACGAAGCAGGGACAGAAACAGCAGAGGCATGTCCCAGCCTAACCTGCTTTTCCAGGAGCACAGGTTTCATGCAAAATTGCCCTTCTTGCCTCAGGGCAACACCAGTGGCACCTCTCCTCCTGCCTCGCTCTGCGGTTATTGTGTGCACAGAGGAATGGCACAAACTCGTGTGCTGGGATATTATTGCTGGATAAAGCTAATAAAACATTTGACTCACTGTGAGGAAGCTTTCCCATCCCACTACATGCCTGATCTTCAGGGTTATGCAGGCTTGCCTCCTCACCTTTGAATTGTATGATGTTATTCTAACCTCTTTCATCTTTGACTTTTGGCAGTCTTTTATGCTTTAAGTATATAGTTATCTTAAGTTGAGCAAGATGTTTCAGGCTACAATAACTGGCTGATGTTTTAAATTTGGATCTCCTAATACGCATTCAATTTACATGTACTAAGGCTCTCATTCAATCCGAAATACCAACCGAGTATAAAATAATAGTGACACTTGACATTTTCACAGAGATTTGCAACTTCAAAGGGCTCTATAATATAAACAAACTCTCCCTGTATTTATGAGATTGGTAAGCAAATGCTATTAAGATGGCAAATGGATGAGCAGGGATGGCAGAGCTTGCCCAATGCCAGACAAGGAGCTAGTGTCAGGCTTGGAGTCTTGACTCTTGTACACCCAAACTGCTGGGCAGCTGTTAACTTTCAAAGCTGTATAACCAACATAGATGAGTCACTTAGGTCTACATCCCAAGCAGACTTCTGAGAAAAGTAGGCACTGGAATTGGATGCTGTCATCCAGCAAAACACATCCAGTCTCTACCTATCACTGGGAGCTCCTGGGAATCATGGGTGCTGCACTTCCTTATTTCTGAAGTGCCTCTGCATGGACTATGCAGCTTTGGCACACAGATTGGAGATAGGTGAGAAGGTGGCCATGAGGCAGGTCCTGCTTGTGCAGACCTGCCTGTGGTACAGCTGTGATCCTACCCTGCAGAAGAGTGGTAGAACTGGTAGGAAGTCCTACAGACTACTGTATTTAGTATCAGCCTGTGCCTCTGTCTGTGAGAGTGGTTTCAGCTTATTTTTTCATTTGCACACAAAGGATGGGTCCCACCCTTGTGACACTCCTTCGTTTCAGGGAGAGGAGATGTTTTTTGTGCAGTGCCTGCTCCAGTAGCCTGAATTAGAAACCTGCTGCTTGATGGATGCTGCTATTGTTAACGCAAATGAGCTGGTGGATGTTTCATTAATCACAGCCCATAAACCATTTTGACTAACTGAAAAAATATTTCCTCTTTCTTATTCATGCAATAGCTTCTCTGAGGCTCTTAGCCCATTTGCTCGGGCTAGAGAATGAGTTGCTACCCGTTATACAGCATGTCCTGCCCTTCCCTTTCTTTGCAAACATGAGCAGCTCGATTCCATGATGTGTTTTGATGAACTGCCAAGAGCCAGCTAATGTACTGTTTGCTGACAAGTATTTGTTATTAATCCAAAAGCACTGAGCTTGTGGGTTGGGATTTTATTTTTTATTTTTATTTTTTTAAAAAGAAATATGAAAACCAAATTAAACAAGGGTGTGGAGATTTCTTAAATGTAGCTACTGTTCCTTCCGTGATGCAGTTGCAAATATGCAGGTCCTCCAATGCCAGGGAATTATTTAAGTCATTCTACTTTATTGCATTCATCTTCCCTCATAAATCATGAAAACTGGGTGTCCTTGTCTGATCATCATTTCCATTAATGAGTTTGGACTTGAATGTAAATGCAGGGGAATAAACCCTTGGCAGCACTTCCTTGTACAGGTCTTGCCACTTCATGTGGCTCCTTAGGGCCAGGTGGCAACAAAAGAGCAGCAGCTGCTCATCACCAGCTGAGAACCCCCAAACTCAACAGCTGTGTGGCACACAAGGATGTCAAATATCACCCAATGGGCTGCTTCTGGTGTGTTTTCGACATGACCCCATCTTACAGCCTCCATGGCTTTTGGGATGTGCTCAGGCCTTCAGTGTAGAGTCTGAGATGCTTTGCTAGCTGGATGAAATCTTTGCAGCACTGACCACGCCTGGGACTGTCCTCATCCCATCCCCAGAAATGGCTGGAGGGAGGGAGCTGTATGGAGGAGAGGGAGGCCATGCTTTGAAAGCATTCCCAAGCATTCCATGTGTGTTGGAGGTGGATGTCTCTGCCCTAGCCAGAGCAGCATGTCAGGCTGCAGAGCCCACTGCACTAACAGGTTTGTGCAACGGGACCCCCCACAATGTGGAGCAGAAAGTGCCCCAAGAGCAGATCAATTTTAAACTTGATGTGAAAAGATGACAACTATATATGAGGTCAGTAGTCAGAAAACACAAGGGCTTTCATTTCTATGTGCAGGGCACCATTTGCCTTCCAAATTCAACTGACAGCTTTTGAAGCAGTTCTTTCAGTGACAAATGGCAATAAAGCTCCTATTTACACTGGCTGTTGACTCATCTTAGGTGGAATTATGTACTGAAATAAGTAAATAGCTTCCTTTTCAATGTGATCCATATACAGCTATAGGCCATAGTACAATGCAAAGCTCCTGTATAGACAAGACTCTTGTTTGTTGTGTGCTTTTCTAGGTCACTTAGCACTTTGCTTCATAAACGTGCATTTTAGGAGTAAGACTCCTGGTGCGAATGATCTTTCCCTTGTACAGAGTAATTCACCCTTAAAAACTAGCAGAGCTATGATTGTTTTTTAATTTGCATTGCAAACACATTAAAGATGAGCTGAGCAAACTAGGGCAACTTAGGATGCCTTTTTACATACCTGAATATGAGGGCTTTTGTAATTTATTTTGTTAGTATCTCCATTTATCTCACGAACTTTGGGATTGTTAGGAAAAACATCTTGGAAAAAGATTCTCAAGATAATTGAATTTCAGATAGTGCAATTGCTGGAACTTACATGTGCATGTAGCGTTTTCATAGCTCTGGTTTGTGTCAGTCAAACTGGTAGAGGGGGACAGAGCCTGTATTTGTGTTAAGACAGTGTTTCTCTGGTGCCTTGGAAGCCATTTTGATGATATTTAATCCAGGTAAAAATTGTGTGATTAAAAAACCCCTTAAAATCTAAAGAAAGCAAACTCAAACAGCAAGTGTCAGCAATGTGAAAAAAAAAAAAACCCAAACAAATCAAAACAACTATATAATGTTTTCTCTCTTAAAAGTGCTCAAAATGTAGCATAAGCATTTTTGAACTGGACCTCCAATCCATGATGCTGCTTGAGGACCTTTGAACTGCTCCCAGATTGCAAGGTAGGAATCAGGAAAAGTAAAGGAACATGAGATGAGGCAACTTAACAGTAGTTGTGGATATCTCAATGTATACAACATGCTTCTGAACATCTTTTCCACTGATTTTGTAGCTCTGAAGGATATTTGAAATTCTTACTGATTTTCTCGTTGGATGAAGCTGTCTTTGTCTTTTGATTCTCAGAGTATTATGGAAAAGCTGTGTCCTACCTGGCAAAATATCTGGGATATTTTGGGTCATCTCCCCTGCAAGGTTGGCCATGACTAATTGGTTGTTATCTCTAGAAGCAGCTAGAGAAGCAATATTATTGTTTTTCATATATGTAGATAAACTTTTTCATCTTTGACCAGAATAATTTACTTTTCAATAATAGAGACTGATCCATCAAGATGGTACAAAAATGATGATTCCATGAATTAAACAAATCCAAATGTTTCACAAAAGTGTCCTCATCTACCAAATAGTATTTCTGTTCCCAGAATTTTCTAGATCAGCCAGTCTTCAACTTATTATTCTTTAATCAATGATAGAAGCTTTTCAATAATTAGAGCAAGTGGATTAATCACAAAAAACCAGAAGTTGCATCAAAGATGTTTGAAAAGTGCAGTTTCTCACTTCTTGGCACTGCAAATTTAAATATTGCAGGGAACTGTGTCTGTTTTTGAGGATTAAAAAATGTAACACAATTTTCTTCTTCCAAGAGTGACTGCAATAACCCATTCAATGTGTTCAGACTGTTATTATCAAGTTAATTACCAAGTTAAGTCTAAATTCTTTTATGATTCTCCAGACTGCCTGGAGATTTTAGCACTTTGGGAAAGGTTGACCAAGCTGAATTTGCAAGAGAGTTTGTAGAAGCTTGTCCAGATGAGGTTCACAGAGACAAGCAGAACCTCATGCTCCCTGGAAACCGTAAGTCATAGGCTGCAAAGGAAGTTACTTTTCTCTTACCTCTTCTTATCTTTTATTATTATTAATGTTCCTATTTAACTCTTGAGAGACCTGAGGTGCCACGGCCAGAGCATAGCTGAGCTGTGTTTGAAGCAGAGGAATCCAGGTCTTCCAGAGCTGTTGCAGGATCATATCTCACCACATCAGTAAAAGGAATCTTTCCCATCTTGGAAATTTGTGTTCTCTGCAGATAAGATCATATCTATAAGTCTGATGTACATGACTTTATATACACTTCTCTTGGAAGACAATAATCATTATCTTCTATTTCTGGAGAATAAAAGAGAAGTAGGGAAAGGTGTTGCAGTTCTCCAGAGTGCAAAGTGACCTCTCAGTGGGAGGCATGAAGTTATGTAGCTCATTAAACCTTAAAAAAGCAAGAAGAGAAGCTGCTTCCAATTATCAGGATGAAAATTAATGAAATAAAAACTACAGACAGGCTGCAGAATTATGCAATAAAAAGGACTTTGCTGGCATTAACAAGGCGGTGCGTAATATTTGTGTGGTTCTAGCTCAGCCTTGGCTTGAACACATGGTGATTCTGCACATAAAATGCATTCAAATTAATGAATTAAAAATCCTCGATAATCCCACACAATTTTCTGTTCATAGTTAAGTATTATTAGTTGGGAAATCTCCTCAGAAAGGGAAAACGAGGTTGTGATCCATCGTCTGAGAAAATTCCTCTTTTGTTAGTACCAGAAGTTGTGTGCTGGAGTAGCTGGCCAGATTAATGGAAAATCTCAACTGCTGTCTTCTTCTTGTAGGGAATGAAGCAGTAACAGCATATAATGGGGTTCAGAAGAGACCTACCTTTTGGGGGTCATGGGACCAAAACAAAGTGAGTGCAGCAGTGAAAATGCATAAGAAAGGATGCCTTCAAGTACAGGAATGGTCTCATTAAAGGGCTTCACATCAGCCCACAAAGAATATCTTCCACAATCTTAGCTCTGTCTTGGGATCCAAAGTGTTGCCATATTAGTCCACATCTAAAATCAACCTAGTCCACTCTGCTATAAGCAGAGGTCATAAGTCTTCAGCAGTTCACATGCAAAATTCTGTAGATTGCATGAGATTGATGCAGAAAATGGTGCTTTTCCCTCTAAAAGCCTGGACCACTCCTTCATTTTTGCCATCATTCTTCCAATTTCTATGAAAGCACACAACTGCCTGTTTAGATAGCTGAGTGTAAAAATGTTCTTTTGCTTTGCAAACTCCCTAAATGTAATCTTTATTTCTGTTATAGGGATGTCTGTCTGGCATAGGATGTACATATGATTCAGAAAGTGTTCACCAAGGACTGAAGAGCCCTCCAGCCTTGTGAGCAAGGTAGAGTGCAAGCAGTATACGTGTATTAGTCGGATTGTTGTTCCTGTGAATGTAGATGCAGAATCTCCAGAGAGGGGAGAATGTTGCAATCTAAACATTTCTGTTATAAGAAAATGGGAAATAATTTGCTTAGACATAAATTAACCCCTACAAGACAGATTTATTGCAGCATGGAATGTTTTAATGAAATGAGGAGGTTCCACAACCATAGGATACATTTTGTGTCCAAAAGTTTGACATATAAATAAGATTTGGGTGAAATTTTCAACTGTGATATTTAGCACTTAACTGGGGATTTGGAAGGAATTTAAGGAAGGGGGATGTGTAAATTGGTTTTTCAGTTAAATTCTGAGCACTCTGAAGTCTGACGTCAGGTTTACGCACAGGAGCTGTGCTGGGATGCCTGCTGCGGGGCAGGGGAGAGGTGAGGGCTGAGATCTGAAAGGCTCACAGAAGGGATGTTTGTGGAGTGCAGCTCACTCTCTCTACCTTCTTCATGGAAAGCCCTTTCTATGCCTGGTTCTGGGGATAAGATAGGAGCACAGTTTCAGAAATATTGTTCCTCTTTAACATCCTGCCACCCTAAAGCCCTGTATTTCACATGCTTCTAAACTGTTTTGTGGTTTAACAGCAATTATCCTTGGGATAGGAGCAACTCAATGCTCCCTGAACCAGTATGAAAAAGTTGGTACAATTCAAAGCTGGTAGATCAGTCCTTGGCTGTGTGATGGTGCCAGAGAGCTGGCAGCAAGTCATTCCCAAAGGGCAAACAGGATTTTTTCTATTTCATATGGCTATAAGCAATGACTTATTGCTTATAATCGCTTATAAATCCTCCATAAGAAAATGCCAACTTATATTTGAAGTCGTGAGCTTCAAATGATGAGAAGACTTTATTTTCAGCCTGTACTTCTGCCAGGAACAAGTTTTTTCTTCTTAATGTGTGCTTGAAAGATGACAACAGCAACCCCTGAAATTCTTCCTCCTGGTTTAGTTTGATGAAATGAATCTGATATGAAAAACTGGAAAAAAGAGAAAGAATTATAATGTTAATATGTTGTTCTGATTGGCCATTCACTGAGAAATTATAAATATGACAGAACATCAAGGGATTCAAAGTCGTATTTTAACAACTCGGGTTTTAACAATTGTGACAATGGGTGTTTTGTAGATCTTCTTGAAATAAACACAGCCAAATGAGATATGGATTTATGGATTTGAGATGGTTTTCACATCAAGCACAACTGCAGAGGAGTTGCTGAGCACTGCATCAGGAAGACCCTTTGGCTGGGACCAATGGCTGAATATTTCAGATCAGAAAGTCTGATTCTCTTTTCCCAACTCTGAGAACTCAGCTGAAGTTTAGGGATAGCTGTGGCAAAAGCTGTGTCGTGATTTCCACAGGTATTGCCAATTTTGTCTGAGGATCTGAGAAACTTGTTACCCTTCAGCTCCCAAGCTTGGTATTGTGTTCTCTATCCCAGTTATCAGCTGATTCTGTTGATGTGATGCTGAGGACATAGCCTTTTATTCGAAGGAAAATACTCTTGAAGACATTGTCCCAGGACAGTTTGTGCTGAAATTAATGGGATACTGTTTCTAATAGGAAGCAGCGTTGCTCCCTCTGCTCTCAACTGCTTTCCTCGGCTGTCTTTCCCAGAAGAAATTCCTGCAGAATGGGGAAAAGGAGAAACACTAGCAGGGGAAAGAGCTGGAAATTGCTGATGTTAAGGTATTTAGTGACCAAAATTGAGGGGAGAGATAGGAAAAAAAGAGCCTTTTTTAGGATACCCTGTGTCTCTGAAGAAAATGAATTATTGCTATTTGGGTGAGTAACTCTAGTATTGACTAGGATGCTCAGAAAGATTGTAATGGTCAATTTGTGTTTCCAAACCCATGGTGAAGAAGAATGAATATATGTAAAGTTTGTTTTGTGAATGATGCTTATTAAGAAACATAATGCTGTATCAGACTGGGGAAATGGGCATACACTGTCTCCAAGAAGTTATTTAAGCTCAGCCACAACAGTCTTTGCACATGAAATTTGCTTATTCTTTTAAGGCTAAGAGCAAAACACCTTGGCACTATCTGCCTGGATTTTCTGTGGCACTCCTGTTTTCCCATCCAGTTTTTCTTTAATTCCTCTTTACATTTCACCATCTTTAACTGTTGCTGGCATTTGAAAGCTCACAGTTAAGGAATAACTACAGATAAAGCCATGAATGTTTTAAATATCAATATCTTCAATAGCACAGTTTTTCAGTATATTAATTAGGTGAGGGGGAGTAACATATCCTCTTTCTTATGATAGAGTATTTTTAAAAGTTTGGGGCAAAACATTGAATATTGAAGTTCAACCTTGAATTTGTTGTGATTTTTCAATAAGAATAGGGCATGTTTCAATAGCATAAATGCCTCATCTTTATAGGAAAGCTGTTTTGACATAATTCATAACATGCTTGCAGTTCTTATGTTGGTAATGAACTGCACAGATTTTGCTGTGTGAGTAATAAATGCACTGGCTAAATTTTTGCAAAAATAGCAACTCTGGCCAAATTTGCAAGATCTTGGGAAAGTCATGAAAACCATCAATCTTGACATTCAAAAGTTTACAAAGCAAAACTTTGTTACACTAGTGCTGTTATAATAATTTATACTTTTCATTTAACATTTCTTTTACTTAATAAGTATGTAATTCATACAGGACAGAAACAAAATTGTACAACACTTGGTTTCAATTTTGCAGTTCCTATTAGGGGACTTTAATGCTCCCCTATTATTCCTACAGAGTTTTTCCACTGTTATTGGTCCATATCATCTATGCGTTGGCCAGCTTAGATGAAAAGCTACATTGCATGTGGTAAACCTTAATACTAATGCCACCAAATTAATCAATTCCTACTTTGTGACTCTTGAACCTACCCTAAGGTGAAGGAAACATGATCCACTGAGGATCATCTTGCAATTAAAGCAATTCTCTATGAATCAGCATGACAATGCAGGTGCAAAGCAAGCATCTGTTCAATTAAGTTGGTTTAGGAGTTTTGGGGCAAGTCTATTTTGTCTTTCTTTATCACATCATTAAGCTTACACTTAATGCTGGAAGCAAACAATAGCTCATTAGTGGATTAGGGGTAATTACCAGCAGCAGTCATTATTCCTAAGGCTTAATGGGCCAATTTGCTGCTGTAATAGTACCCCAGTATTGTGGTGCTCCAGCAGAAAAACAGGGGGTGTTGGAATGAGCCCTTGCCTTGAAGGCCCTTGGAAATGGCGGAGCAACTCCACCCCTTCCCAGGACACCCCACCATGGGCTGGATGGGGCCTTGCTGCCACCTGGGGGGTCCAGTCAGCTCCCTAGCTTGCATTTTGGGAGCTGAATTCAAGCTGAAGGGCATCCACTTGGGGACAGCTGCCTGTCCCTAAGGCTGCCCGTAAGGCTGTTCATGGAAAATCCCCTAAGGAAGGGGATGATGCCAGAAGCTGTGCCCACAGGTCCAGTTGTCACTGCCCAGCCTACAGTCTCTCCTGGCCTCTGCCCAGGGCTCTGCAGGAATGTTTTGAACATTTTT
Organism: Urocolius indicus; assembly: GCA_013401255.1. NCBI lineage: Eukaryota > Metazoa > Chordata > Aves > Coliiformes > Coliidae > Urocolius > Urocolius indicus. Next base: position 82,900 of record WBNH01008750.1, on the reverse strand, counting down.
CTGTTCTCATTTACACCAGAGACTGAGAGCTGCTATCTGTACACCACCCAGGCATGAAATCTTTCATGAAGTTCTGTAAGGTACCAGCTTAGCTAAACAGCTGATATGCTGGAGGAATTCTTAAGGAATATTTGTATTAAATGTTAAGGGATAATTAAGGAGCAAGTGTCTGAACTGTCCAGGATGGTTTGCACTTGCAGGGTTACGGCAAGGAATTAGACTCACTTGCATCTTCTTGAAGAACAAGTGGCAAAAAATGTTCCTGAGCTGGCAGCCTGGTACTATGGAAATAAGGATGAATGACTCAACCCCATCTTCAGACTTCCAAGGCAGCTTGGGCTGTCTGCATGTCCATGGCAGAGTAGGGCACAGAAGCCAGAGACATGAGTGCAGAGTACTGGAGACACAATTAGGAGAGTCCAAGTAGGCATAATTGTAGTCCTGTTTGCAAGCACAGTAAAATGATGTTTTTATTTTCAGCATTATATTTTCAGCCACACATTTCAACCTCCAGTGCTGTATCATTTTTCTGTTTTTAGGAAGGGGATTAAGAAAGAAAAAAAAGGCATAATGCTATAGTGGAGTTAAGTGCCACTTCTTCAGGCTCCTGTCAAATGTTGTAATTGGGAATAATTACCAGTGTCTGGTTTGGGGAACGAGTTTGATGTAAATTGCCTCTATCTGTACTCATCCTCTGAAAAAAGAACAATGGTGTTGGAAGGTAGAGAAGTGAACAGGCATCACCAGGAAACCACTGTTTAAGCAGCCACACTTTAATGTACATGACCGTATTTTATCTTCATTTTTCTTCATGTCACTCAGATCTGAGCAAATCCTGTTCATGCTGAGACCGATGGTGATTTCTCATTTATTTTAATAGCCCAGCCTATAGACTCCCGCTTAGCAGGAGGTCTTGTGGGTTGCTAAGCATCGTATTCATTACTGTATGTGATCCTTTAAAAAGCAGAGAGAAGCTAACCAGACTTATATGTTACTCCATGCATGGGAAAGACTGATCATTTCCTGCAAGTACCCCCAAAAGAGGTTTAGGGGGAACCTGTCTGGATTAGGTCTAGCCCTGCTGTCCAGCTTTGGTATCTTGACAAGCCTTAGCCATGATACCTGTGTTTTCTGTATAACACAAGCAAGAATGGTGACAGTTTTGTGAGGGCATATGATCACTTTAATCTGAGACCTCTAATTGATGAAGAGTGGGAGGAGATGCCCAGACTGGAGCAGGGAACAGAGTCATTTTGGCTTTGGCCTGCTGTCATCTCCCATTCAATCATTTTCTTGCATCTGCAACTCATCTACATTTTTAATTTAGATTTTTTTTTTTTTTTTGATGGGGGAAAAATGTCATTCTCAAAAACATTTGTATACTTTTAGTGAACAGGATCCAAAACCGAAACCCCATAAAAGCTTGAAAATAATCAACCCACTCTTTTGGAACACATTTCAGAAAATGGAGCATTTTTTATTTCTTTCCATTTTGTGTGCATAAAAAAGCATGCCTCATTTTTCTCTCTTTGGAATTTCTTTTGAGTTATGGGTGTACTTTCTGTCTGTATTGAAATAAATCACCATCATAAAAATCACAGTGTATTTCCTTCTCAACTTCTTGGAAAATGGCCTTCAGATCCCAGTACCATTGTGCATGCCCTGATAGGAGCCCAAGTAGGTACTTTCAAGCTAGGAGTTTTTTCAAACATATACAAAAATTACTCTCCCTAAATCCTAGAATGCAGTATCAGTGATCCCAAGTAGTTCTATCATCATTGGGGTGACAGAGTGGGATGCCTCATCCACTCCCAAATGAGCACCACTGCCCATGCACCCTTGGATGCTTTGCCACTGATACTCACCGTGGCTGCCCCAACGTGACCTGGTAATTTATGGCAATATCATCATCAGTTGTAATTGTCTTTAATCATGGCAATAAGTAATACAACAGGTTGGCTGAGCCATGCACTGGCTGAGGAAACAGCCAAAACTCTGCAGGACTTGCTCAGTCATCAGGTTGACTTTTGAGGCTGCTTGCAGCAGGCAGCTCTGAGGTGTTTGTCTAATGGTGGGTCTGAGCAACCCGTGAGCCAGTGCACAGGATTTTCATGTGCAGATGATAAATGACCTCACTAGTCACATGAGGGAAAATGTTCCAAATGCTACGAAATCTGTTGCTTTGAGAGGTTTTAAGATTTCAGTGTGGTTTTGTGATGAGGTAGAATTGATGGCCAGTCGGAGTCATCAACTGGGGCGTGCTTTCAGCAGCAGCTCTCATAATCATCTTCTGCTCTGTTGCCAGTACTCAATTCCCATCTCAATATTAAATACTAATGACTCTGGAGAGGCTGAGCAACCAATGAGTCCTTCAAATGTCCGGATACTCCATAAGAGTTACAGAGATGCACTAAGAATAATCAGATGCCAAATACTCTTTTTTACTTTGGGAGGCACAACTCTTTTTTTAAGGTGATGGTGACACTGAAGAGACCCTGGGGTCCTTTCTCATGCCTGAGCTCTCTCTGGTTATATCTGCTCTTGACAAAACGTCTTTCCAGATCAGGAAAGTGGAGACATGCAGATGTGGAAAAGGAAGGAAAAACTTCCAGCAGTTTCTTTGAAATGAATTGGATTCCTGTGTTTAGGCAGGAGGGACACGTTTGTCAAGGATCTGAGAAGGACTTTGCACTTGTACTGAAAGCTGTGATCCTCCAAAGACCTACTGCATTATGGCCGAGCCCTGAATGCACAGGACACCTCATACAAAGGATGTCCATGCTTGCCAGCAAAAGCAGAGATGTATGGGAGGGAGAAAGAAGTGCACAGCACAGGGCTGCTCTAATGTCTTGTGGAATTTAATAGGCAATAAAATCAGGTTTGATAGGAAATATATATTTACAGGTTATTTAATAGTATCATATTGCAGTTATTGTGGATTGTAGCACAGCAACAATGAGGGCTCAAGGGAAGCCCTGCTGTGGGTGCACTGCCTAAATATATCAGGAGAGGTTGGGTTTGTTTTTTTGTTGGCTTTTGTTTGTTTGTTTGTTTTAATAGAATCATAGAATGCTTTGAGTTGGAAGGGACCTTGAAGATTATCTTGTTCTAACTGCTCTGCCGTGGGCAGGAACACTTTCTACGAGACTAAGTTGCTCCAAGCCCTGTCCAACCTGCCCTTGAACACTTCCAGGGATGGGACAGCCATAACTTCTATGGGCAACTGTGCCAGAGCCTCACCTGTTGTTTCTGCTCTATAATTAGTAATCTAAAATGAAAAAATGTTGCAATGGAAATCTGAGGCTCAGAGTAATCAAGCAATTGACCCAAGTTAATAGGAAATCTTGCTAATCCAAGCCAGACCTAAGGGGTTCCAGATTGTAGGTATGCCGTTCCCTTCATCTATGAACCTCTTCAAATCTGCGAATAAACTGCTCTGATCTTCTGTTTAGTCTGATAGAAACAGTCAATCAAAGTGCATGAAGGAAGCAAAATTTCTCAATTATTGCATCATTTCCTCTTAAAATGTGGGAAACCTGGTTGTCCATATTGCTTGAAAATATCAGCTAATGATATTTGTTTTTCCAAACACTGATTTCCAGAAGCCTATACAAAGGAGGATAAAATTAATTTCATAGAAAAGACAATAGTGAGGTCAGTTTAGAAGCTCTGTACTGAAATGACTCAAATTAAGCCCCAAGATCTGCAGATGATGCTGCATTCTCATCTGTTTACCCTGTGTTAGCTCTTCGCTCTGTGATGCCCTACCATTTACCAAACCATGCAACACTCTTGGTGTTGTTACGTGAATTGCTCGACTAAATACTCCCTTGTTACAACTGGTCTTAGGGAACTGGAAATCTGATACTATCATAATATACGGTTAAAGCAGAGGCAGTCAAAATAACATTTATCTGTATCAAATGTGACTGATGAGAACAGGAATCCTGCCAAGCAACAGCCCAGCAGTCGCCCATCATCAGCTTGTGAGTGTATGGTTAAGGAGCTATACAGTGGCTAATCCTGTTGTCATCTGAATTGACTTTTAAATATGGGGGAAAAAAACTCAGCAGTTGCATAATAAGAGGCTTAAGGTCTTGAGCTGGAGAAAAATCTGTGTATTTTGTGCCTGCCTGCTTAGCAGTAGCACTGTGACTGTCATTTCACTGCAAGAGGATTGTTTTCCTGGTTAAATGGGTGACGCTCTTCAGCTTACTCCAAACCCAAGCTAAGTGTGTGTGTTGAAAACCTACGATGATAATCAAGGATCCCATAAATACTGACCAGTACTACGTACCTCAGGTAGTATTTTGTCGAGATAATTGTTGGTACTCTTTGTTCTGGAAGCCAGTGCTTCCCAAAGAGAGCCTAATCCGCATACATTCATTGCAGGCTGGAGCTGCCTGATAGCATTTGACAGGGTATTTCAGATGTTTTTTCAAATAAAATACACATTCAACACATCATGCAATCATTCACCTGTCTCTTTCAAAGCTCCCATGGTCCTTTCCAGTGCAAGAGGTGAGAATCTGGGTTCCAGGTTACTCAGCTATGGTGCAACCAGCTGCTCGCATCTATGGGGGCTCTCACTCGTGGTGCTGCAGTTGCAGTTTTTGGACCTCTCTTTCCATAAACATATATTTTTCTCCAGAATAAATTGCTACCAACATAATGCAAATCAAATGGACAAAAGAACATCACAGGTCACAGGGGAGGAAGGTGATTGACAATGTTAAACTCAACTTGTAGTACAGCACTTGAAGAAGCATGAAGGAAAATGCAGCTGGGAACAATGTTCTTGTTGCTAGATGTTTGCTACTTATACTGGACTTTTTTTTTCAAGTGGCAAAATGGAGAAATTGGTTGAGATTCAGCAACAAAGATGATGATTTCCTGGGGCAAGTTGACAAAGTATTTATGAATGTGCTTTTGTGTTGGGGACTGTTTGATCATCACTGTTAATGGGAACCTTCTTCCTGTCTCCCATGGGTGTTGTGCTCAGCTATGCATGAGCAGAGCTCTTGGCTCACAATGCATGTGTTTGCAGGAGGCAGAGGAGAGAGTGATGTTCAGAAGAACTTGACATCTTTTCCTGAGGACTTGGGTTTCAGGTGAGATACTGCTGTCTTTCCAAAGAGCTGATATGCAATACTTGGCCAAGTTAATGGTATAGAACAGCCTGTCGCCCAATGGCCACCTCATTTGCCCTGGTGACTCATGCTGCAGTTGCATTCACAGGGTTACCACAGAGATCCCAGAGGCCAAGGGAAAACCTGTGGCTGAACTATGGAGTTGGCTCTTGCTGCAACAGGGAAGGCAGGGAGTGATGGAGAGCTCTGCAAAGGAGCAGAGAGTCTGCTGAAAATGCTCACTAGCCTTTCACTTCTTTGTTTTGACAAATAGATGACAGGATGAGCCCTAAGGGGAGTGAATGCAGTCCAGTGGCTGATTGCAGAATGGAGTTGCAGCCGCTGCTCTGCTGACAGGTTTGTGAGCTCCCCAGCCGTTTAAAATGTTTGCCAATATTTAAAGTGGGCATTGCTGTGATTTGAACTTGGGAAGAATTTTTTAGGAAAGCTTCATCTGAGGATAAATACTCAAAAGCACAGCCTACAGGCAGTCATGCACATATTTCTGCAGATGCTCCTACACAGGCTGCTTGTTTTGCAGTAGCACTTCACTATGTGGTACTCAGTGTGAGACCTGGAAAGCACATTCATGAGACAGAGTGATTTTGAGAGAGTTGCTTCTCTCGCAGTTGCACAGGGAGATTTCTGCTGCTGTAATCTATTTTAGAAGGCTTCCAGGCCTGGGAGGTCTGGGTAAAAGCAGCTGTGGTCTTTGACACCAAATAGTTCAGGCGATGATGACACTTTTTTTTTGCCTCTCTTGGTTGGATTCCTCTTTACCTAATGCTAAATTTTCTGGTTATCTTTACCTTTTCCCAGCAGATGGGATATTCATTATTTTCTCATGCAGATATTTTGGTGTCTTAAAAAATAACTGGACTCACACTTTACCCTTTCCTCATGGTGTAAAGTCTCTTATGCCCATCTTTGCAGAATCTGTGTGAACCTGTGAATCTGCAGAATCTGTGAGTCCTCTAGAGCTTCATCACATTTGGCTGACTGGAGCTACAGGTTTGATATCAGCAAAACAAATGAGGAATGAGTTGACTAGTGGAAGGGCTGGTGGCTTCGCATTGGGCTGATAAGGACGAGTACTGAGGTAAGAAAGGCAAAACCACAATCAACTGTCTCAAAACCAACCAAACAAAAGAGACGTATCTTTGTTTTTTCTTGGGAAGGCTCATGTTTCCCAGGGACTCAATTTAAACTCAATGCTGCTTTTTTTAAATTTTTTTTAGAGGTCTGTTTATTCACTTCCCAGTTCTGCTACTGCTGTCTCTTGTAGCCGTGGGCAAGACACTTATTATACTCTAATATCCCTAAAGCAGAGCGAGAGTCTATTTCTTTTGCTAAATATGCTAAGATTTACTGTCTAGTAAGTGAGGAGATTTTTTCTTTTTCAGTCTGAGCAATGAGTATTTCAGGAAAAGAGGGGTCCTAGACCAGGGCCACCATCTGAGATTCCCAGTTTACTCCTGTTCTGCAGATTCAGGGTGTTTTGCTTCCATTTGTGTCAATCTTTACCTTTTCAAATGGCTTGTACTCCTCCAAAGGCTCTTATCCTCACTGTGGTCAGTCTTTGAGGAAGGCTTTGCTGCCCTTTTAGCAATGCCATGGGGACTGAGTTGCTGGGTTTGGGAAAGGGAGATAGAGCAATGTGCTTCCAGAGCTGATGGTCATTTTGTGATAAAGTGATAATGCTATTAATCCCTAGGTCTGCCCCCCCCGCCCTTTTTTTTTTTCCCTTTGAAATGAACACTTTGCCTGTCTCAACTGTGGTTGCCTTTTTGAACTGTCAGTTTGGGAGGATTAGAATCATGTTTAGGCTGGGTGAACTCATGAATGAAAATATTTTCCTTGGCAGTTTTTAAAATGCTTCCCCCCTTTAAAAGCTGAACCCTTTGGCAACAATCTGCTTTTTGCCCAGATTACCACTGTCATTTTGGGAGGTCTTTTCCTGCAGAACAAACAATGGAATTTTAATAACACGGTGAAATAGATTCAGGCCTGCTTTATTTATATTTTCTTTATTTATGCCTGAATACTTAGTATGCAGCTCCAGCAAAGACAAATTTAAGCTTTATATTACTTCAAAATGATGAATTAAGCTCTGGGAGATTTATTTCCCCAGAAAAGGGTATTTTGATTTGCTGCTTTGAACACATCTCACAAGAACAATAACTATCACAGAAATTAAAAACAAAACCCCTACCTCAGTAAAAGCTGCAGTTGCAGAGTAGGGCAGATACAGCACAGCTCTTTCTGCAAGGATCTCTGACAGCATTTACACTGCTCTTTCCCCGCCTTAGTGAAAGTTTAACTCCACAGTTCAGTGATCAAATGGAATGACCACCACTACAAAAAGATTGAATTAATTCTGACATTTATTTGATGTTAAGTCTTTCTTGGACCTGTGTGCACCAGTGCTCAACTCAACACCAGCTTTTGCTAGAGGCTTTTATTAAGGTCCCAGTGCCATTGCCTCCAGGAATCTGCTTGCAGGGCATCTTTCAAAATGATCTAACTTCATATAGGGGTGATGAAGTCACACAGACATGTAAAGTGAATTGTGAATAATCTGAAATAAAGCATAAGATAGCATGGATGAAGGCTTTCAGATGCATCTATTATCAAACTGAAAGATAGTCTGTTGTACAGGCTTTTCTCAGAAACTCTCATAGGTTTGAACATCATCTTTTTCTGTGACTAGGATTGGGCTTATTCCTGCAGCAAATATTATTATACTTGATGATTAATCTCATAAGGCTGCTTATATAGTTTTTACCCTCAAGAGTATTCTCTGTTATTTTTTTTCCCTGCACATCTCCTTTATTCCTGATGCATCACCTTCCAAACTTCCGAAGCCTGAGCAAGGAGCTAAGGGATGGATATATTCCCAGATCCCTTATAACAAATCTGTTCCAGGGCTTTCAGTGTTAAACAGCTCTCTGACAGATAAGCCATTGATACGCTGCTGTATTCAATTAAGACAGATGGCATATGGTATAGATGGAAAGCAGCCAAACGTACCAGTACTTTGAGTCTGGAGATAGACTAGGTTGAGAGAGCCAGAAGTGTGCTGAAAGGAGGGGCTGTACCATGGGAGCTGTGGAAAAAGGAAAGGGATTAGAGTATTTTGAAGGACACACTGGGTATTATTTGTGCCTTATTGTTCTGCCTTTAGCACTGCTGATTATATCCTGCCTCACTGAATTAACTTCAAGTAGTTTTATCACATACAAACCATGGCATGCAGCTCATCAGGAATATGAAAAGCTGGCGAGCAGAGTTGGAGCAAAGCAGACAGCTGAAACACCCTTTGCAGAACACAACTGTGATTTTTCAGCTCAGACCTTGTCAGCACTTGGTAGCATTCAATGGAAACTGGAGTGACATCGTCTCTCTCACGGTGTGTAACCTGCCAATTGCTCCCCTGTGCTGGCCAAAAGGTGTCTGGAAAGCTCCATATATGTGACTGCCCAGTGCATGCTACTGTGGTCTCACTGTGGCTGCCCAGTGTGTGCTACTGCAGTCCCACTGTGGCTGCCCAGTGTGCGGTACTGTGGTCCCACATCCGCTTGGCTGATATTGTGCAGGAGGAAACACCAGCTAAACCCTGTGAGAACTTCATTTGACTGCTGCCACAGCAAAAAGCCACGGGGTTCAGTCATCTCACCACTGAGATACTATAATTACTGAGCTACTGTAAAACAGTCTCTGCCAAGGATATTACAGCTGCTTTTCCACTTCCCTCCTCTTATAAAATCAAGGGTGAAGAATCTGCAGGAACATGGCTTGTGTCCAGGAATGTGATAAAGATGCAAAGAAAACAACGATTCACGAGGGAATTAACCTTCTCAGCCACTTGCTGTAGCTCTGCTCGCCTGGATCAAAGATGCTGCTGCATCTGCACTGCACAGTTGTAGAAGATGCTCTTCCCCACTGCCTGGGTCAATGGGAGGTGGTTATTGCTTATCCAAATTGACACAGAACAATGGTTTACAGATAAGAAAAAATGCTGCTGGTGACTTGGGGACCTTTGGTCAAGATTTCAACACCTTCTTCAAGATAAGGAATTTGACTTCATGCTTTGCAGGCCAGAGCAGCTGGAGGTGGTGATGGAGCTTGTGGGAAGGAGAAGAGCTTGTCTGCTCTCCTGAAAGGCTGCTCTGTTTCTGCCTTTACATCAAGCACTGGTTTGGGGCAGAATGGAAATGCAGCAGTCTGTGCTCTCAACCTTGGGAGTTAGCACGAGAAAAAGGAATCTGAAAGTTGTGAGAGCTGTCAGCACAAGTGCGCAATTAGGTCACTGAAGAAAACATAAGAAATAAGCAATGAGAGCCTTTGGACAACAATCTTCATGGCATGCTGGGGCAGCCTTGGCTGCTTCCAGACCCACCCTACCCAGTGGAGCTCTCCTGGCACAGTGACACCAACAGCTTGTGTCCTGCTGTGTCATAGGGCTGTTCAGGTTGGGCGAGGCAGCAGCCTAGGGCAGCAAAGAGCACCAAAACTTCAACTTTGGTGGCTAAATGCATGGGATAGGCTGGGGCTGGGCATGGTCCAGAATAGCACAGGATTTGGAAACAAGGGAGAGAAATGGGGATGTGCAGAGACACATGCAATACCCATGTGAAGATACAAGCTGCATCCTCTAAGCTGATGAGAGCAGCCCTGGGGCAAAATGCTGCAGTGTCAGTGCTGCATGGGACCCCAGACACCCTCTGAACTCAGCTGCCCAAAATCTAACCAGAAGAGCTGGATAAATGAGCATGTGAAAATATCCTGTGCCTTATATGCTGCCAAAGACTTTAGAATCATAGAATCATTTCAGCTGGAAGAGACCTTTAAGATCGAGTCCAGCCTTTGTCCCAGCCCTATCAACCACTAGACCATTTCCCTAAGTGCAACATCCAACCACCTCTTAAATACCTCCAGGGACAGTGACTCCACCACCTCCCTGTGCAGACCGTTCCAATGCCTGACAACTCTTTCAGTAAAGAAATTCCTCCTTATATCCAGCCTGAATCTCCCCTGGTGCAACTTGAGGCCATTTTCTCTTGTTCTATTGCTTGTTACTAGGGAGAACAGACCAACCCCTGCCTCGCTACAACTTTCTTTCAGGTAGTTGTAGAGAGCAATAAAGTCTCCCCCGAGCCTTCTTTTCTCCAGGCTAAACAGCCCCAGATCCCTCAGCTGTTCCCCATATGAGATGTGCTCCAAATCCTTTACCAGCTTGGTAGCTCACCTCTGGATTCTCTCTAGCACCTCCATGGCCCCAACACTGGACACTGTATGTGAGGTGCGGCCTCACCAAACCTGAGTACAGGGGAACGATCAACTCCCTACTTTCTTACCATATCTGTTACTTTTATTTAGATGAATCTTTATCTATGCACTAATGTCCATTTTAAACAAGAGTAAATCTTATTTTTAAAGGAATTCGGATCAGCACAGCATCTAAGAGCACTGAACACAAGCCAGGACTTCTGTACTCTGGAAGCAGACAGAAAGGGTGGAGAAATATGCCATATCTGTACATAGTGATTTCCCATATTGTCACAAGTGCCTCACAGGCATTTAGTAAAAATACAAAGGAGAAAATGCACAAATACCTGAATAAAAACCTGTGAAGTCCTGGATGGGAGAAGCAGCACTTACTGAATCATGCACAGCAGCCAAGATGGTCAGTTTAAAAGCTCCACCAGTGTTGCAGGTCCTAGTCATGTAAACCCTTAAACACCTAACCTTATATGAACAGTTCCCTCATGAAGAAGATGCATGTTTTTTATTTTAAAAATAAAAGTACAATAATATTTGGCAAAGTCAATGTTACTCCATGTAAATAAGGAAGAGGAGAGTGTGTGTGCCATTACTAAATTCTCCTCTTGGCAACTTGCTATGTTCTTCCATCAACAAAACCACTTGCAGTGCTGAGAATAGAACAGAGAATGAGGGAAAAGCATCTCCCCTCTGGAAGCTTGGCTGGAGGTGTGAGCACAGCTTGAGAGGCATGTCCACGATTCACCTTATTTATGGCTATACTCAAACCACTGGACAATTTCAAGAGAAACCAAGCACACCTAAAGTTTAGAGGTTAGTTAACCATCCATCATTTAATTTTATCAGGCAGCCTAGTAATTTTAATTAGTTGAGCCAAGAGCTTTAATTTGGAAAATGTTTTTTTGTTTTTTTTTTATTTTTTTTATTTCTGGTCAGTGAGGTCAATGAAAACTCTTCATTTTTAGCTAATGCAACATGCGAAGTCAGTGCTTTGTTTTCCTTCCAACGTGCTGTACCTGCCTTCCGCGGAGTCTCAGATATCAAAGTTTAATCAATACTAAATCATCTGCATAGTCTAAGTGTTTGCTTATGTGCTTTCAATTGTTGCTTGCATCAAGAACAGCAGTGATGCCCCTAATCTGCTTTCACTGGGCTCCCCTGTACCCTAATTATGTCATTTAGAGAAGAACATTTCCTGGCAGCAGTTTCTCCCTTCGCTGCAACAGCCACTATTGGAACATGGACAAAACAAGGCTGTAATAGCTAGCACATGTGAACGATGGCTGTAGGGACAATTAACCTTCGTTTAAGAGTGAGCATGGGTCTATTTTGTTAAAAATTTCCAAATGATAGTACCTTACAAGAAGCAGAAGTAACACTGTGTGCCAAGCTCCAGCATTCATCTATCTAGGGTTAAGCTCAAGTATATCATTACCTTGTGGCACAGGCTACAGCAAGCTCAAGTAAAGAGATATCCTGTAGCTCTCCAGAAATGCTGGATACGGCCAAGTCCTAGAGGATCCTCTGCATGCATGAAATAGTGCAATGGCAAAAAAAGTTCTTTGCCATTCTTGCAGGGTTAGGTCAAAGGACGGACATTTTAGCTTGACAAGAGCCTAGAACCACATAATGGTGGAAGATGCACATTTGCACTAGAAAAATAGATCCTTGTTTAATCTGTTTGTTTTAGTTAATTTAATTCACAAGAAAGTTGTTCCTGCCTGCAAAATTTGGCTTAGGAGCCCTAAACTATGTGAGAGGATGGGAATAAAGCCCCAGCTAACTTAAATCCACTCTATGCATCATCTAATTATTTACTGGCCCAAATGGGCTTTGTACTGCTGTGGGAAGTCCAAGAACCCATTTTATATGATTAATTTTTAAATCTGTATATTTTTTCTCCACTTTTACCTGTCCCCTCTGCCTTTCTTCTTGTCATTTTTTTCTACAATAGTATTTTTCTGCTGGGAAAATGTGGAGCTCACAAGAACAAACAAAATATCCTCCAAATGATTTAGTTTATTCCTCTTAACTTCTGCAGTTCACCTGAACCCTCTTGATTTATGGGGAAAAAAATTAAAAACCCATTTATCAGCTCTAACAAAAAAAAATTAATAGATACTTTCATGACTGCCTACAGAGTAAAAGACACTGAGCATCTTTTTAAGGCAAAAGGCTTCCAGGTGCAGTGACAGTCAATATTTCAGAAGGTGTCAGCTGAAGCAGTTCTCTGCACCAAAGCCCACAGTGTCACTACCATGATCCAGTTATTTCTCCTAACCTTCTATCAGATCTAAAAAAAAGAAACTGATGGAGAATGGCAAGTGCTGACTGGTTGTGGGGCAGTCTTGTCCCTGTGGTGGAGCTGCAGCTGCAGCAGTGCTGCCCGGCTGAGGAGGAAGGGCTGCTCGGGAGCTGCTCCTCTCAGCTAAGGGGAGCTGACGTAGAACTTCCTGATCGTGTGTGCTGTGAGCAGGGAAATCGGGAAAAGAAGGGCAAGAAGGAAAAAAAAAAAAAGGTTGATAAATAATGATAATATGAAAACAAGGGTAAGTTTTTGCAGATTCATTGAGCCTAATTGACCTTACCTTTCCTCTTCTGTTGGTCTGGCTTGACAAAGCAGAGGCGCAGCTCTGTGAAAATATGCAGCCCCCTTTGAGTAGCTTTATATGGCTCTGATGCATCAAATGTGGCCACGAGTTATTGATAAAATTGTGTGAGGCCATAACCTCAACCAGCAGCTTCCCCAGAGTCAATATCAAGGTGTTGCTTCTCCTCCTGTCAGTGTTTACTAAATAAATAACTGTAAGCTTGATACTGTGCTTCTAATTAGCAAAACATCAGAGGTCGAGATTTGTGTTAAATGACGGAGAGACACTGAGAACTAAAGTTGATATAATTTTTGCACTGATAAAAAAAAATCATCTGTTTTGCATTCACATCTGGAATATATTCCCAGGGGAGACAGAGCAACGTATTTTTAGGACACTATTTCATCTTAGCAAATCAATGTACAGGCTACTAAAAATCCATTCTTCCAAGAATGATAAGTGTAATTACATCTCTCCTGCAATGAAAGTTAGTGCTTATTAAATGTAAATATTTAACAATGATTAAAATATATTTGAAGGAAACTTTATAGCTTTATTTTATATGTTCCCATCTGGGTTGACTTTCCTAAACCACTGTACTTTTTGGAGAGTTACTAAATTATTCTTTTGAGAAGGACTAACAGTCTGTGTGTCCCTTGCTTCAATTTTAATTTCATACACTTTCAGAGTTTATTGAAGTCTGATGTGTTTAAGATTCAGTCAATGCACTATTATATCTGTAGAGCTGTATCGAGGGGAAAGTGGCTTCACGAGGTAAGAAATGCCACACTGACATGTCTTTTGTACCTCCCATTTTGATGGCCACATATAGTTTTGTGACTCCACACGCTCCAGCTCTCATTTGTTTCCAATGGAAGCAAGTTCCTTCCTTAAACGGGTTTCTTCAGTTCTATGTCCAATCCTCTGAGGCTGTTTTAAAACTTCAATAAAAGGTCCAATCTTATAAATTACAGATATGTAAAAGAAGTATTATGCGTGCAACCTGCTGACCTTGGGCACAATTCAGGGCTATACATGCAGGACTGACCCTTCACAAAGAATGTAATAGGATTACTTGAAAGACGAATTAATGGATAACCAAGGATTTGTCAGATCCAAAAAATAAACCTCACCTCAAGTGAAAATCTATCCCTTTGGAAAGTCCTTGAAATGCCGAGGGAAGCATCCCTAAAGATTTTAAGAGAGTTGAAGTCAGTTTTCTATAAAATTCTATAGTTGATTTAAAAATTGAATTGCAGGGATATAAACTATTACACTGCTAGGGAACAGCTTAAATACTTCCAGAAAGGACACCACTCCTTGTGAAATTTTTATAAGTTCTTGATATAATTTGTGCTTAGATGAGCTGCTTTTGCCCCTGTTCACTTTTACAAGGGCCACACTCTTCCACGGATCCCTAATTCTCTCGTATTGTTGCTTATTTTTTAAGGAAACTTATACAAAGTTCAGCTTCATACTCAAGATCATTCCAAAAGGCTGGAGTTAATTTTTAATTTGACCAGTCATTTTGGTCATGGAAGCAATATCACCAAAGTCAGTTACTTACTTGAGAGAGTGTTAACGGGATCAGGCAGCTGAGAGCTCATTAAAACTCCTGATCCTGCAAAGAAGTAGGAGCTCAAACCGCTGCAGCATTTCTTTGAGTCACCAGGTGCCCCTTATTGAAAAAAATATGTTGAAAAAGCCACTACTTCAATAAAAAAAAAAAAAAGAAAAGAAAAAAAAAAGAGAGAGGATAAAACTCAGTAGCCTTGTCCAACATGGTTAAAAATAACAAATAACTGCCCTAAAGTTCTCATTTTGGAGAAAGCCAGCCATGCAAAAAACTGGCAAGGGTGTATATTTCAAGCATCTTTAGGTTTTACACCCTTCTCCTTTCAGATTATTAAACTCCTTTAACAGCTCTGAGATGCTGCAATACACAAAGACTCAATGTGTGTGTGTGGCTTTTCAAACAGTTTTCCCCGAGAAGGAAAATTTCTCCTTAAATAAATCTCCCTCCACTATTGAAACTGGTACTTAAAAAACCCCTAAATCCAAGGAAGAGGCTATTTATTTCTGAAATAACACACAGGGCATCGTTGTGCAACAGTATGTTCAGTGGTTGAGGTTACATCTGATGAAAGGAAAATTAACTTAAGGCAGTGATTTTCCACAAGATAAACCTTAGGAAAATAAAGTCTTCTCTTTGTTAAAATAAGGAACAGTAGCAACACAAAAATGGCTCAGCAGTGTGAGCATCTTTAATTGCTTGTTTCATTAAACCTCTCAACTACATTTTCACTTATTTTTTTTTTAAATAGTTTTGGTGATGAAAAATACTGGTTAACGTTAGAAACTGTGTTTACTAGTCTTAATTACAGACATGTTTTTTCCTTAAGAGCAAACAGCACCTCTTGTATACAATAATGACACAATAATGTCTGAGTAACAACAACAACCTTTCCCAATGCCTTTTGTAGTCTGTAGCACAAGACAAATATTTGTGTATTTTTGACTGTTCCTGTTTCCATTGAAGTCAATGAGGCACGAACCCCCATGGGAGCAAGAGCAAGCACTTGCTGATACAGACATGACAAAATAATTTAAGGGACTCAGGTTTCCAGGATTTCTGAGCTGTTTTCACACACCAATTAAACATAATGCACAGTCAGATGTGCATAGATGTGTGCACATGAGATTTAAGTTCAAATCCACTAAATATGTTACAATTTCTCAAATAATATCAAGTATCCATGGAAAATTAATAATTATCAGCTCTGTCTGTGTATTTTACCTGTGTCAAGTAATTTTGTGGAAGTCATGGTGCCCGCTTCTCAGAGTCAGTTAAGAGGAGCTGGCTCAAATATTATCTATTATTATTATCCATAATTTGAATCGATTTTATTACGTGCAGTCTGCATCAGCTTTAACTTCTCAACACACACATTTAAAATGCAAACTCCAGTAACAAATCTAGTTTGCCTTCAGAAAAACACCTTTTCTTCTGTTTTGGTGAATTTTTTTTGTCAAAGAAAGTTTTGGTTTATGGTTTTATGTTTTTGGATTCAGTATACCTCTCTTTCTTCTTGTACACCAGCCTCCTGGAGGTGCTTTAAATTCTAAGTACAAAATAAAGTTGTGCATATGTTCTGCATACATACGTTGGAAAGAAGGAGCATGAGACTGTTTTCACAAGCATTAAAAAGGGAAAGTCATTGCCTTCGCTTCTGCCCTTTGTTCCCATGATAGTTTATTGAATTGAAAATTACAGTACAACCTTCTGGCTTTAACCTGAGTGCTTTTGCTCTGACCAAAGCTACTTTCATCTGATTCCTGAAAAAAATTAAATATCAGCCTGCCAGCGCTTCCAGATACTTTCAGTGTGGCTGGTAATTGTCCTTTCTATAATTCTATAATGGCAGATTCAGTACTGAATAATTATACATCATAAAGGGAAGCCTATAGAAAATACAAAGGACCCGATCCAAGCCCTCTAAAATAGTGGTTATATTTTTCTGAATGTTAAATAAAGGCAGAGCTGCTCCAAATCACATCAGTGACATGATTCCTGTGCTGTGTTGGTGTTTACCTAAACTGTGATCCTGGGGAGATAGACACCATGCTTCCAAATATAAGAGCTGAAACTCACCCTCCATGTTATCTTATTTCATCGTGCACAGGTAAGGGTAGATGTGTTTGATTTAGGTAGAAAAATTTGCTGAAGAAACCAGCTACCCTGTATTCTCTGGGCTGGTTTTTTTTTGTGTGTAGGTTAAATCTGTGAATTCAGGATTCTGTACAGAATTTGCTTTTTTGTTGAATAAATCATTTGCAACCAAAACATTCCCATCTCCACGCTGTTCGCAGCGGGTGACAGCAAAGCAGAGGCCACTAAACCAGATTCACAAACAAGCTAGGAAATTCCACAGGGCTAATAAAAAGAAATCTTACTCTCTAATGAATTATTTCATCACCTTGCTGTCTATTGGCTTGTTGCACTTCACAGCAGCTGAGTGATTTAATCTGTGCTTTCCTACAGGAGAGACCTGGATGTTTAGACTTTTCTGTAGTGCTTTATATCATTCAGTTCCCTCTGCAGAAGTCCTAGTGTGCCGTTTCTGCAGTAAAGCTTGGTCTCAGGGCTGGGGAGGAAGCTGGAGTCTCAGGCTGGGAACCATGGGCTGTAAAGGTTGGTCTGTCTGCGTTTTTGCTGAGCGTTTTCAGTCTCTCGCTCGGAAGCTGCCAGTCTGCTGTAGCACTTTAGGGAGTGTAACAGGGAAACACAGCGAGCACTGACATCAAATCTTTCTCTTGACTCAGTTGGTTATTGAAAAACCTTGATGAGAAAATGTTAAAAGACCAATGCTTTAATCTTGCTGTATAGCCTCAAGTTCAGGGCTTAAAGCTGAAAGCTTGCAGTTCCAGTTCCTGCTCTTTTTGCAAAGATTTCTGACAGGACATAATGTAGCTCACAGCGCTATTAATCCCCTCTCGAGCCTCTCTAATAGTGACACCCCCCATACCACCCAGGCTCGACAGGCTTGTGGCAGGCGGAGATAAGGCAGCCCTTACTCCTCCGAGGAACCAGAGCCCCTAATTGCTCACCTTTATTGCCATTAGGGAAATTTGGGAGAGGGCCTAGCCCAGGTCTTTCCTGTGTTTTGCTGCAAGTCAAGGCCCACGGGTTTCAGCAGCCACAGAATCAGCCCCAAATTTTGTTGTCAAATCCAAAGGAGCTCCATGCCTGAGGAGAGAGATTTAGGAATCCAGATTTATACTGTTGCAATTAACTGCAAAATCTGGCCCTAAAAATCCCACTGATGTAAACAGCAGGGCTGCAGGTCAGCACCAAGCACACAGCCCCGGATTAACGGCAGCTCACTACTGCAGCAATTATCTTCTGGCAAAGCCAAAAATCTCCCTTGTCAAGAAACTGTGAGGCTCTCGGTACTCTCCCTTACACCTGTAAAACACAAGATAAGGTCACCAAACCAGAGGACTTTTTTATTTTTTTATAGAATTTCACTGAGAAAGCAGCTTAGTGAGCAGCATGTTCTCAGCAGTATTTGGAAAATAAATCCTACCAGCCTCTGAAGATGAGTCGAGACCGAGTGGAGTGGCTGGACATGATGTTTACCAGGAGAGTTAACAGCCCTGGCAATAAAACCCTGGGTAATGATGGCTCTGAAGAGTTACATTTGCTTTGGAATTTACTTTTATAAAATCATGAATTTTTATGTAGAAACAAGATCTATAACCACCTATATAAAAGTAAGGAATTTTAGTACCTCTGAGAATGATGGTCTATATTCTATGCTGCTACTGCAGGACAGATCTCATATTAGGACTGTAGGATCAGAGCTCAGTGAGTAATTCAATATTGATTATTTCATAAGCTTTGTCTTTAGTAAGCCTAAAATATTACTTTCTTGAATCAATGTATTGTATGACATTTTTCTTTTTAATGCCAATCTCTCTGACAGGCTTGCTCTTAGCATTTGCTGTCAGAACTTTGATCTGGTTTGGTTTCTCTGTGCACATATGATTTCAGAAATTATTTTCTTTGCCTATTTTTTCCATAGTGTTTGCATGGAATTCCTTGTTTCTATGGCTGTGTCAGTCAGTAAGGGGACTGAGGTATGGGAGAGGTGAGCTCACAAATTAACTTGTTCTAAACTCGAAACAGATGAAGGAGGGATGTTTCTGTGGAGTTTGCCCAACTTTATAAGAAACACCAACTTAGTCCTCAGATGCTTCACAGAGAAATGAGACATTTTCCTCCTCTCCCCACTTCTCACTCTGCTTCATGCCACAATTTAACCAAAGCTCAGATTTTACCACCATATCCAGGCAAAATTCCTCTCAGCAGAGATACAAGATTTAGCCGAATAAACCTTGAAATATTGACGATAACAGTTCTCTACAAATCCAGAATGAAAAGTGCAGTTAATGATGCTGGGTAAAACTCCAAATTAACTTAAATCAGGGCAGGATTGGGAGGGTCTATGGGAATTTACTTATCTCCATAGGCAAAAGCCCAGCTTTCCTGACAAGAGCTGTCACAGAAACTAATGGGATAATTTTTAATTTTTCTCACTCCTCCCATTTTGCTGGGATTTTGTGCTCGGATGGAGGAGCAGAGCAGGAGACGCCTGCGGTCTGGAGAGAGGGGCTGCTCTCCAGCCATCAGCTCAAAGCTTTGCAAACATCCCTTTTTGTTTTCCCCCTCCTCATCTTTCCTTCCAAGGTGCTGGAGTGCTGTTTCCCACAGGCTGCCTGTGGTTCCCTGCAGATGAGGAACTGCACACATCCATCGGGTGCTATTTAAATCAGCAGTGCAACACTAGAATGTATATCAGCACGTTCATGGGAGACATACCATCGCAGTATTCTTGTTACTATAGGAGCAAAATACATGTAAATATTTAGGTGGATTCCTTCCAAGTGCAAGGGGCAGCTCTGAAACCACTCAGTGCCCTGAGCCAGGAGATGCTTTAAAACACGTGGAAAGCCCGGGCAGGTGAGCAGCACTCCCAGCTCTCACGCAGGCCATGGAAATGCCAAAATGTGCAATGCTAAAAGCATGCCAAAGTGTTGGTGAGACCCATGTCTGACTGCGGAGGGGAATAATCCCACCAGAGCCCCGTAATAAATGTTTGCAGGATCAGGACTGGAATGATTTTGGAGAAAGTTTCCCTGGTTTCTTTTGTTTCTTTTCAGTCTCCGAGTGACAGATGACGTGTAAGAGTCAGTCCCTAAAGATCCTGTGCATTACAGACAGACAACAGCCATAAAATCCTCCCTTGCCTACAGCTCCCTGAGCTTTGTGTTTTCTGCAAGGCCTGATTTCATGTTTATGATGGAGAAACGCTGTAGGAGGGCTGAGAGAGCCCTTCCCTTAACTTTACTGTGTAAAGAAATAAGGTTTTTGAACAACTGCTTCACTGTTAAACTATTATTAGGTGGAAGAGGACATTTTAGTTTAGGAAAAAGACAACAAAGCAAAAATATTTGTTATAGAAGAAATCTACAATGCCTGTGAAAAGGGACTGGATTTACCTCCCCACTCCAACAAATAATGATGCTCAAATATATTCTGAAAGGTTTTAAACAAAATTTAGATGAGTTTTTCTTTCCTGTCTCCATTTTTTTAAGTGGAGAGAAATTGATTCAAGTCATTTAGCACACAGTGTTTCTTGTCTGACATTAGTGTACGGAGAGGCCAGTTGTCTCTCTGCTGTAGTTTATTCATTATTCTGAAGAAAAGTAACAAATATTGGCTACTCACCAATAATTGTTTGAGAAAACCAGATATGTGCTGCAGATTTTGGCTATGGCGCTAGTTCTTATATAAGCAAAATGGGCTGTTTCTAAAACACTGTGCTCATCTGAACCAAGCACACAGATGGTATTTGTACTAATCAAGTGAATTCTGCCCTTCATGACATCCATACAAAGGCCACTGCCACGTTTGCAGCCAGACAGCACAAATTTACTTGGGAAGTGTGTGGAAGGGGAAAGTTTTGGCCACTGGAGAGGTACACCAGTATGGGTATAGAGATCCTAATTTCCAACCTCGAAAGTTTCCCATTAGGGAAAAGAAATGAGCCCTTATCAATCCTCCAGTGTCATGTACCGTCATCAAGTCCTCAGCTCTACAAACCTTTACAAATCTCTTCATCCTTCCCAGCTGAGCCATGCCACGCACTCTCCCGCATATGGTCTCCTCATGGGATGAGGATCCCCATGATCTCCTAAGGGCTGTGACCGCTACAGTATCCTGCACCCACAGCAACCATTGCAACCACGGCTGATGCACTGGCGTGGCCCAAAGCTCCCCATGGCCAGCTTCAGACAGAAAACCAACAATGGTGCACTGTATTTAACACTGTCTGCTGTGGGAAATGGAGAGAAAAACAAATGGACTTTATTTTACAACATAAAGAATGTTACACCCTTTGGTAATACGTAACTAATAACTTAAATCCATTAAAAAACTGTGTTTTCTTCTGCTCACAAATGGAGCCAAAGCTGTAAAAATTCATGAAGGAGTCAGTAGCAGGCTGGCTGGGGTTACAAAATCTACAAAAACTGCTAGAAGTCACAGTTTTCTCCATGAAAGTCATGGCCATAACAAATATACCACACAGCTTGCTTTCTAATCCATTCCCAGGAAGCTGCATTGTGTGAGGCTGAGCAGATCTTAATATCCAGCAAGGTCAGGAGGCAGCAAGAGGCAGAGGGGTGGGGATGCAGGGACCAGACAGACACAGGATCCCACTGGGTGCAGGCTGCCGGGGCAGGAAGAGACCCAAAAATGTCTTCAACACTCCAGACCTGGATTTGCTCTGCTGTGGATGATGCAGAGCTGGTAGGCGACTGATCACACTGGAAAACAAAAGCTGTGCCTGGAAGAAAAGGTCTCCTTTTCATTTCTGTTCCCCATGTCAGGCAAAAATTAATGACCAAATGTACCTTCCTCTGATGTTGTCCATCATGCAAATATTGGTGGGCAGGAGTCAATATGAACTTTAAACACACCTGACACAGGTGGTTTTTGCTTTTCAATGCTAAATGGCCACTGGCCAACAATTCACGGTGCAGCATAAAGGAATCCTTGTGGCGAGCAGCCTTCCCTCTGTTTATATTTGTTATTCCAGAATGAAGCTATTCATTGGGTCTGAGATGAAACTGCCCAGGTGAATAGCTTCCTGAAACCCATAGCTCCTGCAGGAGTGCGACCAAAATCAACTGCCAAATGAATGTGGTGTGTGAGTTTGAACCTTGGGGAGAAAGCACAGGAATGAAAGAAGGTGGATAGCAGAATGCAGTCAGCAGGAAATGCCCAGTTGTTCAGGACCCTTCAGCCCCAGCATCCTTATTGTGGTGTCTCTCCCAGGTGCTGGTTAAGCTGAATCATTGCCCTGGGAACTTTTATCTAACCAGAGCATCTTCTCCTTGTCCTCTGGGCCATGTCCAGCTGCCAGTGGACTGACACTGACAACACATTGAACGGTATCATGTTTCCTGATTTTAGCAGTCAGTCTGTGGGTTTTTCCAAAACCAGCAATCTGAAATAAAATGCAGGCCATTCTCAGAAGGAGTTCGGCGGCACCGCTTTTGTCCTGTGAAGCAGTTGCAGCTTATTTCCAGGAAAACAGACATAACTCCCATCAGTTGTACTTCATACTTCTGCAATTCCAGCGCAAGCCTGGGCAGAATATCTGGGTTTTTTGGGTTTTATTTTTTGTTTTTTTTTGGTTGAAGTATATCCTATTCCAGTATCATTTAATCACAGTAAAAAATATATTGCACTGTATCCAAAAATGGTATACAGACTAAATATTTTGGTGTGTAGTCACCAAAATAACTGTAAAAGGGATTTTATAAGCAGTTTGGGAAGTTTTCTTTTGGCTTATGCATAAAGAAATCTCTACATACTATCAGAGTTGGGATTAATTTATCACCAAGCCCAGGAACTGTTCCCAATCGGAATTAGCCACACTAATGTCCGGAGCTGACAAGCACAGCTGCAGCAAGCTCGCTCATGTTTATTATTGTAGTTTTGCTCATCTTTTAACAGTTTGCATACTAATGGAAGAGCAGGAGCTAATGCTGCTTGTCTTTGCTCTACTATTCCAGTGAGTCCATTAAGACCATAATTCAGCCACCTTCACGGCTGGTTTTTAAGCTCCTGATGGATTCAGTAGTTGGTGCAGAAAATAGCTGCATGTTCTTGAGTCTTTTCTGACTGTTCTTGCAACAAATCTCTGAAAGTCGGGTGCAGAAATTTGCATTTGTTCTCATCCTTCTGTGCCACTTGAATCCTGTTTTAAAGCCTGCTTTGGAAAACAGTGGTCTGCAGCAAAGGATTGGAATTACAAACCTTTTGCTGATTGAGAAACACAAGCCAAAAGAAAAAAAAAGAAGGAGGAAACTTGAATTTAGCTGGTGTATGTATTTCTTTCAAATATGGTGAGTAGCAGAAAGCAGGTATCAACCGAGGCAGCTGGCAGAGATGGGATATTAGGGCACCAAACAATGTTTTCCTTCCTGCTTGTGCAGGATGCAAGTTACGCTGCCTCTGAAAAGGAAATCTACTAACAACATGAAAAACTTATTTATTCAACAAGAAATTGTCATAGATCAAAATGACAGGTTATCAACTGGTATATATTAAAACTTCCATGCCATATGAGTAGTGTCATCTAGACCTTAGGGGTTACGCTGGGGCTTTGCCTTGGCTAGGAGCAAGTCCCTGCACTGGGACCCAGGGTCACATTAGTTCTTTAGGATTTTGGCATGGCTTCAGGTCTGTGCCCCTTTCTTCTTTCCCCATGGAGCAGGATGAGAAAACAGGTCTGACATCTGTCTCACCTGCCACGGGAGTTGGGAGACAGCCAGGACAGGCATCTGGACTGGGGACTTGGAAGCAGTTCCAGGTCTTGTATTTTAGGTATCATAATAGGTCAGTAATGCATTTCTATCCTCAAGTTCATTTTGAGCATCACGTGTACACTAATTCAAACTGGAATGTGTCCAGATTATCTATCCAGTTCTACAAGAAAACAGTCAGAGGCAGAGCAGCTGAAGAACAAATGGCATCGGTGACTGCCAGATGTCGCGTATGGGGCAGGAGCCTGTTTGGCCCTCCTCCCGCCCCCTTGGGCCTGGGCACCTCTGTCTGGCACCAGCCCCAGGACGTGCCTGCTTGGCATCGAGCTACCCACTCCCTCTGCTCCCCCTCGTCCTTGCCAAACCTGTTCTATGCCAGGTTTTGGAAAGGTAGAAGCCGTGGGGAGGGATGGGGAAGAAGAGAGGAATGGAATGCAGAGGGACAGAAGAGAGGGGAGAGGAATGGAGACTTCTCTCGGTGCTTGCACCTTCCTGATGCGCAACACAACCCCAAGGGTATTTACCCTGTCCTATCTGTCTCGACTCTCCTAGAGGAAGGACCCGCCTGTGCTGTCAGTTTCGCTTGGAATCTCTGCTACTCCCCCAGGTGGGAAAAACCAGAATTAACTGAGGAGCTGCTGGCAGAGGTAATGTGCTTGCTTGCCCAGCAAGCCAGGAGCTGAGGAATCACTTCCCCACTCGGTCAAATCCATTTTACAGTGCTGTGTGCGTGTGTGAACTGCTGATTCAGATCTATGCTAAGTTTGCTCACCGTTTTCCATCATAAATAGCTGCATATTCTCCCCAGTTCCCCAGGTTATTACCCATGGGGATTAGGATAACACAAAGATATTGTTAATGAGTTTATAGAGCCATCCACCAGCAGTCCAGCTCAGGAAAGTATAAAAGTTGTTTATTTGTATTTTCAAGTATAGAAGACGACGAAATGGGGGAAGGTGTTGGTTCAAACAAGGAATCAGCTGGGAGGGAAGTAGATTTATTTTGGTTGATGTTTTTGCTGAAAAGCTGGGAGGAAAGAGACATGAATTACTCTGTCAGAGCAAGGAGAAGGAAAATAATCAAAATGAGATTGCTTTTTAGAGAGATGGGGAAGACAATTAATTGCCTTATCATCTGTACTTCTTTTCTCCCACCCTTCATTATTCCACTCTATCCCTGACAAGTCATCACAAGTGCATCAGTGAGGTCATGTGGATGTAGACATGCAGGTTCTCAGTCCCTGGGTAGCTATAGGATCTGTGCTCAGATGGGCAAATTTGCTGCTGCCATGGAGGCCTTGGGCTTCTGTTGCTTTGGCTTTTCTTGCCTGACGGTGACAAAAGCAAAGAACAAGCAGATGAGCAAATGTGCTGAGGTTTGGGTTCTTGCACTCCTGCTGACCAGTGTCACTAAGCCTTGGAGTGAACTTGTATGGCATCTCCCTGTGCTTTACCAGGAAGCAAATGAACACCTCCTTGGGCTGCTCTTTCCTCTGTGTCTGTGTTGCTCTGCTGAGAGAGGAGCTGGGGGTACATGGGGTACGTGGGGTGACCTCAGTGTCCCTGTGTTTTGCTGCCCAGGAGGAGATAGTATCGCTCCAATTAGAGCAAAGTCCCAGTGTTGTATTGCTGCACAGACAGTAGGGAAAGGCTCTGTTCCTTCTCTTTGCCTCCACTGCTGTGCTGCTTTCCTGTGGTTATTTTCATTTCAGCTGTTTGCCAAGTTTAAGGCTTCAAGGATTTTTCTGCAGTGACCTCTAAATCCCTTCACTGGTCAGTATGATGCATGGCCATTCAGTATAATATCCTTCTGTCTGGTTTGCTGGCCTCAGACTTATTATTTTATGTTTCTGTACATTAAACTGCATTTTCCATTCACTGGCCCGGGCAACCAGTGGATTCAAATCCCTTGTTTCTCGTTATTTGTTCCCTCTCCAATTTTGTGCTCTCCACAAAACTTTGAGAGTTTGTGGAGGTATTTTCATTCCAGTCATTTGCAGGTATTATAAATGAGAGAAGTCCCTTGGTGTTCTCATTTGGTGAGCCTTTACAATACAGGATTACCTTTTCAAAGGAGGATGTAAGGGTTTAGCAGCAAGACTACTGGATATTAATAGATACCTCTTGGTACAGATCCTCCTAAAGACACTGCTCCTGTCACGGCGGCTTTCTTATCTTTTCACAGATGAAGGCTGTAATGCAGAGCAAGGGCTCATGCCTTTTGCTAAAATTGCTTTGGGGTGAAAGTTGTGTGAAAACTGGAGAAAGAAAAAGGGAGAGAAAGGCATTAGGAACAGCAGCTGATTAGGGAGTGGGAGCTACCATGGGAAAATGGGAATATGAAGCACCTGAACTGATGCTCTGAGGTGCAAATAGGAACGTGGATGGACGTGACTGAAAAGGAACTATTTTCCCTCAATTGATGCATTTATTTGACCGTGTTGTGTGCATTGCCATCAGCATCTGCTTTCAGCCCTGCTACTTGCCTTTGGTCCTCTGGCAGGTATTTCTGCATGTTGCAGTTTTAAAAAATTGGTATTGTAAGCCTAAAATCTGCAAAAATAGCAACAGCCCTGATGCTGGTGTCCTGACGCCAGCACTGTGCCACTGTGGGAGCAGCCACAGTGCAGCATGCCAGCATGGCCACCTGACCACCGCCACCGTACAAACTGGGTTCAAGCCCACATTCATTATGGCCACCGCCACCTCGGCACCACAAAAGGAAACAAAAATGTCTCCTCATGAACTGTACAGGTTTTATTAAACATGTGTTTTGGTTCAAAGCCAAACTGCACTTGGTTGTTTTATCACTGTTTATTCCTGTCTCTCACAGCCTTTATCAGTTATCCACATCAGACCTGTGAGCACTGTGAGGGCTGAGTCACACAAATAGTACTTTTATCTGGAGTCAAATCTATAATCAGGCAACAAAACCCCTCATCCCACTTCTATTTAGGGTCCTAGCTCAGGCTCTTAAAGAAAAAGGGACTTCACAAAGGAATTTCGGTAATTATCCTCTCCCCTCCATCCCCCAGATGTTGTTTTGTATGATATAGGTACCTGTGGATACTTGAAAAGAGCTCTCAGAACTCCTGTCTCCTTAATGGAAGACTTTTAGGAAAGTGAACTTTAACTTTTAAACTTCCCTATGAGAAACAGATCCATGTTAAGTTTGATACCATTTGCCTCAGGATGATCTCAGCTCTTAAAATATGATGGTTTTAGTCGGATTAAGAGCCTATATTGTTGCTGAAGAGAAAGAAGGGTGCCTCTTTAATTGCAGCTCAAATCTACCTAACAATTGCCACATGTTGAACAAGATTTAAGAGTTATTAAATATGAAAGCCACTATTGCTCCTCTACCATGAGCAGCCTTTGTTTTTTAAACCTGGAAAACACTAAGTAAAAGGGGGAAAAATTGTAAAAAACAAACAAACAAACAAACTTATGGAAAACTGAAATGTGAAGAGGAACGTTTGCTTTCTGTGAAGCCTGAAATTAGAGCAACACATTTTTTACTGCAGCAGCATCTGCTGCATTAACTGAAACAAACTCCTGGCAGGGCTGGTAATCTTTTTGCTAGGAAAACTCAGTACAAATTCACACCAGTCATTGGTTTGCTGCCATCTGTTATCTGAGGTTATTTACAACCAATAGGTTTATAACTTGACCAGGGCTGTGCTCCTCTGACTCTTGTGTTAGATGTAGTAGCTGAGGGTGTGATCTGCTGTGCTTCGCTTGACTCTCAGAAGATGAGCTCTCATGTGGCCTCACAGCCTGGCACAGCCCAGCAAAGACACCAATGACCCACACCTGGGAAATCTCTTTAAACCGCTCCTGCTTCTTGGAATCTCAGAAAAAAAGTCCTGCTTTCTCCCTGCCCTGTATTTGTATGATGAAGGATCAGCCTGAAAATTGAATTATTACTGCTGTAGAGTGGTTTGACTTTCCATTATAACTCTGTGACTGAGTAGAGCTGAAACACCTGAAGCCCAACAACACCGAAGGCCACAGTGTACTCTGGGGAGAAAGCTCTCAGACAATGACTGAACCCATTTGTCCTCCTTAGGGTCACAAGTCCCTGGTGCCCTGTAGCATGGCAGGGGTAAGACACGAAGAGCAGGGGTATCACTTGCAGCAGGATAGCAATTGCCATATTGCTGTCATATTCACTCACTTCCTCCTGCACCCTCACAGCTGCTGAGGAGGAGTTTTAAGCAGCGGGATGCTCAGCGTCCTCACTGTGCCTAAGAGCTTCTGCAGGAATGTGGCTGTTTTGGAGAGCTCTCTGCTAACTTTGCATCCCTCCGTGCTGTATGTTACTCTTTGCTGTTTAGGACACAAATCCCCGTGGTAGCTCAGCTGGCTGGATGCCAGAGCCCTGACACTGCTCTGGAAGGATCTTAAAAGTTGAAGGCTCTCTCCTTTCCCAGCTGTACTCAACACAGCCAGGGTTGTTCAAGAAACTCGTACCCATTGCTCATCAGTGTGGATTTTCCACTAAATCTGCCACATTCTTTTCTCTTTTCATGTTAGGGATAAACTTCTTGTGGATGGGAGCTCTGCTGGGCTGTGATTCCTCTCTGGGAATGGTCTGCATGACTTTAGCTATCAACTTCAATCCCAAAGGAACAAGTCAACATGTCCATTCTACTAATTGACACCCAAGAATACAAGTCCATAGGGGATGGGAGCAGACATAAAATAGGTCTGAGCAATAAGAGGTGTTTTCATAAGTCATCTGTTATAATTTGTAGAAAGTTAAGGTTGTGTCAGACAGGGAGTTACAGTTACCATATCTCCCTCCCTAAAAAAAAAAAAAAAAAAAAGGAGAAAAGCTAAACTATGATTTTCAGAGGTTAATGATTAAATTTCTTTTCAGATATTAACCCTCTCTTCCCTTTCCATTGTGCCTGATAGTATTTCAGAGAGATCTTCAGCCCCTAGCAGCAGGATTTTAAAGTTATGGTAATATAGTTTTCATACAATACATTATTCATTTTTCTAGGTCTCTGTTTAGCAATCCTGGCAGCTGAGTAGGATGGTATAGTTTAGGGCAGGAGCCACTGCAGATCTTTGCAGTCTGTCAGGAGAACTCAGTTAAGCCTCTCAGGTTACAAAGGAAAAGCAATTTTCATTTTCCCTCCTGCTCAGCAAAGTAAAACCCAGCTCCCAATTTTCGGTGAGGAAATGACAATGGCTGGATTTTTAGTGTCTGATCTCAGACACAGCCTGGCAAATCAGGAGAAGTGTACAAAGCTGGGAACCCAGTTCCCTCTTTGGCAAGGTGCAGGAAAGTGGAAAGCAAGTGAATTTTTACCATGTTTTTAACCTTCTGTTTCTATGTGCCTAACAGAAGCCATTTATTCCTCTCAAACATCTTGTGATGGCTCAGCATTGCCCCTTGAGATAGCTGCTGGGAAGCACTCCTGCAGCATGTTCTCCAGTCAGTTTCCAACCTGTCCTTGCCATGGCTTGATGTCAGCCTCTTCCTTCTCCCCCAGCTCTTCTGTTGCAGACCTGCCTTCTCATTTGTGGCAAACATCAGATCAGTTATTCAATGGAGCTATGTCTTAGTTGAGGGAGTGGAAATTTCAAAAAGTGCAGGCCTTTTCTGCAGTCTAAAATGTTGCCAGAAAAGTACAATTGGTGCTTACAAGGCAAAATTAAACCCCTTCCTTCTTACAGTAGGTGGAAGTGTTGTTTAGAGTTTGGGATGGTGCTCAGGACTGCCCAGGTTCTGCCTTCGTTGATTCTGCTGTGTTCCTTGGATGGCACTTTCCCAGACATGATCATGAACTTTTACAAGGGCAGGTATTGACAGGACAAAGGGTAATATCTCCAAATCAAAAAAGGGCAGATTTAGGTGAGATATTAGGAAGTTCTTCCCTGTAAAGGTGGTGAGGCACTGGCACAGGTTGCCTTGACAGGCTGTGGAAGTGTTCAAGGGCAGCTTGGATGGGGCTTGGAGCAACCTGGTCTAGTGGAAGGTGTTCCTGCTCATGACAAGGGGGTTTGAATGAGAAGGTCTTTACTGTCCCTCCCAGCCCAAAGCATTCTGTCTTTGACCAACAGGACCAACTTTCAGAACAAAACAAAACCTTTGTCCTCTTACCCATCTCCACGATAGAGCTAGAAGGCTAGAAAAGACATTTCTTGACTAATCACAGTGAAAAGGGAACAATTGGGGCATTCAAGGAATAAACCAGCTTTCCTGAACTTTAACTCTTTGGATTCAGTCTCTCCCTCAACAATAAAACAGATCTTTGGTGGTTGTGCTAACAATTCTATGGAGAGTGAATTGGCAGTATTTCTTCTTCTTTTCTTTCTTTTTTTCTTTTTACCTATTTAACTTGTCTTTATTATAAAATTCCAACTTCCTGCTGACCCTTGAATAATTGATTTTGTTGCAAGGGTTATTTGAGGTCTAAATGAGCCTGATGACATCTGTTTAATTTTAGATGCCTGGAAAATGTTCTAAAATTAATGAAATCCAAATGTATGACAAACTAATAGAACAATTTTATTTATTAAAAAGATGGTTAAAAATAATTCTAAACATTTCAAGAAAACAAAAGAGGTGAGTGGGATTTGTCATTGTTTAAATGGTACTTATTATATTACATTTCAGTGAAATGCCCTCTCGACCTGCCACAGTTTGCTCGATTTCCTCGTCAGGCTCCTTCCAGCTAATTTGCTTTGACATAAACAAAAAGAAAAGAACCCAAGAATCAAATGCAGTCATCCAATATTTGGGGTCTTGGTGCTGATTATAGCCAGATACAAATAAGAATGAATGGAACTTGCTAAAAGCAAGACCATGTTATTAATTCTTCATGAATATTTGGATGGTCATGGGAAATGTATGAAGCCACACAAATCTCAGATGTGTTCACAAAATGTAGCTTGAGTGCTCATCCCTTTTGAAAACATGTAGTTGAAATACTTAATTTTCCAATTTTCCTCTTTAGCAAGTTTTAGTCCACTTCTTTGGGTTGCAGAAACCTTAGGTGGTTTAAGTTAGCAATCACAAATCATGAGTGAGGAAAGGTGATTTATCCATTTTATGCACTTGATTTGCCACATGTATTTTTTCAAAAGGATTGCTTAGCCAGGGGTATTACACAGACATCACGGATCATTCAGCAGACAGTTTCCACTAACATTTGTGATATTCTCAGTGCAACTTGGTGCTGGGATTCTCTCTAACTATCCCTTCTTGTGTGGCTTAAAACCTTCAAAACAAATAGAAATTACAGTTTGTGGAAATATATATATACACATATAATCTATGTCTTTTTATAGGAAATAAAATAAAACAGACCAACATGGAGTTCTATGGTACTTTTGTACACTTTGGTGTTGTGAAGCACATGATAAATAGCAAATGGAGCAGCATGAGTGACTGCAGGTAAACGTGACATTGTCAATGAACAAAGTGATAATTCTCACACACCTCCACGTTGAAAAAAGAAATTCATACTGTGGAGTGTCCCCCAGCCCCATGACACATCTCAGGAACATTTAAAATAGTTTAGGAAAGGTTTTACTACATAGGAACAGAATATCCACAGGATAGATCATGCATTTGTGTTTTGTTTACAACTTCACCAGAAATTAAAGTGACTATGACCCAGATATGGTACCTGGACAGTACAATGCAGAGTACCTGAATGCAATGGGCTTTTAAAGTTGCTTCCTTTTTCTAAGAGCCCATCTGGACTCCTAGGGTGCTTCTTCAGTTTAATTTCAACTTGGCTTTTGGAATACAGAGGCTTGAAAAGATAACTCTGGGAAGCCCTTTAAAAATTATGAGGTGCAGAACTACTCAGAAAGGGGATCAGTCTGGGTAGACCATTTTTTTTCCACTCTCTCTTTTTCTAAGGAAAGAAAAATGAAAAATATGTTGAAGGTAAAATTATTAATGATCCTGAAGAACCATTTGTGCTGATAACAAACATTGCAAGTAGCTTGCCTTTCTTCTAGTCTACAAATAAGACTTATACTCTTTCTGTTTAGAAAAAGCCAAAGAAGAACAAAGTCTGTAAATGTCTTAGAATCATAGAGTGGAAGGGGTTGGAAGGGACCTTTAGAGATCATCTGGTCCAACTACCCTGCAGAAGCGAGTTCACCTAGATCAGGTGGCATAGGAACGTGTCCAGGTGGGTCTTGAAGACCTCCAAGGAAGGAGACTCCACACCCTCCCTGGGCAGCCTGTGCCAGGGCTCCTGAACCCTCACAGTGAAATAGTTTTCTTATATTTAAGTGGAACTTTTTGTGTTCCAGCTTCATCTCATTACCTCTTGTCCTGTTGCTAGGTACCATTGAAAAAAGGGATGCCTCAACCTTCTGACACCCACCATTTAGATTTGTAAATAATAAGGTCCCCCCTCAGTCTCCTCTTCTCTAGTCTAAACAACCCCAGTTCCCACAGCCTTTCCTCATATGAAAGATGTTCCAGACCCCTGATCATCTTGATTTCTGAAGCTAGCCATATCTTCAGTTATCATATTTGAAGTCTTCTATTTTGAGAGTTGTATTTCTTTTTTTGGTTAGTCTTTACAGGATCTTTTTGCACTGACTGCTCTTCACTCCTTGGTCGAAGTTACCAGACAAAAGTATTCATATTACAGGTCTGCTTTTGTATTCTGGAAATTTACAATTGTTTTGGAAGACTACCTTGTTTTCTAGGTAAAGGTCACCCTCAAATGGTAACTAGTTCCTGTCACTTACAAGTCAAAACCTGTCTAATATATTACCAAATTCTCTGAATTCTCTTGTCAGCTGGTTTGATACTTTCTTGAATAGTTGTGGATATTTGAAGAGAACATCCATCTTGCAGAGAAACTGCAGGTAATTTGTCATGAAATTCCAAGATTTCTGTAGGGATAGGCAGAATCTACTCTGGTGCCTGTGAAAAAAAGTTCTTGAGAATCAGCAATTGACTCCTAGCAGTAAATTAGACTAAAGCTGACAAATATGTAAAAGATTGTCGGAACTGGAGTGATCAACATCATTCTGGAAGCTAGCTGTATTTACTATTCGTATGTCTGATACCAAGGTAAAACTATTTAACCATAGTTTATTGGACATTTCTCTGTAGTATAGGTGCTGAGCTCCAGATAACTGCGTTACGTGGCTCAGTGCTTAACCTTATCATTCAGTCATTTTTAGCTCAGTTGACAGAAGGATCACTGGTGTAGCTGTAATTGGAGTTTACAATGTTTGCAAGTATTAGGTGACTTGTAGCTTAATGCCATAACTATAGGGACAATAAATTACATGGTCATTAGAGGGCTTTAGCTATTCATATAGTATTAAGCATAAGAAGGACAGTAACATTTCTCTAATAACACATAAAATGTATATTCCAATTAAAACCATAATAGGATAGACTTAGAGTTATATTACAGCCTCTCATGGATTTCACTGCTTAGAAATTATTACCGTTAAAATCATAGTTTCAAAGACTTCCACACAGGGATAATAAATTCTCACAAGCAGGTTTAGACAGAAGCATTGTGCCCCCATGGAGGAGGATTGCTTTAAAGCTGTGAAAATTCAGCCAGTGAGCAAACGTTTGGGAGGCTGGATTTCTTGCTTTCCTTTTTGTTTTACACATTTGGCTGGCTCCCCAAACCAAGCAAGCTTAATTAAAAGCAATTGAGTAAACAAAAATCAGTCAAACCCTATATTTAGAGGCCTTTATCTTCTAGAAGCAGTTCTGCCCATTTACATTACTGTGAGTTTTGCTGTGTTCTTGGAAGACTTATGTAAAGTAACGTTGAAAGCCTCTGATTTTTAAATCCCTATCCATTTTCTGTCCTTGATATGTACAGGGTTTCTTTTACCAAAAGGCAGGCCCAAAGAGGGCAATCAGAGGTAGACTTTGTCTAAGGAAGTTTAATGCAATATATTCTCCAGTGTTCAAACACAACGTTTTTACCTCTCTTTTCACTCACTATTCATGTCCCCAAGGACAGCACACAGCTGCTATGTGTGTGCGTTCAGACGTCAGAGCTTGGTATATTCATTATCCCAAGGGTATGTTTCATTTATGTTTGAAGGTGTTGAGTCCTATGAAACTCAAGCATCTGTCTCACTGTAAAGAAACAAGTATGTGCTCATATGACCTTCCAGAAGAGGGCTGCTGATCAGAATGGAATCCTCTTTCTTTATTTGAGATTAGGCCTGTTTGTTCACCAGTCACTTCATCCTTGTAAAGCTGTAAGAGATACGGAGCTGTTTGGAAGACAAACTGAACTGTGCTTCCTTGGTCAGTTCTTCACCCCTTCTCTCCCTGCCCATCCTGCAATAACCTCCTTAAGTCTTGACTGTTAAAAGGGTTGTAAACTTGCTTTGGGAGATTATGGGTTTGCATCATAGTTACACAAAGATTATTTGAAGTGTGGTTAACGTGGACTAGGAATTATCTCCCAAAGCTGTTTCACAACAAGCAGAACTACTAAAGACCTCATTCCAGATTGTTAGGAGATTAGAAAGGAAAGTTAAATGAGTCCTCAGGGGGGTAAAATTAAACACATTTTAGAAAACAAGAATGTATCCTGAAACACCTTTAAGAGGTAAATTGACTGTTTTTCCTCAGGAATCTTCAGCACCAGACAGAAAATATCAACAAATAAGCAAGTCTGAAGATGCAACCAAGATGAAGAGCCCTATACTGAACTGGAAACTGCTCCTTTCTCTAGAGTTGTTACCGACCACAGAATTAGATTGTGAGAAGGACAAAGTTGTCCACGTCAGCAACAAAAGAGTCACTTTGCAGTTCCTTTCCTATTGCCACTGTATTCCCATTCATTGTTTTTTTCCCTCCTGAGCAAGTTCTATTTCTCAAAATAAACCATTTGGTGAGTTTGTTGCTCCCTTCCCTCATCCACAGTCTCCTGTGGGAACTTCCAACAGCAAACCCACCTCCTGGGAGCTACGGATGTCACCTCAGCTTCTGGTCTTATCCTGCACCATGCAGCATTATGTTCCTAAGGTCTTGTGTTTAGGGAAGAAGTCTGTCTTACCCCCTAGCAGCTCTAGCTTTGATGCTCACCTTTTTGACATTGAGAACATATCTCCTTCATTTGAGAATGGAGATACACAAGGCAATTGTGCCTCAAATTTCTGGAAGCACCAGACTGTGATGTAAAAACTATTCTTGCACTGCTGAGGACTCAGATGAACAATGTAGACTGAATAATACCAATCAGCTGAGTTACATCCCTCTGACACATCTCCATAATGGTGTCCCCTCCTGCTTTAGTAGTTGTAGTGCAATCTGCCCTGCTCTTCTGTACAAAAGTTTCTGGTATACAATAAAAAGAATGAAGGAATACTCTCCAGTGCACACACCAAAGATCTAGTTTCTGTAGGAAACATCCACAAGTATCTTCCAGTGGAAACAATGTGATGTCTTCTTGCATATCCAGAAATGTTTCATTCTGTCATAACTCTGTAGTTTCTCCACTCCTCTTCATAAGCCTTTCATCCCTCTTTGCTAATGGTTTACAACATAGAACAATTTAACTGTATATATTGATGTAAATCATGTCACCTTCTCTGTGAATTATGTAAAATAATTCATATGAAGAACTTGAGGAAGGGTTTTTAAGGCTGCAATTCATCTTTTCTTTTCCATTACCCTGGGCAAGAATAAAAACCAGATACAAATTTGTCTCTTTCCCTTGTAAAGGGAAAAATGTAGTTATTTAATATCTGAAACTAGTAGTTTCTCTATATTCATAAATCTGAGCGTATAAGCTCTGAGGAAGGTATGTTCATCAGACTTTCTCCACTGAGTAGAACTATGGGCAGCAGACAGCACAGTTTATATGTGTTTGTAAAGTCTCAACTAGTCAATAATATTAAAATCATTACAGGAAAACTCAGTTTAAATTTAAGTAAAAAAAAATATTTCCTACCCAGTCAGAAAATAATGTTCATGTCAAGCTTTATCCACTGGTGCTTGTACACTTGGAAATCACTATTGGGTAGTTTGATGGGGAGTGCCCCATGACCCCATCCATCGGTGTATTACAATGGACATTAGTGAGATGCACCAGGCTGCTAAGCTGTACTGCAACCACAAGGGAAGGCTGGATATCTGAGACTCCAGTTTGCCACTGTGTTCCACAGCCCTTTCCAAAGTGCTGTAACAAACACCTATGAATTCACTCAGCAAGAGAAGGGAGGAGGCATGGATTGTAGAAGCTACATTCCCTTAGGAGTGATCACTGGATGCACAGGGTATGGATTGCTAGCATGAACTGGCCCTCCTTTTATCAACCACCATGGCTATAACCAGGAATGACTCTGAAGGTTTCCCAGGCTGAGAAGAAACAATTTTGTAGTCTTTACATCCTTGTAGTTATTTGGAAAGCTGCCAGACTTCTTTTAAAGGAGTCATTATTTTATTTGACTCCTATTTTCCCAATCTCCAATTGCCAACACTAGCCCACAGGGCTGGCTGATTTGCACATAAGAGTTGATATCGAAACACAGGCACTTGAGCAAGTATTGGGCATTTAAATGGTCTAATTTAAGAATATGAAATAAGACTTGCATACATTTTTTCTCAACCTCACCACCCAAAAATGAGATTTAGCTATCCATTTAGGTGGCCACATCTGAGAAACTGGCACTCAAAACATATACAAGCTCATTAAGTATGCAATTATGGTCACCTAATTGTGGTATTCCACACAGGGGCAATTGCTTGGATTTCCTGTGGGGAAAAATGAGTGTACGTCCGCTGTGGAACAGGAGGATATTCAAACTGTGTGCAGCTGTACTTGTATGCACAAAATGCAAAGAAAATGTTTGATGTGGGGCATCTGTGTTAAAACCAGAAAAGGAGAGCCCCAGAAACTCAGGTATTAGGAGTTAACATCATAATAGTGCAACTTTTGAAATCCCTCCTTGTACTGTCACTTTAAATGTTTTATTGATTAAGGCCTAGATTACTTAACCTAAAGCCCTATATTTATATTTAGCGGAGGTAAGTTATGAGTCACGAGTAATCCTTTTGATCCAGAGGTTGCCATGGGTCACCAGAGAAATGAGTTGAGTTATAATATCCTAGCAAACTAGCTGTGTGTACAGAAGAATAAATTAAATAAACTCTCCTTTAGAAAGTTGCAGTGATTCTGTACTCTGTTTCTGTTTAACCAGAAAATGTTGTGTTTGTTTTCTGTTCTCCCCTCATCTAAAACAGAAATATATTTCTGATGACAGATGCAAATATAGTTGCTGATATTTGTAATCAGCTGAATTGTCTTTCCACTAAGAGTGTCAGCACTTCAGTCCTGTGCCTTGGCAGCTCCAGCTGAGAACTGAAGTCTTTAAAAACACATGTGAATAAATTTGACTCTGGTGACTTATTTGTGCTCAACTCCAAGTTGAAGTGGCATTATCCAAGTGTATCTGCATCTGTCTGATCAGATCTGTTGTTTACTACTACAGCCAAACAAAGCCGATCTTCGTTATCTTCAGAACCTGTGAACTGTGTGAAATACAAGCGTAAGTCTAAGTATTCCCCTGTGTTTGCAATGCAAGTCTAGCCACCATGCAGTAAGTTATTTCAGTTCTCAGGCAGGCCAAATCAAATGAAAATATGATTGTTTTTTCTTGTTTTCTATAGCCTTGGACCCTGTTAAAAAAGGTGGTGAGTACCCCACCGGTCCCCTTCAAATCCTGCAGGCTTGTTTGTGCTTTAGCATCTCTGCCTCCCAATGTTTGTTGTCTGTGTCAGTCAAAGATGCAGAGAGCACCTTCAGGGACTGAGCGTGCTGTGTGACTATACACCTACTCCCTGTGCACACAGCTGGACGATGAACACACAACAGTGTGAGAGTACTGAGGTCTTTCATATTTTGAAGAAGGATGCAGAATTACTTCAGAGCCCTGCACAAAGCTATGCTTGCAAGTTATCTCTTTGGACACACAGGAAATTTTGTCTAACCCTGGACTGCTGGTAGATCTTGAGATTTAATGCAGACATAGCCCAAGTCATAGGTCTGAATTCACTTTGAACTGAAATTGGTATCATAAACTAGCAGAGCCTTTTGCTTTGTTTGCTTTCTTTGGTGTGGTTTATTTTCAAAATGCATGCATATTTCCCAGTAGGATCTTGAAAAAGATATTTTTATCATTAAAATGGAATGCTTCCTGACTTTTTTTGAGTCTCTTGGTGTAAGCTTATGTCCTAGATCAAGTTAGTGGTAGCAGTTGCATACCAAAACTATGTAGAAGAGATTGAAACAGATGTGGCTTTCAATCCAAATCAGGTAGACCTTACCCATGTGAAGCTGGGAGAGCAGAGACTCAAGAGTCTGTCCACAGAGCTCATTTAACATGCTCTAGTAACCTACTGGGTGACACACTGAGATCTGCTGGGCTTGCTCAAAATAGGAGATAGTCATCAGAAAACAGATGATGAGTCCCAGATGTTCAGCACTTGTGGATTACTAAGGAAAGCAAACAGAAGAAACAATTTTTAAGGATCTAAACAAAAAAATGTCTGGTCTGGTTTAGGTTCCTAACTTTGTAAGTGTGTGAGTGTCTGTTCATATCCAGATAAGTGTGGGAGCCTTGGGGTTGTAAAATCATTGTGCTGGGACTAAAGACCACATGCAAATGTGACAGCTGGCTGTATATTACTTCAGTCTCTGAGCTGTCTTTTAAGAAGTGCTCTAATTTTATAGCAGAAAAAAAAATCCTATAAGAACTGGGGGACACTGTGAAGAATGCTGCTTTCAAAGCTTTGAAGTATCTAATTGTCAAAACTTAATTTTTTTACTCATTTGCACTTCCATCCTTACCGATATGTGGTTATGGGCTTACTTGCTCTTAATCTTTAAGTATAACTCAATGAAAGATTTGACTTCAAGAAATTTCCTGTTTCACAAGTGGCTTGTTTCTGAAACAAAAGGATAATAAACAGAGGAATACTTTACTACCCCAGTTTGATTAATGGTCCCATATTGATAGACTCCAATATCCAGCAATGAAACATCTATTTGCTTCTTCCTCTTATACCACTCACATTTTCTTGTTTAGTCCACAGGAATCTGTAGAGTTAGTCTGGCAAAAGCACCCTCTAATTTGTACCTTTTCTATGCAGCTGAGGAGCTATCCTTTTTCTCTCCACAACTTCTACTTTCTTTTGCAAGTTCTTGTTTCTCCATATTTGGTGCTCAGTTATTGAATCTAAGATTAAAATGTAGAGGAAGGACTCAACAGGTCTGATCTGCAACTTGCCAAACCTCCCACTTATATACTTTAGTAAAGACTATCCCAAAGCTGAATTCCTGTATTACAATGTTCAGTTTTACAGGTTAATAGTTTGTCGTTTGCTTGAACACACAGGAACTTGTTGGCAATTCATCATTCTGCCTTAGTTCCTTTTGTTTAATAGGCTGGTCTTGGTAAAGCTGACCTTTGCACAGGTTTAACGTTTCTCCTTCACACCTTCAAGGCTGAGGAGTTTGACTGACATCAATAATTAATTTTTGAACAAATACGGCACACCTTTTCCTATGGTTCCTCACAAAGATATGAGTCTTTGTGCATCGTAACTACAGGTATGTTATGAAGGGGGGAGTCCAAAGGACACCGATGGGGTGTGAAGTCAGAGATTCAGTCTGTCTTGGTGCAGTTGATAATGCTGTGTCTTACCTCTGCTATGCTGACATGTCCTTCTGGGTCCCACAGATGTAGTGGTTTTGGCCTGGGCCAGGTTTTTTTTTTCAGTAGCAGGGGGGCTAAAGGCTTCTTTAAACAAAGAGAGTTTCCAGAAGCTTCCCCTGTAGCTGACAGGGTTAGGGCCAGTAAGTTTTAAGCTGGACCCTGCACCTGACCCAGGCCTGGCCAATTAGTGGTGGAGGTAATGCCTCTGTGAATAACATATTTGAGAAGAAGAAGTTGTTGCGCAGTTGCAGAACTGCAGCAGCAACAGGGAGAGAGAATGTGAAAACATCTCCGCAGACACCAAGGTCAGTGGAGAAGGAGGGGGAGGAGGGTGCCCAGGCACTGAGAAGAAGGCTCCCCTGCGATATGTGGTGAGGACCATGGTGAAGCAGGTTGTCCCCCTGCAGTCCATGGAGGACCACCGGGAAGCAGAGATCCACTCGCAGCCCGTGGGGGAGGTGCTCACGCCGCAGCGGGTGGATGCCTGAGGGAGGCCGTGACTCCGTAAGAAGTTCATCCTGGAGCAAGTTCCTGGCAAGACCTGGGAGTCCGTGGGGGAGGTGCCCACGCCGGAGCAGGTTTGCTGTCAGGACTTGTGATCCCGTGAGGGGACCCAGGCTGGAGCAGCCTGTCCCTGAAGGACTGTCTCTCCCGGTGGGTGACCCACGCTGGGCAGCGTGTGTGGAGCTGCCCCGTGGGAGGGCCCATGCCGGAGCAGTTGGTGAGGAGCTGCGGCCCATGGGAAGGACCCACGCTGGAGAAGTTCATGAGGGACTGTCTCCCGTGGGGAGGGACCCCACAGTGTAGCAGTGGGAAGTGTGAGGAGGCCTCCCCCTGAGAAGCAGCAGCGGCAAAGTCCATCTGGAATGAACTGACTGCAACCCCCATCCCCATCCCCTGCGCCGCTGGGGGGGAAGGAAAGGGAGTCCCGGGCAGTGGAGGGGTGGGGGGAGGTGTTTTAAGACGGTTTTATTTCTCGTCTTCCTGCTTTTATTGTTTCTTTAATAAATCAAACCTTTTTCTCCCTAAGTTGAGTCTGTTTTGCCTGTAACACTAATTACCGAGTGATCTCTCCGTCCTTATCTCAACTCACAAGCAGTTTGTTATATTCCTCTCTCTCTCTCTTGTCCAGCTTAGGAGGGGGAGTAATATTATGACTGGGTGGATATTGGCCTAAACCACCACAAAAGACAAGACAGAAAATTAAGTGCATGCACTGCAAAACTTCATACATTCAGGACAGCACTGAGTAACTAAATAGCTGCTTTGGGCACATGCAGTATAGCCACAATGGGAGCAGAGTCACTTCAATTGCCTGAGTACACCAGAGAAAGTACAGGAAAAAAAAGAAAAGATGCTCAGATTCTGCCCAAGAAAAAAGCATGATGTTGAAAAACCTGGCAGATGACTATGTTGCTTCCTTTGCTGTTCTGACCTGAATGGGAGGTGTTGGTTTGCAGTGCCACTTTAACATCAACACATTGCACCCGGTCATCTTGCTTTTCTTACTTTCCAGGTGATGTAGGTGAGATGTAAGCCAACTAAATGAAAGAGAAACTCTTGTTTTCATTGACAGTCTGATGGGAACTAAACACTCCCAAACAGTCACGGAGAAAAGAGAAAAAGATGATTCATTAAAACAGAATATATAGCTCTCCCACATGGTTGAGCTCTCCTGCATAGTTTACCGATCCGAAGTGGTCACCAGTATTGGCACAGAGGTTTATTATCTTGGAGACTGAAAGAGTTATTAAGTGAATTATGCAAATTTTGAAAATATCTTTGTTAAGTTTGCCTTGTCAGCTTTGCAAATATACATTGGCACGTGCTAGCAACCAAAAAGAAGAATAGGTGAAAAAAAGAGAAGTCATTACAGTGCACAGTTAATCTGTCTTATCTTCTGCTTTTTGGGTGCTTTTTATTACAATTTTTGTTCTTATCAAGGATGTTCAGACTAGAAGGCCAGGCTAGTTCTAGCCATCCTTACTTGCCTTTACAAACTTTGACTTCAATTCCTCTGTTCCTTCTATATGAAGCATTTCTAAGATATCCCCTTGAAAATTCAGGTAAGCATTCCCAAATGCCTTCAGCTTGTAGAGTTCTGTGACCTGAATCCTAAACCATGCTGGCTATGACTCAACTTTGAGGGAAGCTGATCCTGGGGAGAAGGGAGGAATCTGTACAACAGGTGCTCTTTTCAGCATCCCTCGCCTTTGAGGGCAGCAAAACTTACAATGCAATTTGTACTGCAGCATAAATCATGGCTGCCGCAAGCTCCACGTAATTCCTCTGGTGCAGAGTCTGCAGTTCATGTGATACGGTGGGGGCTGAGGGCTGGTTCTGCAACAGATGTTGGTGAAGAAACTAGGTGACAAGTGACATGGCCTCAATGGCCTGCAGTCTCAGAAAAAAACACAAAAGTCGCAATTTTCTTTCAGTGGCAACTCCTTGAAAGAATATAGGCAAGAGTAAGATTTGGTGAAGAATTTAAGGTCCTTCAGCTATAGAAAAAGGTACACAGATGCTTTGGAACACGATGAAAATCTGAGTCAAAATTGGGGAAGCCACAGATGAATGAGGCCAATCCTTTTCTTTTGCATGCAAGATGGAGAAGGATTTGTTTTGCTTTTGGACATATGCCAATGTGGCATTTCTTTATATAGGAAAGGAACGCTAGTGTGCTTAGATTTGCAAGACTGTTTCTGAACATGCAGCATGTAACATTATAGGTTCTTCTGGGAGATGCTCAGTGAGTCCTGTTGCAGATGGCTGTTTATTTTAGCCTCCATGTGCAGGAAGTAAGTGAAGCTTTCTAGGTGGAAGGAATCTGGGCTGAATAGTCTCTGGGAGGAAGGAACCACAGCAAGTCTGGTGAGGAGATTTGTGTATTATGTTGTAATGAGATTCCATGCACATAAACCTGGATTGTAGCAGAGGGGTCCAAGTGACTGTGCTGTGTCTGTGGCTGCTTAGGAGTGGTGAAGGAAAAACATCTGTATCTAAATACTCCTTTATGTTTCCCACTTGTCAACGCATCTGTGTAAGTTTGTAGCTGCAGCACCTGAGGAGATTCCACCACCTTCATTCTCAGGATGAACTGGAGCATGCTATCCCTTTACACCTAAGTCTGAAGTGCCCACGTCTTCTTGCACAGCAAACTCAGCATGAAGCCAGACCACACTGGTGACTTACAAAGCCCCAGATCTCAGTGTAAGAAACTCAATCATCTCCATTCTCTTTACTTGTGTATGACAATGCAGCTGTGCCATAAGCCCATACAACCAAGTATTTTGAGTACCGAGGCAGAAAATCCTCCTGAATTTTGTCGTCATGGTATTTTGACCCCATTCTAGGTTAACTCTTGTATATACTGCCTGAACATAATGTGCTGTAAAGTCCAGACAACAAAAAACGAGTTAAGGCTGATATTTCATGGCCTTTGTAGGACAAATTCAAACATATGGGCTATGGTCAGTTAACAATGACTGCTGTTATTTTGTTTTTTAAGAACATAATTCCAGAGGGTTTGTGAAGAAAGCTAAAAAGTAGCCACTGCTCCTCTGGATATGAGCAGATACTTGATCTGAAACAGCTGATAAAATAGTTGAGTGTTCTTATAAAATAAATTCTGACTTCTGAAGAAGCTGCAGAAAATGGATTTTTCACAATTTCCACAGTCTTAGAGCAAGAATCCACAGGATGGAGGTGGGACATGTTTCTCATCTAGTCATGCTCTTAAGTAATGTTCGTGTCACAAAACTCTCAAAAAACAGCAGTTGCCTGTCACTGTTATACATGTCATTGTTTTTCAGTCCACTTCTACACCTCTTTGTGTGTGTGTGTTTGAGAGGGAGTGTAACAAAAAAAAAAAAAGCAGAAGAAGGTTTGGGAGAAACTTAGACCTTTACCAGGAAGAGGAACCACAGTGGAAAGCAGTGCTGAGATTTGAGGAGTCTGCAAGCTTGGAAGCTTGTAGGCAGGGCTGCAGGCAGCTTACCCTTTTACTAGAACTTGGAAAATTCATTAGGCCTGAAAATTGCCAGATCTACTCCAAAGGGAAAGGAGAAGGGTCATGCAAAGTTTGGAGAAAATTCAAACTGGTTTTTTTTTTTCTTTTTTTTTCCCTTTTTTTTCTTTAATTTACAAATTGTGAATAATTGACCTGAGCTTCCAATTGTAAAATTTTGTCTAATAATAAAGTTGGGTGTGGCTGACCCAGCCAGGAGGTACAGTGATGAAGTGTTGGGCCTGGGCAGTTTCCACTGGCAGAGATCTTCTGGAACCCAGACTGTATTTTAAAGTTCCCCACAGGAACGAAGCTGGCCACTGATGTTCATTCTGTTCTGCTTCTTCATCGGCGTTAATCCATACGTGCAGCAGCACCCCAGTTATTTATAGTTGACCTATATTCAAATGTTAGTTATGATTTTGCACCAGAAGGACTCAGAAGGCATCTTGGAGGATATCTAAGCCAGAAGGATGTGCAAAGTGCGTATCCGAAGGGAGAGGGCAGGGATAATAACATGGAGCAGGTTGATAATGAATTTTGAAAGCCAGGATTTGCTCGTCACTGATTAACAAAATGAAAAACTGAAGTAGAGTGCAATTAGGAGCATTACTGTGAGTTTATAACTTTTCCCCAGCTCCTGAGAGAGTGGTTTTTTAAACTGACCTTTTGTTGGGCTGGGCTGGAAAGATATAAATTAGCTCATAATGCACGAATATTTTCATTTCATAAAACTGCTCTCAAATTTGTTTGGAGTTCCCAGACTTTCAGAAGAAAAAGAAAGAAAGCTATTATGTTCTACAAAAACAGTGACATTTTACCCTCTGTATTTACTCTTCCAATAGGAAATCTGCAGTAGGCGAAGGTCTCTATCACAGCAACACTTGGCATTTCCACTGTGCATTTCATATACCCTTACAAACAACCAAACATGCTCTGAGAAGCACTTTGTTCACTAGTGAGAGCTTCACCTTCCCTGGAGTAAAACAAATTTCCTAAAAGCTTTACTGACAAATAATTCCTCTTACCCTGAAGAAGGATAGGATAAAAATAGATGGAGAGGAACAGAGAACCATTCAAAGACTAACATGTGAAAACCCAGGAGCTGCTGGAGCCACATCTTGGGCAATCCCGCAAGT
Organism: Urocolius indicus; assembly: GCA_013401255.1. NCBI lineage: Eukaryota > Metazoa > Chordata > Aves > Coliiformes > Coliidae > Urocolius > Urocolius indicus. The sequence goes on along the minus strand of WBNH01008750.1, from coordinate 38,659 downwards.
GCATTGAAAGCAGACAGGTGGGGCAGGAATGCTTAGAATCAGTGGCTGATGAAGCTCAGGCAGGCCTCTCTTGTACCTACTGCTTCCAAACTGAGTGTTAGAGGAGGGCAGGGCTTGGCCAACAACTCTGAAAGCCTAACAACAACTTATAAATGTTCATTTGGAAATGCCAGCAACATCCCTTGTGCAACACTGTGAAACATATTCACTGTTCCCTCCAGCAATGGCACAGGGAGGTTCAAGGGAAAGCAGCACTGGGACTGGGAGACATGGGGCAGTGTGAAGTGATCCTTCCTCTCTGCTTGCCTCAGGTCCTTTGAGCCAAGGCATGCATAGAGACTTTGGGGTGGAGACTGGCCACGAGGCACTGGCCAGAAGTTACCTCATCACTTTCTCAGTGTCCTCAGTTTAAAATCTACATGGTGTTTCAGAATATCAGGTGTTGTTAATGGCCAGGTCATCAGTTCCGAGGTCATTTTACAGCACCTGAGAAGTGGATAGCCACAATCCAAGGGGAAAGATTAAAAAAGGAAGGGGCCATTTTATACCCAAACAAAATTTCCTTGGGCCCGATGTCGGGCTCTGCTATCTGAGTAGTCCTCTATGGGCTGGGAGAGGCTACAAGCTGGTTGGGATGTCTACTCAGGGAGGAGATATTTTAGCAGCTATCTGACTGACTGATGGGAGTATTGGTGCTGTATTTTATTGGACACGGGTGCTGAGACATGCTTCAGAGTCCTGGGCAGGCCCTGGCTTTGCCATGGCAACTGTCTGCCTTTGAGGGCCTGAGGTGAGCCTGGGGCCTGTCTGCCTCTCAGGGCCTGCTCCTCTTGCGAAGATTTAACTTTCTTTATCCCCTTCGGATGACTTTTTGGGGTTATTCCTGCACTTTAGCATTTGCTCAGTGCCCCAAGGAGGAGAAGTTGCCACTGTTTCCCTTTTCCAAGCCATACTCTTCCCTGATACGCATATTCAGGCTGTTAACAGGGAATGGCTGCCTTTACTGCAGGAAATGCAGGAAAATTGAGGAGAAATGGGGCTGTTGATAAGTCACAAAAATATCTATTTTCCTTTGAAAACCTCTCTGTGTGGTTTGCATGAGCACCAAGCAATTTAATTGTTGGATGTATTTAAGTAATATTAAACTCTGACTTTTTTTCTTCATGTTCAAAGGGAAAGAGCCTGTATCGGTACAATTCATTTTTTAAAGCCTTTTAAAAGTTCTCTTTGGCAACACCTCTTTGAAGTCTAATCCAATCTGCAATATATGTCTTCTGAGTTAATCCCAATTTTTTCAGGACAACCAGTAATGTTACATAAAGGCCTTCCAAAGAATAACAAGAGTGCAGGGTCCAATATAGTTAAATCTCCTGATAAGAAGGACAGAATTCTGTCGTTATTCACAGCAGCATAAATCCACAGTCACTCTGCCAGTGGGTTGACCACGCAGGATCAGCTTGTTGGATTCTTGGCTTTGCTGGGTTTATTCTGTACTTGCCACTCAAACTAAGATTTTGGTTTAAAATGTTAATTTTTAATAAGGCAGCAGTTTTATTTTAGAAGCTTCCAGAAACTGGTTCTGGTTTGTGTTCATTGCAGAGCTTTATAGTTTTCTCAGGATCTCTCTAGACTTTTCTCATGTATTTTCTAAGTACCTTTTTACAAAGTCTGTACTGTAATATGTTTGAATCCCAAGGAGGGAAATTAGGGCCTCCTGATACAAAAGAAGACAGTGGATAAAAAGAGGATGGAAAGATCCTTAAGTGGAAGGGAAGATCTACAAGTGGAAGTGAAATTCTGGTTGCACTATCAATTCTTAAATAATAACAAATAAAAATCTGTTAAGGTTGACAGACAAACTCCCTGTCTCAAAGCCAAAGACGGAGAAGTCAAAATTGAAACTAGGAGGTAAACTTTCATACATGCTATAAGTTATTAATGGAACAACTGCCCAAGGGACATGAGTGATAAAGTTTCTATTGTTTGAACTCTGGTCTTACTGCCCACTACAATTTTATCATCTTCTCCAGCTAACCCTCCAAAACTCCATCTCTTTGTCCCACAGGGTTAGAATCTGATCACTTCCCTTAGCTCCTCAGATGTCAATCACCCTTTTTTCTCCAACTAACAAAATTACTAACATACGTACACAACACAGAGAAGGTTTTCTCAGTCCACATTGGCCTTGATGTTGACTAAAGGGCTTTTGATGTTGTTCTAAAGGGCTTTTGTGCCCCCACACTTCTCAAATATTTTCCAATAATATTTGGTCTAATGGAAAAGCCTCTCCTCATACACTGTGCCTCTTCAATTCATATCTTCTGAAAAAGACATCCAGTGGCTCAGTCACCTGTTGCAGATCTTGACGCTGCAATGTCTTGACTTGTACAAAGACAAAGGCAGTTGCCATAATGGGTGACTCTTCACTCTGTGTCAGTGTCCATCTGCTAGACTGAGTTGTGAAGGTCTTTATAGTAAGATTTTCACTAAAACACCTTAAACATTGAACTAAATTACTGCTTCTTTGTCACCAGAAAAACACCTGGGAAAAAGTGGTGTCCAGTCTGAGTTGTCTTGGGTTTGGTTGTTGCGCTTTACACTCCTGGATGGTGTATGCAGTGATATGTTTCGCTTACGAGACAGCTTTCTTGTGCCATAACTGCTTTCCAGGATTTTCATTATGTGACACAGGTGTTCTGCATTATAACCAATTTTCCACTCACATGGCTGTAAGAAGATAGGGCAGTCGTGCTTATTACTGTCTTTTTTAAACAAATAATCTGTATTGGTGTTTGCTGTTAGCTGATGGCTCTTTTGTACCATGAATAGTATGATATGTCTAGTAATATGACCCAACAGATTTACTGCACAATTGGCAACATTAAAGCATGCTGAGACATCAGCCAAAAACCTATGAGGTCCAGAATAGATTAGTTAGATTGCTCTTGCAGATATAACATACTTCTACAATGTCATTCTCAGGGTTCATTTGGATACTGTTAAGTGCGTTTGGCTATGAAACATAAATATGTTTCCATCTGCATGTATTTACCTTGCAGCATGTATGCGCTATCTGTGTGTACATGTACATCTGTGCAAACACATGTGCCTGCATGTTCACATATGTGTTTATAGACATGTATGTATATATTACCACTGAAATATTTTTCAATTCAAGAATCTCTCACGTGTCATTCTTTCTTTTCTCTTTTACTGATCTGAAAGATGTCTACTTAATTTTCCCTTATTCTCTTTCCTGAAGATGTACTGTTGGTTTGTAAGATGAGAATATACAGAAATGACTGTTTATATGATGAAGACATGGACGAAGAAATGTAGCATAGACTTTGCAAATAGCAAGTAGTGATCTATGGAACTGATTAAATGTTGCACAAGATTTTTCTGTGGAAAATATGACAAAACAGAGTTTCCATCAAGAGCAACTAATACATAAAGTTTGCACTTTTCATAAATATGTTTCAATGCCTAGATTTTCCTTATTCCAGTGAAAAGAGAAAGCTTTTAGCAGAAGGAAAGCTTTGTCTGTGAATTTCTTTCAGTTAGAACAACAATTTTTCACAGAAAAAAACCCCAAATTTTATTTCTTTGATTATAAAAAAAGAAGACCTAGCTGTGTGGTTTTCTCACTTTGGATAGTAATTCCAGAAATGGCTTAAACAAATATCTGGCTATCTTTCTGGGGTGCTATGTCACCATAGGACTTGCCTTTCAAGGCCCAGGATAGTGTTCCGAGAGGTGGCATGAGGCACAGGATATGTTTTCAGCCTTCCAGTGGTTGCCTCCAACCATGATGAGGACGAGTGGCAAGTCAGTGGCAGTGTGATGTAATCTGTCTGCCAGGCTTCTCCATATTTGTATTTGAGCCATCATCCTTCATACCACAGAGGCTTCAACCGCTTGGCCTGTTTGATGGCAGCACATATCTCACATTCATGGATAACCTGTGCAACAGCATCCAAGGTCAAGTCCACTGCTTGATCACAAGCCCATCTGTAGGTGGCATCTCTTCCTTGATGTCCTGAGGCATCATGGGCCCACCGAGCTACAAATAATTCACCTTTATGTTGCCAATCTAAATCCACCTGAGCCACTTCAATCTTGGGAGCTTGATCCACCTCCTGGTTGTGCTGATGTTCTTCATTTGCCCAGTTCTTGGGTATGTGGGCATCTGTGTGTCGCACCCTCACAGCCAGTTTCTCCAGGTGGGCAGCGATGTTTTGCCACAATGAAGCAGCGCCCAGATGGGTTTATACCAGTGTTGCTAGTTATCCTGTTTCCATTGTTGCAGCCACCCCCAAAAAGCATTTGCCACCATCCATGAGTCAGTTGGAGGTAAAGTATTGGCCATTTTTCTCGTTTAGCAATGTCTAAAGCCAGACGGATGGCTTTCACCTCTGCAAACTTGACTTGATTCACCTTCTCCTTCTGCAGCTTCAGCAACTCGTCGTAGGGGACTCCACACAGCTGCTTTCCACCTTTGATGTCTTCCTACAATATGGCAGGATCCATTGGTGAACAAAGCATATTGTTTCTCATCTTCTGGCAGCTTATTGTATGGTGGGGCTTCTTCAGCACCTGTCACCTTTTCAGACAATATTCCAAAGTCTTTGCCCTCTGGCCAGTTGGTGATCACTTCCAGGATGCCTGGGTGACTGGGGTTTCCTGTATGAGCTCTTTGTGTGATCAACACAACTCACTTACTCCACGTAGCATCAGTTGCATGATGTGTGGAAGAGACCCTCTCTTTGAATCCAGCCCAGCACTGTCAGTCAGGATGCTACGAGGAGTTGTACTTCTGTCTGAATTGCTTCTGAGGCAGATCAAAATCCTTCATATGCTGCCAATATCTCCTTCTTGGTCAGAGCGTATGGGGCCTTGGATCTTTTGTATCCCCAACTCCAGAACCTGGGGATTCGGCCTTGAGTCTCACCAGTTGGTTTTTTTTTGCCAGAGGCTCCAGGTAGGGCTGTTGTCTCCAGCTGTAGTGTAAAGCACATTTTTCATGTCTGGTCCTGTCCAGATTGACCCAAGTACTACTGCCTGAGCAATTTCTTGGTTTATCTGTTGAAAGCCTTGTTGTTGTTCAGGTCCCCATTTGAAGTCATTTGAGAGTCACGGTTAGTCTTATATTGCTGCTGGTGCACTGTTGTGGTTGCAGTTGGCACTTGTTGGTCTTCATCTCTCAACAAGCCCACAGTAGAAGGATTCTCTGAGAGGCCAGGTAGGCTGGACAGCTGTTCAGTCTCCAAGGCAGCCACACCAAAAACTCACTGATAGCCTTTTGGGTCCTTGAAGTACCCTCTCTTCAGGTAATCTGTATCCAGGATGCATGAAGCTTCTGGGCCCACCACAACGGAGTGTTTTTGCCATTTATTTCCTGTTCGACTCACTTCCACTTCCAACATAGCTGTTGAGATCCTTCTGTCACTCCGAAAGTACAAATTTGTTCATGTCCTATATGACTTGACGGTATCAAGGTGCATTGTGCTCCAGTATCCACGAGAGCCTTTTTCTCTTGTGGACCTGATGTGCCAGGCTGTCAGATCCACACAGACCAATAGATTTTATTGTCTTCTTGGCTGGAGACAGGACCACTCTAATATTGATTGTTACGTGTATCATTCACTTTCTGTGAGAAGGAACTAGAGGTGCTGTCAAAGGGATCAGAAGTGAGATCAAGCATTATGCCTCTGGGGAGCTGCTCACTGGAAACTGTGGCAGTATTTTTCCATGAGGAGTCCCCTTTTGTTTTTCCTTGTAGCTCCTGTACTTTTGTCTCTTGAGCCACAGTAGGTTCTCCGTTCCACCTCCTCATGTCCTCTCCCTTGCTGTGTAGATAAAACCACAGGTTGCACTGGTATGTGTACTCTCTGTATCTCCTCTTTTGATCAGAGGAATGACTGTTCCTAATAGTGGAGACATGGGCCTGTACAGGTGGAGAGTAGGAGATACCTTTCTTAAATTGATGGAACTCCTGAGATAGTTTCTCCACAGTGGAGACTCAGGACTGTAAAGAAGGAGTTCCTTTGCATTGATGGAGTTGGCTGACCGCTTCATCCACTGTTTGCCCCTTGCCTTCTTTCCATAACAGGACTGTCAATGGGTTGACATAAGATGGTGCACTTCATAGGAACTTTTTCCACACGGACACCACGTGGTGTTTACTGGACTTATCTGGATCAATGGATAACTGCACATTGACTGGATGACTATGAATCACTTCTAGTACAGCCAGTTCCCTTGGGTCCTGGATACCTTTCTCCATGGTAGTGCACTTGCCTGGGTAACATGTGATATCCTTCTTGAATGAATACCTTTCCTTCACACCTCACAGAAGTCACCTCCAAGGGCTGTGTACTTGTGCCCTCTTCCAATTGCCTTGTCAATGCCTCCTTCCATAGACAGAGAGCCCAGCTGTTTGGCTTCCCTGCCCTCCAATTCCAGGCTACTAGCCTCATTATCCCAGCATTGGAGCAGCCAGGTGACAATGTACTCCCCTGGGTGATGGCTTAAGTCCTTTCACAGTCTCACAGCTCACTCAGGGATAGGGTTTGGGTGGTAATCATCTCATTCATGACTTCTGCCTCTTCCTCCTCTTGTGAAGGTTCTGCTTCCACTTCTTCCTCCTCCTCCTTTGTAGTTGGAGTTTCTTCCCTTTCTAAATGAGTAGACTTTTGCATCCAACATTTCTTCTTCTCTGTATGGGGCAACTGATACTGGCAGAGGTTGTTTTTCTGCTTTAGCTGCAGTGCCTGCCACCAGGGTTTGAGTAGCCATGCTGCCTGTTGCTGAGGTCTGAGTAGCCACAGTGCATGTTGTTGGGGCTGGAGTAGCTGCAGTGCTGGTCAGTCTATTTTTCTCTTGCTGGTAGTTAACTGCAGCCCAGAAGGTTATTTTTTCAGCACTTGCTGCAGGAGTTCTGATGGTAAGCATGGTACTTCATTCTTTAAGAGAATTGCAATCGTGACAAAACATGAGGAGCGAATAAGGTTGAGTTTGAAATACCAACAAGTCACTGCAGTGACTTGTGTCCATGAAATACAACTCATCTTTGCTTCCCCCAAGCATCATCACTTCTTCTTTTCCAAGGCCTACTCTTAGGTAAATGGGTACATTGCTTCCATCTGTTTGTTATGATGTTGTGAATCTACATTATCGGAGCTTAGCCTACCAAAAAGGAAGAGTCTGTCATCTCCTATCGGAGTCAATGTGTGCCAGGATCGATCTTCTGGCTTTTTCCCATTGATATTAATTCTTCCAGACCAAGTCCAACTGTCTAAATTCAAGAAGTGCAAAACATTAATTCTAGTTTGCAGCACTTGATCCCCAAAGATGTAACCTCTATTTCCTAGCACAGCACATGTGTGAGCTGCTTGAGGCTGAAGTGGATCTCCACCTCTAATTGCTAGTTGAGGCCAGATTTCTGTATCAAAAAAACATGAACATTATGCTATCCCCAGAATACCTGTCCTTCCCAAAATGCATCATGAACATTGAAACAATAACTCAGTTCAGTATGTGCTTCCTAGAGCCATAGCCACCAAAATATATAATGCTTGCCCCACATTGGGTGCCAAAAAGACTGTGGTGGTTTAGTCCTGGCTGACAATAACCAAATCACACAGTTACTCACTCTTCCCCACCTCAGCAGGATGGGGAGGAGAATCAAGAGGGAATTGTAGAGCTTTGTGGGCTGAGATCAGGACAATTTATTAGAACAACACAGAGAATAAGGAGTTATAATGATAGCCAAAGCATACAGAAAACAAGCCATGCCTGGTGTCACTGCTCACCACCTGCAGCCCGATGGAGAAACTCCAGTTCCGGAACACACAGCATCCTGGCAGCTACCCTGATATCCTGAATGTGATGTCACCATGGTATTGAACACTCATATCCTAAATTATTGCTTTGTGGCTTCTATGACTTTGTGTTTCACCAGCATGATGTTTTTTTAACCAAGGTGAAATTTTCATGATGCCAGGTCTGGTGACTGATGAAGTTCATCTATCTCAAAGGGGGAGAAGGATCCTTGCAAATGAATTAGTAGAACTCATAGAAAAGGCTTGAAACTAATTTTGAAGGAGGAAGGGGATAAAACTAGGCCCACTAGAGCTGAGCTTAAGGGTGCTAAGCCAGTGTCAGGGGTGAATCCTACCTGATCAGCTTCCTTCTTGAGCTGCCTGTACACCAATGCACACTGCATGAGGAATAAACAGGAGGAGACGGAAGTCTGTGTACAGGCAGGGAGGGGATGGTGGCTATTGCACAGACATGGTGGGACAGCTCACATGAATGGAATGTGGTCATGCATGGATGGTGCATGATTTGACATGACAGTCAAACCGTGACAGATGGCTCTGTCCTTTTTAGGAAAGACAGGCCAACAAGGCAAGGTGGTGGAGTTGCTCTTTATGTGAGAGAGCAACTGGAATGTAATGGATTATGTCCAGGTGAGGATAAGGGACAAGTTGAGACTTTGTGGGTTACAGTTAAGGGGCAGGCTAGCATGTGTGACACTGTTGTGGTTGTCTATTACAGGTCACCTGATCAGGATGGGAA
>WBNH01008750.1:0-29743 GCA_013401255.1 Urocolius indicus | reverse complement strand
ATGTAGGGAGGCAACTAGGAAAGCTAAAGCCTTATTGGGAGTTGTGCCTTGCAAGGGAGGTCAGGGACAACAAAACGGCTTCTTAAGTACCTTGCAGACAAAACTAACACTAGAGGCAATGTAGGCCCACTGTTGAATGAGGTGGGTGCCCTAGTGGCAGAGGATATGGAGAAGGTCGAGTTACTAAATATCTTCTTTGCCTCTGTCTATAGTGCTGGAGACTGTCCCCCAGGAGCCCTCAGACTCCAGAGAAAGTCAAGTTAAAGGAGGAGGTTTTTTTTTAGTTGATGAGGACTGAATTAAGGATCAGATGAGTAGTCTGGTTCTACGTAAATCCATGAGCCCCTATGGGATGCACCTGTGGGTGCTGAGAGAATTGGTGGAAGTCATTACTAGACCACTCTCCATCTTTAGTAAGTTGTAGAGAACAGGAGAGGTGCCTAAGAACTGGAGGAAAGAAAAAGGGTAAGAAGTAGGAGCCAGATAACTACAGACTGGTCAGGCTCACCTCCATCCCTGGAAAGGTGATGGAATGACTTTTCCTGGGTGCTGTCTCCAGGCATATAAAGGACATGAGGGTCATTAGGAGCAGTCAACATGGTTTTCCCAAAGAAAAGTCATGTTTGACCAGCCTGGTAGCCTTTTCTGAAGATGTAATCAGGTGGACAGATGGTGGTAGTGCAGTGGATGTGGTTTATCTTGATTTCAGTAAAGCATTTGACACCATCTCCCACAGCANAGACCTGGACAGGCTGGAGAGTTGGGCAGAGAGAATTCTAATGAAATTCAACAAGTGTAGAGTCTTGCATCTGGGAAAGAATAACCCAGGTACAGGTTGGGGAATGAGCTCTTAGGGAGTAGTATAGGAGAAAGGGACCTAGGAGTCTTGGTGGGCAGCAGGATGACCATGAGCCAGCAACGTGTCCTTGTGGCCAAGAAGGCCAATGGCATCCTGGGGTGTATTAGAAAGGGTGTGGGCAGTAGATCAAGAGAGGGTCCCCTCCCCCTCTACTCTGTCCTTGTGAGACCGTGTCTGGAATATTGTGTCCAGTTCTGTGGCCCTCAGTTCAAGAAGGACAGGAAGCTGCTGGAGAGAATTCAGTGCAGGGCCACCAATACGATTAAGGCAGTGGAGCATCTCCCTTATAATGAAGGCTGAGGGAGCTGGGGCTCCATCTTGGAGAAGAGGAGACTGAGGGGTGATCTCATTAATATTTACAAATATGTAAAGGATGGGTGTCAGGAGGATGGAGCCAGGCTCTTCTCAATGATGTCCAATGATAGGACAAGGGGCAATGGGTACAAGCTGGAACATAAGAGGTTCCAAAGAAACCTAAGGAAAACCTTCTTCACCGTGAGGGTGATGGAGCACTGGAACAGGCTGCCCAGATGGGTTGTGAAATCTCCTTCTCCAGGGACATTCAAAACCCACCTGGACGAGTTCCTGTGTGGCCTGCTCTAGGTGGTCCTTCTCTGGCAGGGAGGTTGGAATAGATGATCTTTTGAGGTCCCTTCTAACCCTTAAGATTCTGTGATTCCTTTGTCTGACTGATAAAAAGCTGATTAGATCATGTTACCATCTTCAGAGTGGGCTGGTTCATTTTTCTGGTAAAAAAAAACATGATCATTCTGCTTGTTACCTCATTAATTAGCTATGGGAGTAGTAAGACTGCGCAGCCATAGTGGGAATGGACGTAACCCTTACCCCAATGGTTTCATACTAACGTGGCACAGTTATGACATGATTATAGGCCAAGAAATTCCATATTTCTGTCCTGGATTTCGTTTTACCAAGTACTTAGTGAAAGACAATCCGCACAAACCCAACAGCTGCTGAGTCTTTTGGGCAGCCACTGGCTGCTACAGCTCTGAAGAAACTATCTAAATGCATTTAAGCAGGACAAGTTGAAGTAAAAAAAAAAGATTAAAATGCTCACATTCCCTGTGGCAAATATCTACACAACTATCATTCCCTTTTCTAAAATTTACCTCCCATGGAGGCTTTCCCAAAATCAAAATACTTATGATTATACTTTTTTTTCCTCTTGGCCGGCAAAAGACTTGTGCTTGCGCAAAGAGCAGTGAAAGAGTTTTGGCAAAAGTAATTGCTCTGCCTTTACCAGAGTTATATTTCCAAGAAGAAAGTCCCCAAAGAAAAGGGAAAGCAACTTATTATTTTAATTTTAAACTGAAACCTGAGATTCTACTTCACATTTCTAGGTCTCCTCTGCCAAGAAAAAAGGTTGGAAAAGGCTGCTGTCTTTGCAGACCTACAAAGTTGACCTTGAGCTGTTCTGAAAATAAACAGCATCAAAACTAGATAGTTTTGCTGAAATATAACCCTGCAGTAATAAAACAAATGACTAACACTTTCTATTGGTCTACATAGCATAGTACATGAAACATACGTGTAAGCAAGTCAAAATGGATGAGTCATCTTGATTTAATAAAGCTTACAAATACCCGCTAAATATTTAAGAAGTCACATGCCAGGAGCCCTCATCACTTGTTTTGTTAGACTCCTGCTTTGCCATGTCAAAACAGTCAAGAATCATAAAAAATAATCCACACAATCTGTCTGAAAATGCAGTTTTCTAGCATTATTTTTCTTGGTTTACAGCAATAAGTCCTTTTTTCTGCCATCAAAATTTTGCAATAGAGAGCATGACTTCCTATTCTCATAAGGTAAGCAAATGTTTTGCATTTATCAAGTTCCCAGAGTCTAAATGGAGATAGAGAGTCAGCAGACCTCACATGTTTATGTTTCTGTACTGGAAATGAGCCACGGGAAGTTGCAGTTAAAAGGCTGCTATGTCTTGGGGTTCAAGGGACACAATAGACCTCAATGACTTTAACATAGCTGAACATCTGAAGCTCTGTTTGCCTTAAGTATGAATTATAAGTGCTCAGAACCTCCATGAGCAGGGCCAGAAACCAGAAACCTACACTTATTCATGAAGCCCATTGCTAGTTTATAGACATTTAAAACCTTGTTTTCCTATCAAAAATGAATACTAATTGCCCTGTCCCCTTTCCCCTCCTGCCCCATCAACCTAAACCCCATCTGACCTAGAGCTACCCCTATATCTGGGCTTCCCTTGACACATTTTCATTTTTCTTCTGGAAACTTTCTGAGCATCATGGTGAGTTTTTGCCTTTTTTTTCTTTCTTTTAATTTTAGGCACGGATATCCAGATGTTTGGCAATTCAAGTGGGTTATTGTGCTAGTTAAGCTGCTGGCCACCCTGAAATTTCAGCTCTGTCCATTGCCTGTGGTTGGATCAAAGCAATCATGAATGTACAGTTTGAGAAGTGCTTTAGGGATAGTCAGACCTACTGCTCAGGAGCTGCAGACATGGTCTGCACTAGTGATTAACGTGATGTGTTCAAGACATGGTGGGCTTACTGTACCAACGCACGCACAGAAGGACTGAGTCTTCCCAGAAGTGTCAGGCTCATGAAACATGCCTAAAGGTGAAAACACTCATTTAGTGTCTGGAAAGAAATATTGCAAGATAACCCAGCAGTGCACAAAAAGTCTGCATAGACAACATGAAAATCTTGTTACTTTGAACAAAAGTGGGGAATGCAACAGACAGGTGGAAGGATTGAAGTTTCAGTTGCTAATTTCCCCGAGTTACCAGTGCAGGTGAATCTGTTACACACTAAGCAGAGACGTAATAACTGACAGTCAAACAGGCTGCTCTTCCCTTCCAAATAAATCAGAACTCAGGTGTGGCCTTTTGACAACAGAGATAAATAAATGCTTGAATGTCAGTGGAACAAAACAAGGGCTAAACATTATATACTGAGTTGCTGGGGAGTTAAATTAGCTTAATTGACTATGGCTGGCTAAAATTTCTCTTGTTACCTGACAGTTGTGTTACATTTGCCATCTAAGGGCTTAATGCAGATTTAGCTCTCTGCTGTACACGTGCTCAGTGCCTGGGAGGAGTTGGTGCACTGCTGAGCCAGAGTTCTGCACTTATAAACAGGAAGAAAAAGCATTTGGCTTTCACTGTAAAATTTGTATCCCACAGCCTTTCTCCCATCAGAATTCATCATTTGTCTCTGACACAGAGGAGAAGCCACAATGTTACTGGAAAAGGACAAACATTGGTCCTTTTTGGAGATGGCCTCTCTCCAGTTCAGCCTTTGTGCCTTGCAACAACAGTTTTACTGAACTCCAAGGCAGTTGTAACTACGAAAGTCAAATACCTAACTGACTGATCAGCTTTTCAGCAAATATATCTAACAATAACTTATTAGTCACCTTGAATCATGGAGGTTGTAGTTTGTCCCACATGGTGCACCTTTTTTAGCTACCTTCTACAAGTGAAGATGACGTACTCCACAACCTTGTGCAAAAATGTCACTTGGGGGTATGGATATGTATTATTTCGGAGGAGCTTGTCTGAGCAATATAGAGGGCAGCACTGAAGCCCTGGTGAGAAATGCTACTACCTTAACTCTCATTCACAGAGAGCAAATGATAGTTTTCATTATATCTGTTACTGAAATGTTGCTGTACTCAACATCTTCTGTCCGTTTGTTTTGCATCCTGAAGGATGTTATATAGAGTGTGACTTATAACCAATTCCTGTGTCTTGCTCTTCATGGTGCACACACAGAGAACGTGCACAAAGTTAAGCAATCTGTAAATAGAAGAAAATGTACTGGTTGACTGAAATTTTTGTCTAAGGGTAAATAAGCAGCTCATCAGAGACACGTTGTCTTGTGGAGCTGTAGGGTCCCTTCAGCTGCTGCCCATGATGTTCTGATCTGCCCACCTCTTCAAAGGCTGTTTTCAGAAACATTTTTTAAACAGTCAATGAATGCAAAATGCAGAGCCACTTCAATATTTACATTTTGGTATGTTTTAGACTCTGAAGGAAGAACTATAAATTTGTGAGCGTTTCCGTTAGTTACACCCTTTCAAAAATCCCAATTGTATGGGAGGCAATTGTGTCTGATGGATCTGTGGGCAACACACAATTTGTAACATCATTTTTGGCAAAGGAATGCAAACTGCAAATAGATATTAAAAGTCATCTTTCCATTATTTGGTGGTCGGCTCTTAAGTGAGCTGTCTTTTTACCTGAACACATTACTAGCATCTGAATTATAGTCACCTTCCCACATCCTTGCTTCAAGCCTTTTAAAAATGCATGTTTCTGTACCAGTGGCTAGGTGTCTGTAACATCTCCTTTTAGTTGTAAAATTTCATAGGTGGGAATACAAAGAAAATGGAAACCTAGGAGTTAAGCACTCTTGCTTAAGTGCAGTGGTGTTTTTGTTGTAGTTGTTTAAAACACTTAAGGTGTTTTAAATAATAGTGTATACAAAATAAAAACAGCACAAAGCTCTTTTACAACCTATTAAAATTATTGAGTTTTCATTTAAATTAACACAGATCTTGGAGAGGAGGGGACATGAGCATCATTAAAACACCACTGTACAGTAAATATGTGTGTTGGCAACACTGGTTATATTTTCACAAAGTCTGTGTGACTTGTTGTTGTTCTGTAATAAATGCTTGTATATCAATGCACATTCACAAAACATCTAGAAGAGAAAGAGATTTCATTAACTGTACCAAATGTTCCTATGAGCACAAACAGGGATTTTAGCAGTAAGTATATAAAAAAATAGGCACATTTTGTAGAAGACCTACCAGCCACCTGGGATCAGCTGAAACATGCACAGGGCACTTTTGGACCAGAAAGACATACTGTTGCATTATTTCTATTTGTCTTCAGGAAAATTTATGTCTCCCAAGAAAATGTTATTGCATGCGTGAGTAAGAAAAGAAAAGCAGTGATTTGGCCTCTTGGAGAGAAAAGAAAATGTGTTCTTACGTCAGTCTCTTTTTCAACAGTTAGGGGGGGTACCAATTCTACTGACTTTGTCAGTTACTTTTAAAAGATCATGTGGAGAATATGCAGACAGTTATTCAGTCATTTGTCTATTGCAACAGAAGATTAGAAAGGGTTTGATCTTCACTCATGTAAGGGCATTGTTTTTACTCATAAAAGCTTTTCTTTGAACATGCAGAGGTTCCTAACCTGGAGTTTGATGACACCTCCACTCCCTCCCTATTAAATCCTGGGAGAGGTTTTCCCTGTGAACTTTCCCATACACCCTCCAGTCAAGAGAGCAGTAGTTGCTGCCCTCCTCTTCCCCCATCTCCATCACTTTTCCTTCCCTCACTGGCTGAGCTGTGGTTTTCAAGCTCCAGGGAAACCATGAGATCCAGAAAGGTCCGTCTGCTCCCACTGGAGATGTTTTTCTCCAGATCACTTCTAGAGCCTTGCTGCTGCCCAGCACCTTCTTTTGGAGGTGACTGCCAGAAGCTGCTCCGTGGACCACCTAGGGTTTTCTATTTCCACTCAGAGGTGGAAAGACAGTGCTGACCTCCGTGTGGTAAGGTGGAAAAGCAGATCTCCTCTTGGGAATTGCTCCTTGGAATTTTTCAGTAATATAAAAAAGTTTAACTTGTGAAAAATAAGCAATATAACCCACAGCAAGAAGAACTCGTGGAGTGATTTATAAACATAGATTTTGAAACTCTTTTGTATTTGTTGGCCGCTTTCAAGGAAATCACTTGGTAATACATATCAATGACAATAAATTCACTCAATTTGTTGTGTTCCCAACTACTGAAATTCAGTGGCCAGACCATGGAGAGCAAGATCAGCACGATTAGTTATTTATTAGCATTGGAATTCTAAAGAATAGGACTCTCTGTCACTGGAGTGCTTAAATGGAATGGCTTTTTTTGCTTTTTGATAGTATCTGCCTCATTGTCTCCTTCACTTCATTAAACAGGCACACATCAAAGATTTTACACTACTGTAAAATAGTTGAATAATATTAATGTACAGTGCTCCTATATGTCTGTTTTCCTACGGTTTCCAGAATATGGAACTTATTTTCATTTCTGAGTATCTTAAAGGACTTATCAGTCCATCCTTTTTAGCAATCTTCCTTACGTTTGCTATGCACTATGTTCCTCCTAATAAAACAAAATATTCAGACTCCCTATTTTACAAGCTTTTAAAAGAACACCAGGCTCCAGTGACTCGGTAAAATCTCTTTTCTACCCAAGCTTAAAGAAAAAAAAAAGTAGATAACTTGGGAATGTGTGGCATTCTTATTTGCCTTGAAAGCCTTTGATTTGACAGCATTTGCAACCATGTTTTGTATGCAAGCAAGCAGTAACTGAGCTTGCTTATTTTGGGCTATGCAGCTCCTCGATGAGAATAACTCTCTTAACACAGTGTCTAAAATATTTCTTTAGCAAAATGTACCTTTGCTCCTATTGTTTAATTACACTCAGAAAGCAAAGCAACTCTGTCAGTTTTTATATCAGAGTGGCAGGAATGGTATATTTTTAATTCAATTTTAACATTTTCATTGTGTGTGCAAGTGAGAAAGACCTTTAATTGGGCCTGAAGGGAGAACATTTTGTCAATGGAGCATTATTACTTGTAATATCAGAATTTCAGGATTTTACTTCAAATTCATTTAAGTCTAATCTGCTCACAGCTTCGCAAGTCTTTAAGATGACCATGGAGAATTCTGAATCGGGCTCTAACATGCTTCAAGTTAACAATATCAAGCAAAAAGAGACACAGCAGAAGGCTAGGTAGAAAATTCTACAAAACCTAACGACTCTGGGACACTAAAAGTACATTTCGTGTTTAAAAAAATTGATTTAAGCTGTTTCTAAAACCTTGGTTTTATTTCGTTCTTTGAGTGCTTGATTTCTACAAACAGAAATGAGCAATTTGCTGATTATTTTCACAGAGAGATTTCCTCAAGTCTCACGTTTCTTAAGTCAGTAAAAAATTCAGAAAAGAGCTAAGCTGATTACATTTATCTTATTTATTCTACATGTAGAAACCTTCTACTGTCATATAGACTTTATTTTTATAACAAGAAATGGAAAGAGGTTTTGAGCTAAGGAAACATCTTTTCTGTGCATCAGCAGAAATAACAGACAAACAGCTTACATATCAGTGGTGGATCATAGGAGCCTTCTCATGTTGGTCTGCGCAGCTGAACTATATGAGAGCAGCTTGTTAGGCTACAGGTTTTTATTGAAATGCCTATTGAGTAAAACATAATTCATGCTGCTGTTCACCCTTAAAACAGGAAATAATATACCCATTTAACTTAATCACAATTTATATTACATGTGCATATTTCTAAACAAGTGCTGTAGATGGAGAGTTTGGTAGCAATAATATTTATGAATTACACTTTTAGTTAGCAAAGGAAAATGTGTGACCTCTTACATTTTGTTTGACATTTGAATTTGGTATCCCGTATATCTGACAGGGGTGATGGATGCTTATTAACACAGCGTATAAACAGGAAATGCTTCTAAGCTGACCATTTATTAGCGCAGTATGTGTTCAAACTAAAATTTGAATTTTAGCTGCAGTATTCTTCTCTGATGACTGCAGAGCTGAAATATAAAGTGGGTTTCTTCCCCCCCACACCCCTTTCTTTCATGCACTGAATGGACAGATCTACCTGAGTGTAATTTTTATATCTAAATCAGTCTTCCATATAGAACCTGAGGAAGTGGATGAATACAAAGGGTTTCCTATGAATTGGGTAAAAAAGAAGAGATATGAAGTGTGTCCAGTGGAAGGAGTTTGCAGAATTCGTAGTGAATTTTACTAGGTTAAATAAATAAATCTATGTACCACATTCCCCTTCACCTTCTGATGTATGCAATGAGCCATTTCCCCTTTTACTTCACTGCTGCAGAAACAGTGGGAAGAAGTATCCGTGGCTGCACCAAAGCTTTAACAGCTGATCCACATTTGATCTATCCTTTGCAGGATTGCATACATCATAATTTTGCATTCACACTTAATTGTTTTTTTTTTTAATTAAGTTTCTGACAAATACTTGAAAAGCTTCTTCAGTGAAAAGTTCAACATTTCATCTTATCAAAACAGAAATGAAAAACTGTGTATTCGGAAGGATTCTTCTAGCAGAGAACAAGAACACAGTTTTTCTAAAAAACAACCTTTACTCTCCATTTTTCCTGATGATTTCCTGGGGAAAATACAGAGTAATACACAGAATCTGTTTCCCATTCTGTGTCACATTTAAATGCAACTCTCATGAAAAAGAATGTGATTCTTTTTTTTCCGAAGCTCAGTCTTAATATTCCAAAGCATATGGATAAAAATTATTTGTTTAACAAAAGCACTGTGATGAACCAGTGAAGTATCTCAAAGAGGAGGTTTTATTTTAAATAACTCTGTCCAAAGAATTCTACTACATTGTGCAATGTAGGTCAAGGAAATTATTTGCTATTTAAAAAGTCAGTAGAGAACCTCCATCTAGCTGTGTTAAGTAGCAGGTATAAGACCATCTTGCCTGTTACTATTAATATTAAATATCTTTACTAAATACACAGCTTTCCACATTTCAGGACCCAATCACAGGAAGGTTAGGAACCTGGAAATTGAAACTGGCAGATCTTTAATCTAACATTCTGCTTTTTAGTGGAAAAAAGTAACGTCTTTATAGATGAGAGTCAAAGGTTAAATTTAGTTTGTATCAAATTACAAAAATATGCTTTTGGTGAGGTTAGATTCTCATGCTCAGAGCAATTCGAACTGTAATGAAAGCAAACATTGAAAGAGATAATCCCATTAAAGATGAACTATTCACTTTAACCTCAAATATTTGGTAACTAAAATAAAACCATCCTAGTAGGAGAACTAAGTTCAGCTCTTAAGGGAAACTGGAACTCAATATTTTACCTCTGACTGCACAAGAAAAAAAAATAGCACTCCTGTTTCGAAAAGAAAACCTTATTTTGGGGGAACAAATTAATGCATGTTCTTCTCTTGAGGTCTACAGAAAACAGTGGTGACCTTTTTGATAATGTGTGCCTGTACACACTGCAGGGTAAATCATACATTTCTCCACACGGCAGCTCTTCCAGAAACAGTGAATCCTGTGCAGTGCTGTTGCATGGGGGGAAGTCAGGAGCAGGGGATGAATGTCTGCAGCTGCGAGCTGGCTCAGACTCCCGCATAGCATCCCATAGCAAAGGCGTGGACCTACCCTTCCTCTGTGCCTTCCAGCATCAGAAACATTACGATATTTTTCTTTCATGTCAGTCCCCCCAGCCATGCATCTAGTTTCTGAGAGATTCTGCTAAAAAACCTCCAGTCTGAGCTCAGAATAAAATCTCAAATAAACCTGGTTTTGGTTATGCCAGTTTGTCCCCTGTGCCACCCCTGGCTGTAGTGGGACGTACCTACCTGGGGCTTGCTCAAGGTACTGAGTGGGGCTTGGAGGTCCTGGTATTTCAAAGTTCTCTACTTTTCTGAACAAAAAGAGGAGCAAGAAATGCCCTTAATGTCCCATTGCTAATGAATTGATCTCTTTAATTTAGTAAGACAAGGCTTTTGGCTATTAAGAAATTTTAAAAAGTGTCTTTAATCCCTAAACTTCTGATACCCCAATGAAAATTCACCCCTAAGTGCAGCCACAGCCAGAGTGGCTTCATTCCCCGAGGCCTTGGTGCTGATTTAAAGAATTTTGGAAGAGTCTCATATTCTTCCCTTTTACAACTTAAAATAGACAGAAGAGATTTTATTTTTTTTTTTAAGATTTAAAAAAAAAAAAAGAAAAAAGCAATCATAGACTGATATTTCTTTTTTTATGCCAAGTTTCAGCCTGGAGAAAATTTTATGGCTGAGTTGTAATCCACCCCAAACCCTGGTTTATAACAGAAATGCTGACACAATGATAACTACAGCGTTACAAATGCTGGCGCTATGATATTTATTGCTCCCTAGTGCCAGCAGGGGTTAATCCTTATTAAATGCATTCATTTTCTGGCCTTGTGGAGAACAGATCATTTAGCCATCAGGCAGAGTATGGGTCCCTGGTAGCGTTAATGGAAGATATCACACGAGACGTTGTGAGTGAGGAGTCTTTAAGGAGGCTACTGTAGGTGTTTCTGAAGATTAAGTGACCTTTTCTGGGGGCTGAGTTCAAATCCAGAGTGTCTATATCCAAGAAGGGTCTTTGCTGCAACAGAACCGCACACATTGAGAAGAACTTCCCTTTTCACCTTCAAGGAAGAGTATCAGAGGAAACATGACATCATTCCACAATCAGTAGTGGAACAGATCGTGCAGGTTAGGAATTGCCAGTCTTTCTCACACCTGGCTATCCAAAATCTTCTAGATTGAATTGTTCTGTTTGACAGTGTTGGAAGAGAGCAGGAGTAACGAGATCTCTGTTAAATATCTACTAGTTGATCTTTTCATTGTTTACCAGAGAAAACGAAGCTTACAGTTGAATTGCATTTGAAAGTTTTTCACACCCCATTTACAGAAACACATATTTTAGCAACAAGAGGAAGTGAAATACTCACCAAAATGTCTCCATAAAGCTTTGTGACATGACAGGTATTTTTTTTCCCAGTGGTTTACACACCAACATGGTGCTTGCTGTATTTATACGGTAAACTGGACCAAGATGGAAAGAAAGATAGGTATTTGGTTCAGAAAAGAGTAGGATACAGTCAGTATTTTATCATTTTGCTCTTGCTTTGGTAGGAGCCTGAAATCAGGGCTGAACATTGACTTCTGAGGCTGAGAGCCTGGCAGGTGACTTCTGCCTGACTGAGCAGCAAAGAGGGTGCTTACTATGAAAAGAAAGTCTCAAGACAAAAGCAGTGAGCATGCGTGCAAAGTTCACCATGAGTTCAGTGAATGATCATATTTTCCCCACAATAATAAATACTTCTATAATTTATAAATGCCTCAAAAGGCTGAGATATGTGGGGGATGCAGAATCAAAGTGTCTTGACAGGAGAGAGACAAAGGCATGATCCAGAGAGTGAACTGACTACTAAAATTCCTCATCCCTGATTTGTTTCTTTTAGAACTTGTCCCCAGAGAAAAAGCTGCACTTTCTAGAGAGGCTTAAAAAATAAAAAGAAATCCTTTGGGCTTGTGAACAGCCAAGGAGAATTTAAAAAACCTTCAATTTGAGCACGGAGCCAAAGAGATTTTCTCCTTTTCTATTTGATAATTGCTTTTTAAAATATGAGCAATGAGACAGAGGAAAAAAAGTAAGGCTTTTTATAAAAAGATGAAAACCAGAGATATGTTTTCTTCATTTCAAGGCAAAGTTCTGCCTCACTGTTTGAAAGATATCTAGTAAAAGAGAAACAAAGCAATTTTCACCAAAAGTACTTAAAAATGAGTGTTCAAGAGAACAGAAAGCCACATCTTCAGCATCAGTAAAAAAATGTTTTTGCTAAAGTAATTTTGAAAGAAAAAGGGCTAATATATAGTCCCTTGATATTCAGAAGAACTGGAAATGAAAACAAATAGCCTTATTTCTGCTTAGTATTTCCACAGGCCATAAGACGATGTTGTGACCTCCTGCAACAGATAGGAAATGGAAACATGCGTGTGTGACAAAGGCAGCCAGTGGAACATTCAGAAAGGTGCCTTTAACAAGGAGGCAGAAAGGACTCCATTTGCCCTTCTGTCAGGTACAAAGGTTTTGTGTTGAACCATGGACTCCAGGGAAGCAGGCCAGACTGGGTACAGGACTGCAAGGCCCTGAGCAGCCCTGAGCATTCTCAAAGGCTTTTAGTGGGAGCTGGAGGCCTGAGCAGCCCTGAGCATTCTCAAAGGCTTTTAGTGGGAGCTGGAGGGGCGAGTGCACTACGGAACTAGTTACAATCAACAGCCATGGAAGGATAGGCAGGGTCAGACACTGCTGCTTCACATCAGGCCTTGGCCACAGCAAGGAAAAAATGATTTTGGGCAAAGATGGACACTATGCAGTTGACTTGAATTTTGTAACTTGCTTCCAGGAGTTTATTAAACTTCTGGCACAGAGAAATTATTAAAGGAGAAAAGAGTAATAGTAAATCCCATTGAAATATTTGCAGAGAGGCCAAGAGCTTTTCTGCAGAATGGTGGGAAAAATTCAGAGGTACGATCCTTACTTCTAGGGTTTCTTAGCCTCACTTGGCCACTAATTTGCTCTCTGCCTTCATTTTGAGGAAGGATTGAGCTCTACAACTGGAAGAAAAGTTTTCTCACCCATTAGCCATTTGACACAGAGATAGATTCTCACAGAAATAAAACACAGCCTCTTCATATTTGCCCCACCAGCACAGACTGGTCCAACACAGCTTTGTACATCTTTGAAGTTAGCAGCATAAGTGAGCCAGGTCTTTTTATAAGGTTGCATGTGAAATTGTCAGAAGAACGAAACCATTTGCAGATGGTGGAGTGATAAAGATGGTACAGTATCTCACTTGTATTTGCCCCTCATTTCCTTGGGAAGAGAAGAAAAGGAAAAGGGGAGGTGGGTTAAAAAAACTTGCAGTGGAAAGAAAGAGAAACTCCAACAAATGAAATTCTTTTGACAACACAGCATTGAAGGAGTAAGTGAGATTTCTGGCAAAACCACCAGGACTCTGAAGACAAGCTGACTGCTGCAATATTTATTACTTTGCTTTCATGAAACCTCTGACATCAAGGACTCTCTTAGTGACTGATTTTTGTCAGAATAATTCTGCAGGAACTGGAAGTGACAGATGGCGTTTTTGGACATGTAGTCTGTGCATAATGGTATGAGAAAGAGGACATAAAAAAGTCTACCCTGAAGCAGCTTAACGTGGCCCTGGAGAACAGAGCTGTTATCACTGCTTACTGATGTAGTCACAGAAAGAGAAATTCTTACCAAAAAATGGATCCTGAAGTCAGACAGTTCAGTGCAGGGCAGGTTTTTGAAGAGTTGCGCTTCCTTCTCACAGACTCCTGGAAGCTGGGACTGGCAGGAGGAAACTGCACTAAGCAATGTACCTCCAGGAATGAAGTAGAAATAGGTGTCAGGTCTCTCTCATGTATTGCAATACTTCAAGACCACATGCAGCAACAATAAACCTGTTGAGTTTGGTGTACGCTGCTGGGGTTTGTGCCAATTGCTGATGCAGAACACAATATCTCTTTGCTTACTCTTTTGTATTTCTGAGTGCAGGGCATAGAGGGTAAAAGGATGCTGTGATGTGTCTACTGTGTGGTGACTGCAGCTCCTCCCAGAAACACACAACTTCTAGGAAAAAATGTCTCGCAACCGGCCATAGTATCATGTAAACTCTAGGCAGACGACTTTTCAAGTAGTACTCAGTACCTAATTACTACAGAGCATCAAGAGTTATGTGAATACAGAAAAGTTGGGGAATAATTGAAGATGTAATCTAGAGTAGTGGAGGATATATTCAAACAAAGTAATTGATTACAATATTAACGGCCTTCTTCTCAAGCCCACAGGATTATGAGATGGCAGTCTTGGAGAAATCTGCAGATCTGTCTTTGGCTTAGGGCAGATATCTGTTCTGCTTTTCCTCCCATCAGAAGATTCCAGGTGAAAATCAGAGACAGAGTTAACAATGCCCTGCAGCAAAACTGCTGTTTATAAACCTAGAGGCCACTGTGGCAGCAAGGTAACACAGTCTTCTCTGGATATCTCTGTATGTTTCTCTGTACTGTACAAACACATCTTTCTGCTTTGATTGCACCTCATGCAGTGTTATTGTGCTTGCTTTCAGTGGGAATATTGTGAGGTGTATAGTGGTTTATATATTTTGGTGAAAGGCAAAATCTTTTCAGAGCCCAAACTATGTATAATTTATTAAAATCAGATCTTGTTTCGACTTGCCTAATATTGGCTGTAAATTGAGATGTGTCCTTTATTCAAGGCATAAATCTACCTGAATAAAAACCAAAACAAAATGCTTCACATCTACTCTTTGTAAGTGTAGAAGAATGCCTTCCTGAATGGTAAATACAACTCCTACCAGCATAGCCCCATCGCTAACAGGCAATAGATTACTCTGAAGAGTGCTGCAACTCCCTTTGTCATTTTTGTTACACAGAAAAGGAAAAATAAGAAGTTACTAACTCTCAAAACATCTGTATGTGTGAGGCCTTTATTGGGAATTTATAATTCATACATTCTCAAAGAATGTGACAGGATTTCCAAGTGTTGAAATGGTAGATACTTAGAGATGCTGTAAATTAACCCACATGTGAAACCGCCAATGCTGTCATTTCTGTTCATTGGCTCATTTTAGCTGAACTGACAAGGCAGGATTTCTCCCTGGATCTTGGTACATTACATACACCTGTCAAGCAGAAGCTTCAAGCCAGCCCTGGGGGAGCATCCTTCTTCTGCAATACCAATGAACTCTCCATCCATTGGCAGTCATTTTCTTTAAAAGAATCATTGACTTCAGAATACACTGACCAAACCACTCAGAGCATGTTCTAGGGTAGAGTGTGATAATACCTCAGTTTGGTCCTACGCCTCTCCTTGCACATCCACAAGTGAGGGCAGATCTCAGTAGAAGTCAAAGGGCATGATTCTGTTGCAAAAGTGGTCTTTCTCCCAAAGAGCCCTTTAGTATCTGGCAAAAATTCAGATGAAAACTTGCCTAATCTGCAGTGGAGGATACACCAGAGTTTCAGGGACTCCATTTTCTAATTGCTGCTCTGAGTCATATGGGCTTCTCCTGGTGTGGGTGTGAGAATCAAGGTCACAGGGAGCTCCTGCAAGAGGCTTGCGTGTTCAGATGGGCCCAGGGGAGAGACCCCCTCCCCTCCTCCAGAGGTGTGGAGTCAGTGGGTCTGCACATGCACCTCTCTAAATCCTGTCTGCCTGTTCAGGAATGTGGTTACCAGCTCAGACATGGGCTAATAAAGCAGATGAAGTGTTGCCCTGCACTTCAGAAAGAGCATCTTAACCCCAGCAGGACTTTGCTGACTGCTTTTATGCAAAACCTCTTGTTTGCTTTGTGCAAGATGGGAGGATTCAGCTGACAGTTTAAACTCAGCTCAAATATGTCGCTGGGGCTTTTTTTTCCTGTTTTATTGTATTTTTGCAGTGTATGCTGGCTCACAAATTTATGAACTATTTTTAAAGGACTCCTTACAAATATAAGCATATTTGAGCAGTTTAAATTTGATCTTAATAAGTGGAAAGATTTACTAAAATAGGCCTGATGTGATGACTTGGGAGGGATTATTCATCATTGATGCCAATATATTCCAGACTGCCTGAAGAATTAAGCACTCTGGGTGTGGAAAGCAATCAGAATACCACCTAAAACTTGTGCTGAACAGAGTTCTTGTCTGCAAGGGGTGGGAGTGTCAGGAGGCCAGTGCAAGTTAAGGGACTGCACGGTGGGTGAAGGCAGGTAAAACCTAACTCTGCATTTTTACGTGAGCTTTTCAGATGGTGCTGTAGTCAAGTTCTGCAAAGAAGTCTGTCCAATAAAGCTGTGAGGCAAAACACAGCTTTAATAAGTGGTGTGCTTCACAACTGCGTTCCTACCAAGTGCTGCTGTCACTCACTAACCAAATTTATTGTATTTTATTCTAAAGTGTGTTGGATTCCAGGTGTTATGAATTTTCCCCTGACCCTCTTATCCTGCTTGTGGTTTCACTTTTCTTTAAGGAAACAGATTTAACCACTTACATGCAGAATTTGCTAACAGTTTTTAACGAGGGTTTCTCAGGTGGGAAAGGAATCCCAAGGAATAGCAGACACTCCCAGTGGAGCAGTGCATGAAGGTAGCACTGGCACAAGTCGAAGCAGAGTCCTGGCAGGACAGCACATCCTGTGAGAAGGGCTTTCCAATGA
Organism: Urocolius indicus; assembly: GCA_013401255.1. NCBI lineage: Eukaryota > Metazoa > Chordata > Aves > Coliiformes > Coliidae > Urocolius > Urocolius indicus. The sequence continues at coordinate 13,024 of WBNH01008750.1, read as the reverse complement.
GATCATTCAGGCATTGATGTGTTGAGAAATGGTCAGAGGGAATGCCAGGAATTATTCCCTAGGATGAAGCATGTCCAAAGCTAGAGTTGGTGTAGGACACATTTTTTTTGTAAAACAAGCAGCCTCAGTTCCATTTGATGGATCTGCTTGTGTAAGTCTGAGTGCTCTGCAGAAGGCAGAGGTGTCAACTTATGTCATGTCCATGTCCTGTCTCTGATCAATTTTCCTAAGTGAGTATTTTGCCAGATCACAGTCCATGGACATCTGGCAAGCAGCACAAAGATTATTGTCCAGTAGTGCTGGCTTTCTTCCTCATGGCCACCTGTTATAATGTAATATAGACTGTTAAATACCTAGTTAAAAGTGAGGCTGATGTATTACTTTTGCTGTAATGGCTATGAGGATGTTATGGTCTTGTGAACGGAAAGAGAAAAAGGCTCATTTAATTGTAAATGAAAAGACTCATCTTAGGACAGAGCCTTCAAAATCCTTCTTAGACCCAGTATAGATACAAAGTTATTTTGTACCCAATTCTTTGTCTACACAAGCATGAGTTTGTGTAGGTTTCTTGTTATTCTCTTCGGTCAAGTGGATAAATTGCCATTCCAGACCATGCGTGACCCTCACCATCAGGACAATGACACAAATCACAACAACCGTTCAGTTCATCTGACTTGTGCTAAAGTCATTGTCCAAAATGACTGACATTTTCCTGGCAGTGTAAAGGTGTGTGGATTCACTTCTTTTTACCATAGCCATTTGCATATTTTACTAATGAGCAGGTGGAAGCCTGCACTTCAGGAAGATTTTGTGACTGCAGAAACCAGACTTGAAAGATGACTAAAATATTTGTCTCCCATTAAATGAGTGGGTAGTAATACGAGGCAGAAATGTGAGTTGGAGCATTACTTGGACCCATGACTGCACCATAAATTAGCTACATGACAAGGCTGGGGGATCCAACATTTCCAAAAGTGCTGCTCGTGGCATTGGTCCTTTTCTACTTTCTTAACTACGGAAATCAGCAAGTCTGAAGTGTGTCAGACTGAAGTCCAGATCTTTCTGTCATCTCTTGAAGGGTGTTTGCTAAGAAAACTGTAGAAACTTCCACTTGGCATGTCCTCTTGTATGACATAGCCAGTGATTAAAACACAAATTCCAAATCAAGTTTAACATCTTCCTTCCATAGTGATAAAAAGTGAGAACAGCATAAGGTGTAGAGGTCTTACCCCAGGAAAGAAAAGAATTTATTTACACCCAAACCAGAGACTTTTAAGAATTATTTTTGTTGTTGTTGCTAGTGTGTTTGTGAGGACTAATTCAAAGATGTCTTGACGACAATGAGTAAGAGCCAACTGGAGGACAGACACTTGGACATCCTTTGGCTTTATTTCTATTTTTCTCTGTCAGATAGTCACCTTTGAAAACAAGGCCTGGAAAGTATCAGCTCAGGAAATGGTGCCAATTCTAAGCCTAGAATCTCAATTCTGCTACACACACACAGTTCCCCCTATTCAAAGTCAGGGGCTTGCTTAGACTTCCCTACAGCTAAACATTAGCCAGTAAAGTTGGGATCCAGATGCCCGTTTGGATTACACATGATCATTTTCACCACTACAGAGCAGACAAGAATGTCAACATCCTGACTTACAGTCTGAAGGGCACATACAGATGATGTATTTTTGTGTTGTGCTCCCATTACTGGTGTTCCCCATGGGTGGTGCAGCCCCGTGGTGCAGGGTGGATGACTGGCTGCCAAGGTCAGGACCTTTGTCTTTAGGTGTGCAAGGGCTCCCCCTTTGTGAAATAAACATCTCCGCAGGAACTGGGTCTGGCCATAGCCATTGGATCTTCCTCTCTTCTCCTCTTGCAAACATTGAAAATCTTTATTAGCTTTGCTCACCAGCCAAATTACTTTGTTCTACACAATTTCTTTGTAAGAATTTATTCCAGTTAGAAGGTCTAATTCATATTTTTCCACAATATGAAGCATGTCAGAAGGGAAACAAATTGTACGGTTATTTTAAAGTTCCTGGTGGTAAGAGACAATCAGCCTCATCCCTCAGCCCCAGACCTTAGGTACCCCTGCAACCACTTCACTGCAGGAAAATGAATTGCCTAGATCCATATGAAGCAACTCTAGCAGGGAAAACCACACTCAGCTGAAAGATACACTTTAGCCTTTTGCATATAGTTTCAACTTTCAAGGTAACTATTCCTTTGAGGGGCTCTAACTATAAATCCCAAAGTGCCCACAAGGAGTTGAGTAGAAGCCAAACATGCCAAGTCAGAGGAAAATAATTGTTTTCAAATGGTGACAAACCTGCAAGGTCGGCAGAGAACAGAGGAGCTGTGTTGCTGAATGGAGATAGACATGTAACATGGGACTCTGAGTTCTGTACACTAAACAGAGCCTAACATCTCCACAGGGTGTTGGGCTGCTGTAAAGGCAGAAGGGAACTGGTCTGCGCTGGTCTCACTCACAGGGCAGAAATGATATTGAAAGAGAACCTAAAGACATTGAATGTAGACAGAGTGTGCGCTGCTGGTACTGTGGCATGTTCTGGTTTTGTTTCCCAGAGGTGAAGAAATGACAGGTCTTGTATTTTTAAAATTATTGTAATGAAAATAATTTGACAGCTTGGCCGGGAGATTTCTGCATCATTATGAAATCTGTTTGAAATTGTGCAAGGCAATACAACAATTATACAGTCAAGCATGTCTAAGGATGAATGATACTGCAAGTGAAGGCTGGGAGTTTGCCACTGGTGTTGGTCTGGATTCCTTTGCATCCTGGACAGACGCCTGTGCAGTGTGGGAACATGCTGTGAGGGGTGCTGAAGCTTCAGGAACAGCACTGCTTTTGAAACCGCAGTTGCAAGTCATGTGGAATCAGCTTGAGGGAGCCTGGTGATTATTTTCTGAGGATATCTACGTATAAAAAAAGCATGCCTGGTGGTATAAATCAGCACAGCTCTGCTGACTGCAGCATAGCTGCCTCCACCTACTCCAGCTGAGGATCTGGACAAAAGTACTTAGGCAACAGAGAGAAGTGAAAACTACCAGAACACCTTTAAAGCTAATGTGCCAGCAAGCAAGAGAGGCATTCAGCTGTGTGGAGTAGACTTCTTTCATCTGTGGCAGTTAAAGCAGAAAAGTGAACTTTAGATTCTCACCATTTTACTGCATCTGTTAAAGCAGTATTGGCTTTCAACAATGAAATGAGTATTCAGGCCAAGTGTCTCTGCAGAATTTCGGGCACTCCATGAACGGATAAAATTTCAATTGTAGAAACAAAAGAAAGTACCAGACACAAATACACCACGTATTACATTTAAGGAAAGACAGTGAAGCGGGCAGGTTATACCGTGGGAATAGGCAGCAGCTGGTGGCTGTCCCTGGTGAAATGACTAAGTCACCGACGAGGCCACAAAAAAATGAAGAAAATTAGTAAGTGTGGGCAGCCTGTCTCTAAGAAATCCAGAAGGGCTGGTCTGCAAGCTCGCAGCAGGGAACCACTAAGACCTGGGCTCGGGCTCCAGGATGGGTCCCTTGTTCCCAGGCAGACAGAATTGGCAACAGTCTGGATGGTTCTCCAGTGGCCCCTCGGGCCAGAAAGAAGACGTATATTGGCAGACCAACGAGGTAACGGCAGCCAGCTCCCCTTGCCAGAAATCAGGTTGCTACATCGGTGCTGAGAAAAAGGCTAAAGCAGAGCCCTGTCGATGCAGCAGGCACAGGGCTTGCGAGGAGAGGAGCGGAAAGAGCTGTGACTGGGCCACGGGGATATGAGGCTTGAAAAGCCCTGGCCAGGTGGGACTCACCAGTCCGACGCCAGCACCTTCCTTCGGCGAATGGTCCCGGGGGCCGCGCTGCCGGGCCCTGGTGGCTGCTGGCGCAGCAGGGCTGGGGGCTGGCGCGGCCTCGGAGATGACTCACTCTCCCACCTGTGGCCAAAGCTCTTTGGGGCGCAGCGTGGAGATTTCCTGAGGACATCTGTGCTTCAGCGGCTCCCGCGGCTGGAACAGGCTGCGGCTCTGGTTTCCCCACGCACGGGGCTCTCTGCATATGTCTTTTCACTTTCCACTGCTGCTCTGCACAGGCCTCCCGCTCATCCTTTCACTTCATTAAAAGGGCCTCGGCCCCTCCTCCAGCATCTTAAAAGACAGTGCTGGGAAAGTCAGCAGTGACAGGACTGACAGGCAGAACTGGAGAATCTACTGCATCTTTTTACTTAAAGCCCCTGCAATTACCTTCTTTCTAGGTGGGAATTTCTCTCAGTGATTATCTGGCTCTTCTGATTTTCATCAGCTGGAGAGCTGCATCTTTGGGATTATCCTCTCAGCGTCCTTGCCTACCCCTTAATGTCACGGGCTTTGGCCAGTTCGTCCAGTTATAGCTGTACCTCATCCTCCTGCAAGAGTAACTCACAAATAAAGTGAAGTGGGAGTTGCCATGTTAATGTGCTTTCCTCAAGCCCTCGGGGAAAGGCCCTGAACATGATTTCTTCCGCTTGGATGGAAAGAGGAATTTCTGTAAGAGCCTCCATGAAATTACAGTCTTCATTTTTTTAATGAAATGTAAAACAAAGTAAATATTACCTTAGAGTCTCTTATTCGTGTTGCAATAAAATGAGACACTTCCTTGGAAATAAGTTTTAAGACACGAATCTTGTAATGTTCGTATTTATTGGAGTGGAGTTCACAGCTGACCTGAGGTCTGGAGGGTTTGGAAGTAATAGTTTATGTAAACTTCCAATTCTTTCTCTCCTTCTCCAACATATGAGGTGCAAAACTGGTCAGCTACTCAGAGACTTCCCCACCCTTCGTAAGCTCGTGTGCTCATATATCTCTCATGGTACATAAAGAATGACATATTGCTGTGAATCTGCTGAGAATAGCTTGTAAAATACATCATTATATGAATCAGCCTCATTAGAAGTCTCCTTCTCTCGTGATTTAAAACAGACACAGTACTTGCAGGAGTGGAAAACTGAGTGGGTTTTTTTTTTCTCTTTTGCTGGCATGTTGTGCTCAAGCAAATGTTGAAACAGAAGAAAATAATTCTCTGAACTCAAGGCCAGAAATGGAAAGCAAGTACAGCATTACCCTGATGCCTCTCTGACATAATTAAGGTCTTGGGTGTTTCCCTGGATATATGACTTCCCAGCTTCATTAATAAAATATTATGTTGCCCTTCTAAACAGCACAAAGCTGCATTCTTTGCATACTCTAAATCCCCTTGACTCAGGACCCTGTAACACCTCACATTCAGCATCCTTAGCTGTTCCAGGCTTTCTCCCACAGCTGCTGCTATGTTTATGAAGGGGATTATGCGACAGGGTGCCTGTAATCGCAGGAGACAAGCCTTGGTGACCCAGGAGGCCTCTCCACATCCTATTTTTTGTAAGGACTGGTGCACCAGGTGCCACAGCTGACTGACTCAGACCTTGTTCAAGCTGCTTGTGTGGTGGTACAACCACTTTCCAATGAACTCAATGAAGTTAGTGTTTTCCTTAGACAAGACTACAGCAGATACAATCCAAATGATTGCATCTAGGCAGCAGCTCTGGGATGGTGCCTATGTCATGCAGGATGCACTGGAGAAAAGAGATGGCTATTTGCTCCAAGGCAATGAAATAAACCCTTTCACTCCAATTTGCTCTTGGTGCTCATTGACAAATTACAGGTAGAGTAACTTTTTATTGTTTCCCTCTTGTCACTTCAGCATCAGAGCATGCGGTGCCTCTTGCTTTTATTCCTTTCAAACCATCCCAGCACATGCCCTCCACACCATGCTTTGGATTATAAGACTGTGGCTGCATTCTTCTGGATCATGCTGATTTTGTAATTAACTGTGATGAGTACAATTACTCAGCTGTCCTCAGTGGTTCAACTCTCCTAAGGCTCCCAGTCATGTGACTCATGATCTCTCCATGGTTTGCTCTGCGTTGTGGGCTTGTTACCAAAGGGCTTTGCCAAATGAGCTCTGTGATATGTTTCTGTCCCCCATACAACATTTTGGGCCGTGGTCATCACTGGATTACTTCTCGTAATCAGGACATAATGCCTTTGCAGGCAAAATGTATTTATCTCAGGCTTACTAGACTTGAGTTTTGCTTTGGCTTTTGCAGAAGTAGGTCAGAACACACAGTCTGGATAAGTCTTTCTCACAGAGGTGATAAGCATCTTCTGCTTAGCTCATGTAGGTTCCATGGAAAGCACCACAGAATCTGCTTGTATCCACAGGCTTTAGACACTGTCCTTATATCCTATAATATCCCCAGGCTGCTCTTGCACCTGCGGTGCCTTCAGTGGCTGAAAGCACCATCATCTTCATCTGCTCAGGTGCACCTGAGCTCACCTACACCTGTAGGCTCTCAATACCAGGTTTGGTTGAATGGTCTGCTGGGGTGGTCAGAAGCTGCACTAAAGAGGCCATGGACAGACCAGGACTGGGAGCCCCACAGTTGCAGCAGGGAAGAGAAGGCTCTGTCTCTCCTGTGCTCTGGACATCTGCTATCTTTTTGTCAGTAGCAAATACAAATCCCTGATTTTCCTTCTGCCATGGTTCAGCTGTTTCAGCTAGTGATCAATGGATGGTGCCAAGGATTCAGCCTAAAGATGAAATGTTTGCAAAAATCCATGTACTCTTGAGCAACTGCACCTCACTCTGGTGGTGGCACTTCAAGGCACAGAAGAAGTAAATTTCCTCTTCTAGGCTTGACCATCCTTTCCCACACATTTGCCTTGTTTGTCATGACTTGAAGGAATTCTTTTTTTAATAGCAGTTCACATAACCTTTGTATCACTGATGGATTTGCCACTGACAGAAGCGGGTTTACTTTTCTTTATCACCCACTTTATCAATAACTGTTTTACGAGACACGTTGCATTTTAGCTGTGATTTTGCCTTGGGACTGGGCATCCTTTGGAATACAAGTCCTGCCTCTTGCCTGTTGGATTTGGTGGGGAGGATCTGGTTCCCAAAGCTGGGATTTCACAGCTGGGGTCTGACTGGCTTCCTATCAGTGCATGCAAAAGGAGTGAGCACACAGCAACAGCTAAATACCCACTTCAGACTTCAAACTTCTCATCTGGAACAACTGTTGCGGTTTGAAGCTGTTTTGTTAACTCCTTTGGCTAATTGATAACATCTGCACTTCACCACCCTTCCTTGTGTCTCAAACTGCTTCCAAACAGATCGGATAGATAATACTGTGGCTGGCAGATCTCAGTTTCTGCACCGGTGATGTAGTGTTACGCTTTTGGAAAATGGTGTGAGAACTGGAGGGTGTCTTCAAAGAATGCCTCCTTTGTAAAGGGCTCTTTCACACAGTCACAGAAGCAAGCCCAGAGATACTCCTAAGACCTCACACTATTTATTCAGCATTTCTCTCGTGACCATGTTCAGATAAAAGAACTTTTGATTCCACACTTTCCACCCCCCCCCCGCCAATTTATCCTTACCACACTCTAACTTTGAAATTTACATTTGGGCTTTAAACTCTTGGAATTAGCTTTTATTTTTCATTAGTTTCCATTTTCTTTGTACTACAATAGATGGAAGGGGTATATGTGATGTTTTAGTAAACAAAGTCTCTGTACTCAGGATCACTCTTGAAGTATGGTAATACACAATGACACCATATAGGTCCCAAGGAGACGTTATAGTTGTAATGAAAATATCATATATCTCACATCCCAGGTCTGATATATCAGCTCAGCAATAAAAAGAAACAGGATATTTGCAACTGTATTTTAACAGGGATTTTGCTGTTACCATGAGAACATGGATTACTTAGAAATTTTGGTGAGAAAACTCTTTAATGGTTTCATCAACGTCTTTCCCCAGGAGACTGCAGTTCTTTCACTGTTATTCAAACAGCTATTAAAGCAATCAAAACCAGAAACTTATGAACCTGTTTCTTCAATGTCTTACTATAGATTTCAGACTTAGGTCTCAGTACATGGTCCTTTCTGTCATAGTTCGGAATTCCTAAGATTTGAGTTATGGCTATAACACATGCCCACTATGAACTCTACACAGTTCGACATCTTTCCAGCACTAGCTGGGAAAAGGTTCACTTCTTCACCTCCCTCTTGTTGGGATGGCTAGTGGTGTCGCTGAGCAAGGCCTGGAGAAGTTTGCAGGCCCTGTGATAGGCAGGGAACTGACGTAAGCCAAGACTTGAAGGCTCGACGTTGCTCAGCCAGCCAGGCCAGCCTCGTGAATTTCCTTGTAAAAGGAATTTCTTAGGATTCAGGGAGCCTTGTGTTACATAATCCTTTAAAAACAATATTTGACACAGGGTAGGGCTATCCCCTTTATGAAGTCTCCAGCCGAACCTGCAAGATGCCACAAGCACTATTATTATTGCAATTCTTTTATTTTGTGCCATTTCAGCATCACCAGCATCTACAAAAGAAGTCAGATAAACCCACAAATACAGATTTCATAACTTCACCTAATGCAGGCTCAACACATTTGGTCTTAATCCAAGTGCCTGGACGGGAGTGAGTTCTGCAGGGCTGTAATAAAATAAATATTTTCCTGCACTGAGAATGGCTCAGCAAAAAGTTCAATAGCAGGTCAGCCCAGTGAGCTCTTTAACTGTGTTTTGCCAGACACAGACCCCATCTTCACCTAAGAAATTGTCACGGCTCCATAGCAGCTGGTAGAGTGGAAGAGATTTAAATCATGCACCTCTTGCTCCTCTTAAGTGTTGGGTTTGGTCAGCATTTCAGGAAAGCCAGGCAGTGGGTACAGCCTCAGCTTCCAGAAACAAAAATGTTTCCACCAGAAAAAAAAAACCAACCGAAAAATAAGAAGAACTTTCTGTAAAGTTCCCTTTTCTCTCTGCCCCATTTAAATTGGATTACTTACAGAAACAAAGTGAAGCAGCAGCCTTGGTGCAGCAGACTAGTCCCAAGTGAGTAAGTGCAAGCCATGTAGCAATTAGCAACATAGAAAGAGCTCTTTTGTTTGTTCAAACAAACCTGAACCACCTGTTCTGCCAATTTAATGCAGGAACGAAAGGCAATGTGATTCACGAGTGTGTTCTAAAAGGGAACGCAGAGATGCTGGAGAAGGAAACTTATCTCTTTGCTGCAGCATAAAACAGAGCTTGAAAATTCAATGACTAAGTATTTTGTGTTACTGCACAGCTGGGAAAGAAATAGCCTGAATACCAGAAGAATTTCCTAGGGATACTAGTTTTCCATGCATTTGTAATTAGATTATCTGTTAGTACATCAGAGATGAGCAAAAAAAAACACCTCTGTTTCCCTGACAGGTAACTTGAAAAGCCATTCCTAAAGTGAATGTCACTGTACTAAAACACTTAGTAACCTTATATTTTTGGCACCTTTCTTATAGTTCGGCATCACTGCAGAGCCAAAATAATTCCCTTCCAATTTAGCAGGAATTGATTATGAACTCTAGAGATGAAGCTCAGCTCTTTAGGTGGTGATTCCTTAGGTAGAACTGATCTATCAGGTAACTTTTCTAAAGCTTGATACTTTCCTAGTTTGAGAAGCAGTTCATCTTTTACCTAACTGTGTATACAGATATTGAATGGTAGCTCCACCGTGCCAGAGTGAAGCGTGTTTCTCATTTCCCAACTCATACTAGCCAGTACAAGGAACTCCCAGGCTTGACCAAATTCATAAGGAGAATGATGAGCAGAGCTCCAAATGAATGCAGGATTCTTCCAGGTCTTGAACCTCTGGCTAATTATTCTCTGATATGAACTGGCCTTCAGAAAGATCAGCCACATGCACCACAGATTATCTGAGTCCAAAGCAAAGGTATTGGATGCACACTTGCAGACCTTTGTCAGCAAGAAGACCATCATGTGGTCGTAACAGAAGTGCCTGATGCTCTACATTTGGGCCCAGAAGCTTTACTACTGATTTACATGCAGCAAAGGTGTTCAATAGAAACACCTACCTCTTGGCAGAACCTAGCTCTGCTTGTTCAATGATGTAGTTCTTTACTGAGGTACCACAGAGGTCACTCAGGAACTGAAGATGTCCCTCTTGGTTGGACTTACTGCAAAAATCTTCATGTGATGTATGTTCAAGAGAAGACTTTTTAAGGAAAGATTGACCCAAGTATGTGGTGGCTGCCAGTAGAGAGGTTGACATGTCCTGTCCTTGCAGAAGCTGGTTAAGTGAAAGTATTTCTTTACGGCCATTGCCATTTACCCTTTCATTTTGGAGCAGCACTAATCTCTCTCCTTTTAGGGTGTGTCAGTACACTTACAGACTGTGATAAGTTGCCCTGCATTGAAGGGTTTACAACCATATGCATATTTTTTTATTTTTTGGGACATATATAGATCATGTTAAAAACCAGAAGTCCATTGTTCAATCAATCAAGTTAATCCTGGTGCTCCTTGATAACTATAGCTATCGCATTTCAGAGTGATTTTACTGGATATTACTGGGATTACTTGTAGTAGCCACTCAGTCTAGACAGAGGTTTCTATTACAGTGAACACAGACAAAAGGGTAAGAAATATTAATGCCCAACATCCATTAACCATGCACACACTGCATATCAGAAAGTGGATCCTGTTCACCTGGCTGTGGTTCCCTCTCCCTTTCCTTTATCTCTCAGGAGGGCACTGGCTTTTTTAATTAAAAAGAAACAGGTTGCCCAAATAAAGGGCAAGAGAGAAAGGAGAAAAAAAAAAAGCTGCTTGAAAACTTTGCCATTTAGAGTTAAGGGAAGTTAGACATCTTTTGATGAACTGCCCCAACATGGAAAGGTCCAAGTATTTTGGCCCAAGAGCTGTCTTCAGGATGGCTTTCTCTTCTGAGCTGTCTGTAAGATGGGAGCAGAGTTATCATGCTCTTGTTGAAATGAACAGCTTAGAGACTTGGAACTCTAAGAATTCTGTCATTGTGAAGAAATATGGCAAAGACTGTCCTTAGGGCTGGATGATAATATACTGCCCATTGTTTCTGAAACAAAGCCATTTAGAATGATAAGTACTTCAGGAATGCTGTCTTGAATAAATGCAGTGTGGCAGTGATATGTAGTTCTCACCATCCCCTAGAAGATAATTCTGCTAAATTAAGACAGTTGGTTGATTAGAATTAGGCCTAATTAACAAGGCACTGAGTGAGGTAATAAAGTTAAACTCTAAGGCATTTCAAGTTTTCATTTGATGCGATTCCACATGTTCAAACTTGTAACACATGGGCAAACATTGTGTTTGCTGCCTAGACCTCTTGTGGTGTCACACAGCTTATTTTGAATATGACATTTTTCAGATTGTTGTCAAACTGCCCATCATAGCTGAAACTCCACCAGGTCTTCCAAAGCACATCAGGAGTTAGTGTAACAGTAGGAGTACTTAAACACTTTGCTTAAGTATGGCTTGCTATTCCGTGTTCGTTCATCCAAACACCTTGATGTCTTGTTATTCTTGGCATCCTTTTGGAATTAGAAGCTAATTAACCTGCTGTTTGGAAGGGTCTGCACATCCTGTGGAGGCAGAAGATTCCAAAAATTTTTTGGGGGAGGGTGGTATCAGGAATTAAAAAGAAAATAATCCCCAGTTACATAAGAATCTTGCAACTATTTCAAGATGCTCTTAATCCCTGGGTGATGAGGCCAATTCAGCACTATATGGATACATAAATCAAGATTTCCCTGCAGGACTTTGGCTTGGTATAGGCTTGGAGAACATGTTCTGCATGCCAACACTCTCAAAGCCCTTTGGTATCTGACAGCTGATTTCAATATGTTTGAAAATGATATAGTAGGACCTGGGAGTCTGTGTCACTGTTGCTCTCACAATGTCTGCCATTGAGTTTCTCAGCCTGGGCACCCTCGGCCTCTGATCTTCCACAGCAAATTTGCTCATGACAGGAGACTTTGTGTCTGTTGGTTGGCATAGCTCAGCAGTGGGTTTATTGGCTCCCAGATCTTCCCTCCAGGCAGAGGGGAATAAGTAATGCCTTGGGTTTTTTCTGTGAGGCAAGAGTTGCATTTATATCCCTGTTTTACAAAATGCAAATGTTGCCATCAAGAAATTAGGTCCAAGTTTATCAAACTATATAAGTACCTAATTTTCTGTGCTGTTTTAATCAGCAGTTGTGCTCTTAATATAGTTATGGATGTAATAAATTCCTTACATAAAAATCGTGGAACAGGGCAACTCAATTGAATTTCCTCAAATTGTAGCCTTAACAAGGAACACTTCTTCTCTTGCTGTGTACGTCTATCTTGACCCAGCAGCTGCAGGTCTGCTTGCCTTGATATACCTCCTCCCATTTCATGATACTAAACCAGAAGTCTCTAGGGTATTTTCTCACTGAAGTGTCAGAAAGGAGAGGACAGCATCAATTTTGACCCTTATTTCCAGGAATGTCATCATGGCTGGTGTGTTTTGCAGCGGTATTTTGAAAGCAAAGCCTTTCAAATAAGCCCATGGAGACAGCCCCCTTCAAGCAGTCGATGGGTAGGCAAAAAATATTGCTTGGTTAGTAGAACCCATGACTCCTTGTAATAAGCTTCCTTCTTTTCCTATGGATGGGATGTGGTAGTTCTTACTGTCTTCTGACGTGAGCAAGGTGTAGGGGGATCCAAAGAAAGTGTATGATATGCTATTAGAGCCTGAGAAGAAGATCAGAATATGTTCCCTATGGAAACATTGCCTTTGTCCAGAGTGTTCTGCCAGGCAACATAACTTGACTATTATACCTATCATTTGAGGCTGTTTTTAATAAGCATTTTCTCTAGCCTGTGGTTCCCTCTGGTTTAAATGTTATCAACTTCTTGGTCACATAAATAATAGGGTAGAACAGTATTTTTAGGAAAAAATTAAGCTTGTCAGTGGCTGGAGATTCTGTGGCTTTTCCCTCCCCTCAGATGGTTTGGGTACATGGTTAGACTTTTCAAGAAAACACAAAAATAAACAACTTGAAGGTTTTAGCTGAAACACTGTCCAAGACAACTCATAGCTTTTCTTTGTGTGAGATGAAGTGAGAGCTTTTCTTTCTTTCTTTCT
>WBNH01008749.1:1307-42429 GCA_013401255.1 Urocolius indicus | reverse complement strand
CTCCACTGGCCACAGGGATCCAAACTGCATGAGAATGGATTTTAAAAAATCCCTGGTGAGATTGTCCTCTGTCACTCACCCTCCCTCTTCCAGCACAACCAAACCGAATAACCCTCAAGGCAGGACCAGAAGGGTGGAAAGCCATCCCTGGCAGCCAGCCTGCAGCAAGCATTCTGCCTGCAGAGAGAAGTCTCTCTCTCTCCAGCCCTAACAGCAGCAAGCAGAAGAGACAGACTGGCAGGGGAAGGAAGATCCTGCCAACTGGTAGATGGTGAGAGAGGAACAGCTCTGCAGGAGAGCAGGGGAGAGGAAGGAGGAGGGGGAAAGAAGATTTGAAAGACTTAGTCCAATCCTCAGCTCTGCCATGGGGCAGGCTGAGACAATTCACTTAGGAGCAAGGGGGGAAAGGATGTGAGACTTATCCCTGGTGAATTTTAGCAGTTTACATCCTTGAGGAGGTCATCACAACCCCTGCTGTTGAGCAGTTCTGTATATAATGGCCTGTTGTTGCACTCAACACAGAGAAGACATATCAAACCATCTCTCCCACCTGACATAAACGTGCCCTAAGTGCCAGGCTGCAAATCCTGCAATGCACTGAGGCAATCTCCATCCTTCTCCTCAGGACGCTCCGCTGAGCAGCAACAAAATAACCCCTGCACTGCCTGGGCTGAAGAGCAGGAGAGAACAAGAACCTGGTCCTGCAGTAGGGGTGTCCTCTGGAAAAAGATGGGGAGCCTTGCAAACCAATTCAGTCTGATATGGCAACCCACCCTGAAGGAGAGGACCTGTGGCACCAGGAAGAGACAGCAGAGACTCAAACCTTGTCTGGTCAAAGCCAAACTTTACAGTCACACAAAGGTGCAGGTTGCTGCACACACCCAACCCCAGAAATCCCCTTTGTTCTTTGCCTCCTCCACTTTCCACCAGCAGCTGCCTGAGGCAGCATCTCTTTAGCTTCTCGGTTTTCCATCAGCCATTGAGCTAAGCATCATGATAATGGCCAAGAGCACTGAGAGTGGTCCAAGCCTTCCTGCTGACAGCCAGCCTGGAGAAGCTGGGAGAGGGACCAGGAGAGGTGAAAGGAGAGTAGAGGCAGTGCTGGGAATGGAAAACAGGTTCTCAACCCAGTGCTGGTGAAAGCAAGTAGAAATAAAGGGCCACAACCACCTTTTTGTGGCCACATTGCTGGATGGCATCACTGCACATCCAGAGCTGGGTGACTAAAGCACTTCTTGGCAACAAAAAAAGTGTGTCACCGGGCTTATTGCAAATTTCATGGGAGTCCTTTGAGCCAGGCAAAGTCCTCCTGAGACCACATCTGGAATATTGTGTCCAGTTCTGGGCCCCTCAGTTGCAGAAGGACAGGGAGCTGCTGGAGAGAGTTCAGTGCAGGGCCACAGAGATGCTGGAGTGGAGCATTTGCCTTGTGCTGANGGGCTGCCCAGATGGGCTGTGGAGGCTCCTTCTCTGGAGACATCCCAACCCCAGCTGGATGAGTCCCTGTGTGTCCTACTCTAGGTTCTGCTGCTCTGGCAGGGGGGTTGCACTGGATGAACTTTCCAGCTCCCTTCCAGCCCTTCAGACTCTGTGATATCAGTTGAAAAAGGCCTCTAAGACCATTAAGTCCAATCACTCCCCTCACACTCTCCAACGCCTTCATTTTGGAAGTGGGGAGGCTGAAAGAGAAACAATCAGAGGGGAAAACAGGAAAAGCAACCGAAGAATCCCCCTCAGACTTTTGATCCATCAACTCAGACCAGGCTGGTGTAGGGAAGGAAGGCAAAGATGCTGTGTGTGCTTTACCTCCTGGGTCTGGCTCGCAAGGAGCTGACCTCGTTGCCCAGGATGTAGTACTTGCGGGCCTCGTGCAGGAGAGGGATGCACTCCTTGGAGTCCTGGATGAGTCCATCCATCTCCACTTTCTCCAGGAAGTAAGTAGGGTCAAGCAGGGGCAGCCTCACGTGCTCCAGGAGGTCCTTGAGGGTTCCTTTCCTGGCGGGCACGTCGTGCCTTACCCATCGCATGACAGCTTCAAAGACAACTTCCTCCCTGGGGACCACCAGCTGCTCGTCACACAGATACTCGACCAGCTCCTTCACACCCATCTCCAGGAACTCCTCGTGACACGACACCTCCACGAAACACTCCAGCATGAACCTCTTGCTTTTTTCTGTCAGGGACCTAATGGAGAAGGAATCAGCAAACTTCATGATGCCCAGGCAGTTGCATGGGTGAAGCTGACCTTCCAAGAAGGTGACACAAGCATCCCTGAGCTTAGAGATCTGCAGCAAGTCAGACAGCTCCAAGATGCCTTCGACGTTGTCCTCTTGAATGATGATGCTCCCCCCGTACATGTAATCAAGGAGGAGAGACATAGTGGGAGCAGATATCTTCTGGATGTTAACGATATCCTGGTGACCTTCCTTGAGGTTGCCACCAAACATGGCCCTGAAGTAGGTGCTGTTGGCCGAGAGAGTGGCCCTGTGGCAGGGGAACTCCTGGCCGTCGATCAGCAGCACCACGTCGGTGAAGGTACCGCTCTGGCGGTAGGAGTTGAGTGTGCGGAGGATCTGCTCGGCGTGACACGACCCGCTGCACAGCTTCACCTGCAGCTGCTCTGGGCTCTGCTCCCTCCTCACCTTCTCCAGGCTGCTCGTCCTCAAGCTGGACTCTTCCTTCAGCATCCGATGCATCCTGAAGGAGATAAGAGAGCAGGACGCTGAAGGGGAGGGCTGAGGGGAGATGTGATCATAGAATCACACAATGGTAGGGGTTGGAAACGACCTGTAGAGCTCATCCAGCCCAACCCCCCTGCAGAAGCAGCTCCCACCTAGATCAGGTCACACAAGAACACGTCCAGGTGGCTCTTGAAGAGCTCCAAGGACGGAGCCTCCACAATCACTCTCTACAACTACCTGAAGGGGACTCGTAGTGAGGTGGGAGTCCATCTGTCTAGTAATGAATGATAGGATGTGAAGAAATGGGCTCAAGTTGCACCAGAGAAGGTTTAGACTGAACATCAGGAAGAACTTCTTTACTGAGAGGGGTGTTATGCATTGGAAGGGGCTGCCCAGTGAGGTGGGGGAGTCCCATCTCTGGAGATGTGTTCAAAACACACACAGCTGAGGTGCTGAGGGATATAGAAGTGTAGTTTAGTGATGGGCTCGGACCTGATGATCTTTAAGGTCTTTTCCAACCATAATGATTCTGTGACTCAGTGAAAACACCCAACTGCAGCAGCACCACAGTGTCTGCATCTTCCTCAGTGCCACGAGGAAGCACAGAACCCAGTCAAAACACAAACCCATCCACACACCTGACTCCTCCTTCAGCAACCCACATTTTCCCCACACCACAGCACCAGGAGATTTCCAATCCAGCCCCATCTGAGCAGGCAAACTTCTGCTTCTAAGTGTTTTTCCTTGCCCAATCTATGCTGTGCTACCACCTCAACACCCTCTCCTTCTTTCTGACACCTTGCAGCTCTAAGGAATTGCTTTCCCCCCCAACTTTTCCTCCCCTAACTGGGAGAAATGCAGTATTGTGGCTTTTTTTAACACCCATCAGCTTTCCCCAGGTGTCTCATTTCACACAGATAAGGTAAGGATGAGGCTGAGGTTTTGTCCAAACAGCTATTTCACGAGCTTGCCCCAAAAGGAGGGGAGATGTCTACACCTGACTCACTTTTCTGCTAGATTTGTTCTGCAGGTGGTTTTAAATCTTCCTCTTTAGGAATTCACACAGCAACTGCATTGAAGGACAGAGGGGCTACTCTGAGGGATCACAGCTCACCCTGACAGCTTGAGCAGCAAGAACCATCCCTGTGAGACAGGGAAAGTCATGTGCTCAGCCTGGAGGCTGCAAATAGCTTCACATCCAGAAGGATGATCCCTGGTTCAAGTCAAGGAGGAGGCAGACAGATCTCCTGTAAAGGATAATCCCTGGAGAGAAGGGCATCTGCCTTCAGAGAGAGCATCTGAAACACAGCAGAGAACCTGGGCATTGAAACATGACAAGAACTGATTCACTCTAACATAGGAGAGTGAACCAAAGACCCCAAACCCTCAGCTACTGCCTCAGCCATCCTATACCCACTAACAAGTTGGCATTGCCTCATTTCCTTTCATCCACTTCTCCCCTAAAAACCCACCCTGACCCATCACTGTCCTGTCAGCTTGTCTCTCCAAGCTGAGTCTGTTCTGCCCGTGATGGCCATTGCTGAGTGCTCTCCCTGTCCTTATCTCCACTCACCAGCCCTTTGTTCTGTTCCTCTCTCCCCTGTTCAGTTTAGGAGGGGCAGTGACAGAAGGACTTGGTGGGACATCTGGTACCCAGCCAGGGTTAAACCACCACAACTCCCCCATCACGGCTTCTACCACAGCAGTGTAGGTTTTACGTTGCTTTCCTGAAGCTCTACAACAGCAAAGAGCTCATTTGGGGAGGGTTAAAGAGCCTCTGGACTGGGGCTCTGGGGCATCTCAGCACAAGCTGCTGGCAGGAGCAGATGGTCCCCACCGGGGAGAGAAATTACCAGATATCAGTGGTTTTGTGATGGCCACACACTCCCCTGAAGTACTGCATCCCTTGAAGAGGATTACCTTCAGATTCCTGTGTGACCTGATCTAGGCGAACCTGCCTCTGCAGGGGGCTGGACTGGATGATCTCTAAAGGCCCCTTCCAACCCCCACCACTCTGTGATTCTATGATTCTTACAAGTCCAAACCCCTGTCCTCACTCAAGTGCTTCATCTCTTTTCCTATATCTGCATCTCCTAGACAGACATTGTGTCTGATCACACACCTCAAAGGTGCTCAGACTCTCCTGTGCTCCAGAGGACCCCTCCAGGCTGGACCTGCACCACAGAACCCCAGAACCCACAAATGACAGGGGTTGGAAGGGCCCTGCAGAGCTGCTGCAGCCCCAGCCCCTGCTCCAGCAGCTGCCCCTGGCTCAGGGGACACAGGAACGTGTCCGGGGCGGTTGGAAATCTCCCGAGACGGAGCCTCCACACCCTCCCTGGGCAGCCTGGGCCAGGGCTCCTTCCCCTCAGTACCAAAGGACTTGCTCCTCCTGGGCCAGGGGCACTTGCTGTGTTCCAGCCTCTGCCCCTCACCCCTTGTCCCGCCACTGGCCCCCACACAACCAAGTGGCACCTCCTGAGCCTTTCAGCACCTTGCAGGACCTTTTAGGTCCTTGTGAGTGTTGCTGAGGTGCCCCTGAGCTCAGGCTCCTCTTCTCCAGGCTGAACAGCCCCAGGTCCTGCAGCCTTTCCTCCTCACACACATGTTCCAGTACCAGGACAGCTGCATCCAAACGTAGCCCTGGGGATCTTCACCCCATCACCCTGTCACCATATCCTTTGTGCCTCCAGCATCTCCCAGCAGCGGGGAAAACCCCTCTGCCAATGCTGCAGAGACCTAAAGAGCAGCCAAACAGCTCTAAGTAAACATCCACGGAACCCTGTGGGAGTGGGTGAAGGCTTCTAAACACCCCAAATGCCACTGAGAGGTGCTCAGGGCTGTGTGCAGGAGAGGGTGATGCTTCTGCAGAGAGCAGAGCTGGTTCTGACACACACCAAGCAAACCAAACACATTCGTGTCCCCACTTCTCTCACACATTTCCAAGCCATCAGGGTCACAAACAGCTCAGTATTGGGAAGAAACAGCTCAGGCTGACCTGTTTACAAAGAGAAACCTCTCCTCCCCACCACTCTTCTCCCCAGTTCATCCAAATGCCCTTCCCCAGCTCACACCCCTCCTGTCTATGCTACAGCAAGAGTGGGTTTGCCCCAGTGCTCTCACCCATGCACACTCCCCTCCAGGTCTCCCTCTAAGTACCACACAGCAGCAAATACTGCTTTGGGGAGTTAATTTGGGGAGTTAATGCCAGCCCTCACAGCTACCAGTGCAAGAAGCTCAGTGTTACCTGTCCCAAGAGTCGTGTTCTCCAAGGGAGTTGGAAACCTGTGTGAAGACTCAGCTTCCCTCTGGCAGAGCTTCCATCCAGGTTGAGGCAGTTCCCCTCAGCAAAGAGCTCTCAGCCCTTCTGCAGCAAGGCTTGGGCACAAAAGCATCCCCTTTATCCTCAGTGCCAGAGCAGAGAGAGAGAGGTGGGGGAGAAATCTGCTTTTGTTTCTCCCGAATGACATGGGAGAGAGCTACAGGGCATTAGCCATGCAGCTGTCAATAACAGCCAGCCAAGGAGGAGCCAGGACCCAGGGAAAAACCCAGCCTAGCTCAGGGGAAATATATCACACCAGGGCAGCTTATGAGGGGCTGAGCCATCTGGAGAGCAAATTGAGGTCCAGGTGGAAGGATTCATTCGATAGAGGCTCCAGCCTGGCTGGGAACCACAGCAAAGCTGGGAAATAAAATACATCTCTGAGAAAACAAAGATGCCTGGAGCAGGAGCTGACTGGGGCAGGGAGGAGCTGCAGTTCCCCTTCATTAACATGTGATAATTAGGTAATTAGATCCTTGAGGACCATAAGGACAGAAGGGGAGCTTTGCCCCATGGGGCTTTCTGCACCCTCCCCTCTAACTCCATCCCAGAGCCTGGCTGGTAGCAGGGGTCAAAGCAGCCCTGGGGAAGCTCCACCAAGTGCTGAAGGCTGTCAAAGCCCTTCATGTGAAGCAGCTTCAGCCTTTCCTTCCCCTTACCCAGCATTATTGGGAAGAAAAAAAGCAGAGTAAATGATGTCTCTGAGCTTGCCCCCAGGATTTCTTTACAGTGTCATCTACATACGAACCTGCTCCTTCATCTTCTGTGTCCAACACAGAGCTCTTACTAAAAATCCTCTGTTTAAGAAGACAGGGGCCAGTGGGAAATGGGTTAAAAATGGATGAGTGAATTAACACACTGGTCAGGAGATGGAGATGAGCATAATGAACGGGATGATATGAAGAAACAAAGCTAAGTGACAGCCTGGGAGAGCCACGAAGCACATTCCTGGGAAGATCTCAGGCTTAAACCCTCTGGGATCAAAAAGGGATTCGTCCTACAAAATAAGCCTCGATGGCAGAGATACACAAAGTCCCCCTAAACAGAGAGATGTGCTGTTGGAGTTACCATTTCTCAGCCTGTGAAACGGGCTGGGAGGGGATTTACTCTTAGGACCTTCCACCCTGGTGAGAGTCAGCACTGTCAGGCTGCATCAAGCAGAGGTACAACCATGTCTGTGCACTGATGGGAGCCACAGATGACCAGGAGTGGGCCACGAGGACAAATGGCAGCCCAACACTCATCTTGTCCTATGGGACTCAGCAAAAAAAAAACAACAAAAAAGGGTCTCCAGGGTGCTAGAAAGTCTTTCAGCAAGGTTACAAAGCCATCATCCCCTTCTGCTCTGCCACGTGTGCAGTGCTGTGGCCAGTGCTGGGCTGCCCAGCTGCAGAGAGACAGGGAAGTGCTGCAGAGAGGCCAGGGCAGGGCTGCCAAGGTGCTGAGGGGCTGCAACATGTGTGTGAGGAGGAAAGGCTTTTGGTTTTAGCATGAATCAAAGCGTATTAAATACCCCATAGAGCTGAAAGGGATGTCTGCTGGGCAGCCCTAGAAGAAGGATGGTCTGTTTCAGGGGCAGGAGCTCAAATCCTTCCTTTGCTCCCAGTGCAGTGGCTCTTCCCACAGGGTAGATGGATACAGACACCAGAAGCAGTGATCTGACAATGGATTATGGCTCTGAAATCTCTTCTCCACAATCAAAATGCTCAACCCTTGGCACCTGGCTTGTGGAAGCCATTTAGGCAAAAAGCCACGAGCATTAAACAGGAGCCAAGGGGAAAGACAAGCACCCAGAGCCAGGAACCCCAGGTGTCTGCTGGGGAAAGTTCACTGGGAATGGAGGACCAGGCACATCAGGAGGAGACAGGAATAGGAAGGAGAGAGGATGAAGCTAAGCTGAAGAGAAAACAAGCGAAGAAGAACAGAAAGGACAAGAGGAAAGGCAGAATTTGGGATCAGTCACCTAGTAGAGGCCATGGTGAGGTGTCCTGAGGGACATGGTCACTGAGACTTGATCATGCTGTGGTCTGTTCCTTCCTCCTAACAAGGAATCCTTCCCAGGACAGCTGCCTATGCACCCCTGGCACCATCCACCTTGCCATGGAGAGGGCCAGGACACCCTCTTTTCACCCTCAGCAGGGAAGAGCAGTCACTGTCCTCCAGGAGAAGAGGGGGAGAAAACTGAGAGGCCTAAGAGGGGAAAAACAACCCCAAACCCACTTGGTTTCCTTTTTTTCACATCTGGTCAATACTCACATTGAGCTTGGAACTGGGTCAGGAGCTTCAGCCTAAAAGAGGTTGGTTGGCAGCAAGAGCCCAGGAGAAGGAGAAGCAACCTCCAGCTTCGTGCTTGCTGCTCACATCATGGGCAGACATTTCACACTGAGTTTGAGCTTTGCAAGCTCCTGGCCACATGTTCCTGTGTGACCTGATCCAGATGGGAGCTGCTTCTGCAAGGTGTGTGTTGGGGGGGGGGAGGGTTTGGACTGGATGAGCTCTAAAGATCCCTTCCAACCCCCATCATTCTATGAAGGCCTTAGTGGAGGTCTAAGAAGTCAACTCTTAGAGCAGATCAGTGTGAAGGCTCAGGCCATGCTCACACCAGCATCATTTTCCAGAGCCCAGGGCAACAGCTCTACTGGCAAACCTGAAAGGTTCCCAAGTACCACAAGAGCCATCCCAGCTGGACTACTGAGCTCTTCTAAACAAGGGCATGTTTGCAAGTAGAGGAAGAAAAAGAGTTAAACCAGCACAGTGTTGGCTGTGGCAAACCCTTTGGGCTGAGAGCCAGCAACCAAGCCTCAGCTCTTTTGTCTGGGGAACAGGCAGAGCCCACATGACCCTCACTTCTCTCCTTTCAACTTTCTCAGTGTCTTTCCCTGGGGTACAGCAAGGACAGACCCCAATTAGGGATTATCCAGTATTGCAGATATCAAGAGCTCTACCCCTTCCCCTCAGGGCAGTTTCATATTGAACACTCTGGGTATCCCCAGAGCCAGCCCAATTCGTGCCATGCTACCGACTACTCATCACCAACCAGGCAGATAGAGTTGGATTTGCTCTAATCCCTTTCAACTATCAGTTAAATGCAGCCATTTAGGGCCTGGAGAATAAAAAGATGCTTAACAAAGGACAATCCCACCCTGACCCAGATGAGATTTCCCCCTTCCTCACGCAAAGCACCTTCTGTCTGCAGCTGGGAGCAGATCCTGGGGTAAAGAATACAAGCAATAAAGCAAGCACCAAGCAAAGCCTTTCCCTTAATACACACATGGAGCAAAGGAACACTCAGGGATTGCTCCAGCTGGACCTTGCATCCAGTCTCCTGTGTTTAATAAGTGCTAAAGGTTGCTCGAGCCATTGATTCCTCCTGGAACTTGCCTCTGGTTTCTGGCCTTCACAGCACCCTGAGGCAATGACTTGCATAGTGGGTGTTAAAAATCAATTGCTTCCCTCAGTTTGGTTTAAAACTGCTGCCTGGTTGGGTCTGTGGGTGTAGCATTGTCCCCAGGCGGCCACAAGCACTACAAAAGTCATTCTGCTGTTACTGTTGGAGGCTCAGGTCTGCACATTATAAACCCTGGATGGGAAAGGGCCAGAGAATCATCAAACATTTTGGGTTGGAAACACCTTGAAGATCATCAGGTCCAACTCTCCCTGCAAAGGGCAAGCACAGCTTCCCCCAGCCCAGGCTGCCCCCAGCCCCATCCAACCTGCCCTTGGATGGGGCAGCCACAACCTCTCTGGGCAGCCTGTGCCAGGGCCTCAGCACCCTCCCAGGGAACAGCTTCTGCCTCACATCTCATCTCAGTCTCCCCTCTGGTGCTTTGGAGCCAGCAGCCCTTGTCCTGTCCCTCGCACAAAGTCCCTGCCCANGTGTCCTTGTGCTGTTGGGGCCCAGAGCTGGAGGCAGCACTGCAGGGGGAGCTCAGCAGAGCAGAGCAGAGAGCGACAATCCCTTCCCTCACCCTGCTGCCCACACTGCTCTGGGTGCAGCTCTGGGTGCTGTGGGCTTTCTGTGGTGCCAGCATACATTTTCAGCTCATGTCCAGCTTTTCACCCATCAGTACCCCAAGTCCTGCTCCCCACAGGGCTGCTTTCCACCCCTTCATCCCTCAGCCTGTGTGGATACCTTAAGGGCACCATATGCATGACTTTTCCCCTGGCCTTGTTGAACCTCATGAGGTTCACATGGACTCACTTCTCCAGCTTGCTCAGGTGCCTCTGGGTGGCATCTCATTCTTCAGATGTGCCAACCACCTCAGTCCATCAAGAGAAAATGCAGCACTACTTACTGTACCCACCTCCCTCTGCTCAGACCTTTAGCTCCCTCATAGAATCACACAATGGTGGGGCTTGGAAGGGACCTCTAGAGATCATTCAGTCCAACCCCCCTGCTCAAGCAGCTCCCACCTAGATCAGGTCACACAGGAACGTGTCAAGGTTGGGCCTTGAAGAGCTCCAAGGAAGGAGCCTCCACACCCTCCCTGGGCAGCCGGGGCCAGGGCTCCCTCACTCAAACAGTTTTATCTTATAAAGCACAAAAAAGAGCAGAAACACAGGGAGAAGATCAAGAGATCACTGTGCACACGATCCCAGGACACATGACAAGGTCACAGAGTGGCAGGGGGAATACTGACAGTTTATTTCACAGAGCATCGCAGGGTCTGTTTTCACCCTTTTAAAAAGAAAGGTGGCAAATATTCAGGACCACAACGGTAACAGTCAGTGCATTCAGGGCATCAAGTTGGAGTCTCATCATAGAAAAAAAAAAATTGAGGTGAATGGTGAAACAACTCTTTGTTGGATTGATTTTTCAAACGCTTCCAAAGCCTCCCCAGCACTCGACCCTTTCAGTGAAGTCACCTGCAAGGGTTAAAAGCAGAACATGCAGGTGATGATCAAACTGAGATTCAAACAGCTCCCACTTGGGCAATGGCAATCCACCAGGAATGTTTCTATACAGCACCATGGTTAAAGGGAGAGAGAAGCAGCTTTGTTTTCAACAAGAAACACCTTCCCCACCTTCCCCACACACACACACACACACACACACACACACACACCTTGTTTCACAGACTTGAGGGAGTACCATAGAGAAGGGCAGTATTAGGGGAAGGTAAGAGGCCAGAGCTAAGGACCAGGCTCTCATTCCACTTACATTCATAAAAAACACAGGGTAGATATAAATGAAACAAAGTCTTGATTACTAGAGTAGCCTTGACTACTTAGGAGGGGCTTAAAGCATGACAGCTCATAGTTTCCATTACTCTTAGGAGCAGATAAATCGGCCACTTTTGCCCCCAGTTCTCACACACTAAAGCCCAAGACTTTGGGGTTTTCAAAATGCTGCTGGAGTACAGCTTCAAAGAAATAAACAGAGCAAGGTCAGTGCTGCCAAAACCAAGAACAAACTGCTGGAAGCTGCTTTTGTTGTGGCCTTTCCCGAGCCTCCTTTTGTGCATTGAAGGCCGTGCACAGCAGCATCCCTCAGACCACCAGCTCCTCTGCAAAGGTGACTTCTCCCAGCTGCTCCTGGGCCTTGCAACCCAGCTTGGCCAGCAGCCAAAGACAGCCTCAGCTCCCCACTTTCCTCCACAGGAAACAACTCTGATGGTCCCCCATCCCCTTTGAGGCAGCTTCAAAGGAAGCTTCACGCTCAACGGCTTCTCTCGCCTCCACCAAGATCCAGCACGGAAGGAAGCAACCCAATACCAGAAGGGCCACTGGGATTGAGCCAAGGACCCATTTAGAGCTCCAACAGCCTTCCAGCTGGCATCAGCTGCCTTGGGAACCGACTCTGTGCAAGCAGCAGAGTGACCCAAAAACGTGCTCCTCTCCCACACGACCTTTGAAGGACACGAGCGGTGAGCTGAGCCTGAGGCCTTGTGCTCCCATGTCAGGGACAGGACAAAATGCAGCTGGCATCTGCTTGGTTTCTAAGCTTTTTTCTAGTTGTTCTTTTTTAACCTCTGGCCTAAGGTTTTGGGTTAAAGCCTTTTGCATTGGAGACAAGCTGAGGAGAGGTCTTTGCCTCCACCAGCCTGTCGGCATCTGCTGTGAGACCGTCGCTCCTTTGGAGGACGGTGACCGTGCAGCTTGTAAAGATTCTGCTTTGCAAGCAAGGAGGAAAGAGCTCCTTGCAGGAAGAAATTACACCCCAGGGCTGCTTCACCTTCCTATTTACAACTCTTTCAAGCCAGGGGCATCTGCTTGGCCCAGAGAGGGAGGGGGAAGGTCACACTGCACCACCAGCTCCTCTCCCAGTGCGGGTGCGAGGATGGGGAAGCGACTGCAGATGCCACTGAGAGTGGCAGGCACTTTAGCCAGATCTGAGCAGTGATGGTGCCACCCAGGCTCCTGACAGAGCCCAAACTCAGGAAGAAGAAAGAAAGAAGGGAAAAAGGGGTGGAAAAAAGAGAAGATCCAAACCCTGCTGAGGCCACTCTGCAGCCAACGCTCAGGATTCAGCTCCCGGGCTGCAGCAGGATGTTTCCCTGCGAGCAATCCAGGCTTTGGGGAAGGATGGGACAAGGAGAAGGTGCCCAAGTGACTGAGCCAGTGCAATCCCTTTTCCCTGGCTCCGAACTTCAGCAGGGAAGAGCAGTGCTATCTCCTCTCCTAGGAAAGCTTCTCTCCTCCAAACAGCCTCCAGTTGCTTTAGAGTCAAAACGTCGTCGCCCGGGAAAAGGAGGGGGAATAAAAACCCAAAACCCAAATGAGAACAAGAACACCTCACGAGAACAGCACAAGGTACAAAGTTGAGCTACACAGTGACTGCACCCAGGGAAGGAGTGGAGCAGGGCAAGGGGGAGAAAGAAGAGACACATCCAACGTGTCCTTCCCTAGAATCCCCCTCCCTGAGGGGGACTCAGGCTGTCACATCCAGATTCAAACAACTTCAGCCACGAGGTCGAGGATTTAATGAACAAGGTGTTTCCACTCATGCCCTGGAACAAAAACATTACACTCAAAAAAAACCCCTCAAACCCCAGAGAGACAAAATAAACCAGATTTTCTACATATTTACAACAGCCAGCCCCAAAACCTCACAACCAGGGAGGTAGAGCAGCTAGTCATGGGTATATGGGAAGGGCTCTCTGCCCGACCAGCAGTTCCTCAGAGGCTCCCATCCTGCACAGCTCTTGCTGCTGGGGATGATGCCAGGGCTGGGGCTGGGCCCCTCAGCTCATCCTCAGCTTGGTGTCCCTGGGGTCCGTGGGGGTGAGCATCTCGTTGGCAAAGCCGTTCTCAGAGCACAGAGACAGCTCGTCCGGGGGCTCCACGCCGTTGTTGATCTCTGGGGATGTGAGAGGAAGCAAAGATGTCATCAGAGGGGTGTAAAGGCTCAGGAGCTCTGGGGGAATGAGGCACTAAGTAGCTACATAACTGCAGCACATGGGGTCATTGAATTGTCTCAGTTGGAAAAGACCTTAAGATTGAGTCCAACCCTCCCCTCACCCTGCCACAGCCACCACTGACCCACAGCCCTCAGCACCTCAGCCCCACGGCTTTGGGATCCCTCCAGGGCTGGGCACTGCCCCAGCTCCCTGGGCAGCCTGGCACAGGGGCTGACACCCCTCTCAGGGAAACAGTTCTGCCTCAGCTCCAGCCTCAACCTCCCCTGGGGCAGCTCCAGCCCCTTTCCTCCTCTTGGCCTGTCGCTTGGCATTTGGGAGCAGAGATGGCCGCCCCTTCCTGCCTCAGCCTCCTGTCAGGGAGCTGCCCAGAGCAAGGCCTCTCCTCAGCCTCCTTCTCTCAGGCCTCAGCAGCCTCCACACAACAACCTCTTGTGCTGTTGCTCATGACTTGGGAGCAGAGCCTGAGCCTCCTGGCCACAGGCTCCTGTGAGGGAGTGTCAGAGAGTGCTGCTGTGTCCCCTCAGGCTCCTCTTCTCCAGCCTCAACACCCCCATTCATTCCCTCAGCCCCTCCCCAGCACCCTTGTGCTCCATCCAGCCCCTTCCCCAGCTCTGTGCCCGGCTCTGGCCACGCTGCAGCCCCTCAGTGTCCCTGTGGCAGTGAGTGAGGGGCCCAGCACTGAACACAGCCCTGGAGCTGCGGCCTCCCCAGGGCCCAGCACAGGGGACGGGCACTGCCCTGGGGCTGCTGCCACCCCACTGCTGAGCCCAGCCACCATGCCCTTGGCCTTCTTGCCCCGTTGGGCACACTGCTGGCTGCTGTTCAGCTGAGGGATGGAGCAAAGGGACCAGCCAGCCCCATTCATACCTGAGAAGATGAGTTTCTCCTTCATGATCTTGACGTCTCGGCTGGACCGGCGGACGGCAGCGCTGAGCATGATCTGCTCCGGGTTGTAGGTCCTGATGCTTCCCAGGCGCCACCTGCAAAACAAGAGGGAGATCTCAGGGACTCCTTGGTCTCCTCAGCTGTGGGAGCATCCTCAGTGCAAGTGGCCACCAGTAACCTGGAGACCAAGAAGACCCAGAGACCCTCAATGCCTTCGCTCCCTCGCACCTACGCAACCCCGCGTGGGAGGAGGATGTTCAGGGATGAGCCTGTTATCTCAGAGGGGTACAGACACACAGGCAGGTCATCTTTAACCACCTTGAGCCACTAATTTCACTGCAGATGCCCCAAACCCCTGTCTATCACATCAGCCATCCATGTGCCTGAAGGAGGTCGGGCTATTTTGACTCTTAGGGTTGGAAAGAAGGAACAGAAGAAGAGACCAAGCCAAGGGAAGAAACCACCACTGAGTGCCAAAGACGATTTAAGGTCTCAAATCAGAGATGCAGCAAAGATATTGACATGAGCTGCCCTGCAGGGAAGCCCAAGCAGTGCCAGGTGAGGCATCTGACAGAGGCAGTGCCCTCTAGCAGAGTTTCTCCCAGTGAAGTCAAACGCCACTGTTTCTATACCAACCCTTCACCTTCTTCACCTTCGATGAAGCTCAAGTGTTCACCAAAAGTTTCCAGCACAGTGAACAATCTGAGGCTGACGGGAAACTCAGGTCAGCTGAAAACCAGCCAGGAGTTGTGTTCTCATTACTGACTGTGTCTAAAGAAAACGACCGATGTCAGAAGTGACTGAATCCTCTATGTAGGAAAAGACCTTTCAGCTCGAGTCTAACTGTTAACCCAGCATTGCTACAAGCAACAGCAGCAAGTTCAAGGGGGGTTTTGCTTTCAAAGCTCTTTTTTTTTTCAGCCTGGGGGTAGCCCCACAGCAGCTCCTCAGCTGGAGAGCTGCTGGCTTTACAACTGAAAGCTGAGATGATGCTGCAAGAAGGGAAATCTGGGCTTGGTGGGCTCAGACCAAGCAGCTGTACCCAAAGATGTCACTGCAAAGGGATGCTGTTTAGGCCAGGCTTTCCCAGCCCCCCCCCCCCAACTGGTTTGTCCTTCCTCCTTGACCACAGAGGAAGGCTTTCAGGTAAATCCAATCTCCCTGGGTGAGCCAGACTATTTGATGGAAAAGCAGGAGGGATTTTAGGGTGGTTTAGTGGGCTTTTGATCTTCTGGCACCATCTAGTGGTTCCCCCACACAGGAGATGGTGATTATTAAAAAGGCTGAAGTGCTTTTATAAAGCTGACAACCACCTCCTCCTAAATTTCTATCCCCAGGAGCAGAGGGTTTGAGGATCCCCACAGATCTCCAGCCTGGGACCACAGCATCAGTCTGACAAAGCAACAGCCACGAAATTGGTTCTTGAAGGGTTTGTGGGTTGTTTTTTTTTTCCCCTAGGAAATTCTATCTGCTGTTAATTTCATGGGGTTTCCATCCCCTTCCCAAATCCCAAGGGGTAACATCACACCATCAGGCTTGCACCAGGGTACAGGTGAAAGGCTCTGCTACAGAGAAAAAGAAGGGCTGGGATGGCAACGCCACAAAACTCACAGACCCACGGACAGAGCAGCACAGAGGAAGCAGCAGGAGGCAAAGACAAGAGAGTGTAAAAACAAAAGAGTCATTTTCTTCTATCCTCATCATCTAAGCTGAGCCACATTCTGACTTGGAAGACCACCAGGTAGATCCTACTGAGGTCAACGTGGTTGCACGTACCATGGGATCTCACAGGAGAAGAATCTCCTTGAACTACCATCAGGACCAAAACATACTGCATGATAATGCTGAGCTCTTGCCCACAGATCCTAGAGATCCTAGAGTCATGGAGGGCACTGGTTATTTTAAAGCATTGACAGCCTCAAAAGGGTGCAGGGACCAAGGGCTTTTCTCTTCCTGCCAAGAGGAACAACCACTGCTCTCTGCTCCCCATCTTGCAGGGTGGCTGCAGTCAGACCCAGGGTGGTTAAACATGCACGAGGGGCTGATGACCATCAGGTTGATGACCATGGAGCTCCTCAGCTCAAGAGGGACAGAGAACTGCTGGAGAGAGGCCAGTGCAGGGCCACCAAGATGATCAGGGGATTGGAGCATCTTTCATATGAGGAAAGGCTGCGGGACCTGGGGCTGTTTAGTCTGGAGGAGACTGAGGGGGGAGCTCATTAACAGTTACAAGGAGGTTGGGGCAGCACTTTTTTTCTATGGTATCCAGCAACAGGACAAGGGGTGATGGGATGAAGCTGGAACACAAAAAGCTCCATTTACACATAACAACAAACTGTTTCAGTGTTTCAGTGAGGGAGCCCTGGCCCAGGCTGCCCAGGGAGGGTGTGGAGGCTCCTTCCTTGGAGCTCTTCAGGACCCACCTGGACACGTTCCTGTGTGACTTGATCTAGGTGGGAGCTGCTTCTGCAGGGGAGGTTGGACTGGATGATCTCTAGAGGTCCCTTCCAACCCCTACCAATCCATGATTCTATGACCCCTCTCACAGGGTTGCACTGTTCTGTCTGAACAAGCTAGGAGAGGGTGACCTCACTTCCAAACACCCTCTTAGAAGAGCCACCGGTACATTTCATATCCCGACACCACTCAAAATACTCTCTGCTGTGCTGAGTAGCCTTTGGGCCTCCAAGAAAGCTTAATAGAAAATAGCACCTCTCCTACCCCCTTGGACTCTGTTGTGATCGGACAGCAGCGTGCAAAAAGGCCAGACAGACAGCAGGTAGGTCTTGTTCTGGGAGCTTGGCATCAAAGCGGAACCAGACGGACACGGGGTGGGAACGGACTAAAAAATACTGGGACAACAACACAGAGACAGCATACACCACATTAGGGCCACAGCTGGACCCTTGGTTTGGAAGGGAGATGCTAAATGACAGGGAGAAGGGATGGGAGAGGGGGGCAGGTTGAGGAGATTAATGGGGTTGATCGGTAACCGAGGTGATAAGGTGGAGCGAGCAAAGAGCCAAGCCAGCTGCAACCACAAAGTCCCCATCCTGAGATCCCTCTTGCCTACAAAACCCTGCCCATCTCCTCCATGTCCACCAGCCAAGGAGCAAGGGGAAGGTGTGAGAAGAGGCAGATCTGTACCCACAGAAGGGCTCAAGCCCAGCCTTGGAGGCAGGTCCTGTTTTGGGGAGATGCCGCGAGGATGAAACGCTGCGAGTCCGAGGTTCCTCGTGGAAAGGGCAACGCTTGCAAAGTGGCCAACCCCAAACCTCCCCCCCTCCCCAGGCAGTGGGTGGGCAGAGGGAGAGGGGGCAGATAAGCACAAACAGGGAGTAGCCAAGTCCTTAGAAAGACAATCCCGTGGCACACAGTGGAAGGGATGGAGAAGGAAACACGTGGAGAGTTTGGTCCGAGCACGGACACGGGCCAAGGCTTCACTGCAGAAATGCCGTGGTGCTTCCCACCAAAGGGATGGGGGAGGACTGGTGAGAAAGCAGCCAACAACAAAGAGAAATCTGGCTTTCCAACTGATGGCCTTCCAAATCCCAAGCTCATTCCCTTCCTGGGTGCAATGCTGTTCATCTGCACGCTGCACCTCCAAGTTTTACAGTGTGTGGGAAGAGACTCCTGAAAGATCCCAAGCTCCAGGAGCAGCATCTGATGAGCCCAAACTTTCCACCTATTCCCCTTATTAACTCATCCCCAGGGCCTGACAAGCACTACTTCATCTAAATTGACTAGATCACCTGGTTTTCTTTAGAATGGGCCAATTGAGAAGAGGTTGGTCTCAAAAACCTCTGCTAAACACAGGAAGGATGGGGGAGGTTTTGCATGGGGTTATTTCCATGGAGAACACCATCTACTGGGCATCTCCCATTTGCAACACACTGCAAGACCTCAGAATTAGGCTGGTTTTAAAAAGGCAGTAAGTGGGATTGTTGTAACAGAAGGTCAGATGGCCTTCAAAACATCCACTGGCTTCAGCATCGTGGTGCTCATGGCTATGGACTACGTGATGTTCAGACCTTTATGGTTCCCTCCCTCCCCGTGAAGCCAGATGTTTGAAAGCATCGTGGAAAACACCCTGCACCCTGCCCTGTCCATCTGCAGTGAAGCCTTAGCAGAGAAGGAGAAAGAAAGACAGAAAAGGAAGGTTGAATGGAAAAAGAGAAAGAGGAGGAAAGCACCAGAATTACCTGATCATGTGATAGCTGTGAGATGCCAGAATGCAGCAGAGAGAGAAAGAGGAGGAACATGCACAACAGTCAGAGCAGTAAGAAAATAAACGAGGCAAAGAGGCAAAAAAAAGAGATTGGTTAGAAAGTCATCACAGTTGGTATTTTCCCCTCTGGTGAGGCTGCCATGATCCTGTCACCAAGGCTGAAGCAGAAGGGTGAGAGCAATCCCTGCCCAGGGCCACAGGGGAGAGACAAGCCATGCGTAGGAGAGAGGACGAGCACATCGAAGCAGTGGCTCTGTTCCCACCCACCCCTCCATCCTTGTAGGAAGGAAGCAGCTCTGGTTTGCCCCTCCTCCCTCCCCCCCAAAAAAAAGTAAAAGAGAAAGCAACACACATACACAAAACCCCAACAACTATGACACCAAAGGCCAAGCCCCATTTCCCAGAGGTGAATTACATCAGCAGGTAGTAGTTGGGCAATTCTGCTGCCATTTGGTTTTGATACAACCTCAAAGCTGCTACCAATGCTCTCATGTGGAGGAGAAACTGGATCAGCAGGGAAATGAGTCTCTCCTACACAGGGCTCTGGGAATAGCAAGCCCTTTGCAGTAGAAAATCCAGCTTCTGGTGCAAGAGTTCATTCTTCTTCCTTCTACTGATTTGGGGTTGAGTTGTCTTAAGAGAGATCCAAGAGGAGACATGTGGCCTTGCTACAATGGACCCCACATGGGCAAATGCCTTTCTACAGGTCCAGAGTGCTTCAGGCTCATCGTCCCTGGGGAAAGCTGGTGGCAGTTTCCAGCCCTTCTCACCTGTATCACACACTGAGAGTGGAAGAAATCTCACAGTGATGCTTTCCTTCCTTACCCTGCTCCATTAAACCTCTCCCAAAGTGGATGAAAATCAGTCTGTGCAGAGGGGAAGAGCACAGCTCATGTATAGTCCAACCTGGGTTGTACTTCTCTATCTCTCCGACCATGCCTCGTGTCACTCAGCTCTGGGACCTCTAGTTCCCATTCAGCAAGTTGAATCAGTTTCATTTCTTCAGCTCTGGTCTCCTGGGCCCCAGGAAAGCCTTCTCAGGCTGACCACAAACATCTCATCACATAGGCCTTTGAGTTCTGCTCTTGAGAGAGGCCAATCCCTGCCTCCAGACTCCCTGTGCCTTTCTGTGCCTGTGACAGAGTAATACAAGGTGTAATACTGGAAGGTGTGGAGGAAGCCACAATGACCTCCTGGAGGAAAGGTTTAATCACAAGGCATCTCATCTTGGTCAGTGTCTTGGTTGTTAACTGCTGGGAAACTTAATCTGAGAGAAGAGTTTTGACTCTGCTGCTCACTCCCGTGCTGGGATTGGGGACCTGCTGGACACGGCTCTGTCACTGTGGGACTCTGCAAGTCATGGATGTAGACCAAAGTATGAACAGGCTCAACGTGTGGCCTGAAGTCAAATCCCTAGCAGGTGCTGGAGGAGCAGCAGCCTGAGTAGTTATGCACCTAGGGGAAGGAAAGAGAGGGCTGCAAGCAGATGATCTGTGACAATGGCAGCTGCAAAACCTCCAGCTCGTGAGGCTGAAGCAAATTCAATTGCTGCTCCTAACATGAATTTGGCTATCAAAGAGTAAGGAGAGTGGATGTCCCTTGATGTCTCTAGGCCAGTCACTTGTGCATGTTGCAGCAGATGAGGCTACAGAGCCAGGGGAACAGGGGATGCTATTTCAGAAGGACACACTGTCCCAGGAGAAGGATGCTGCTTCTCCCTGGAGGGAGCTCATCTCTCCAAGCTCATTCAGGCTTTTTCCCCAGAGAGGGTTATTACACTGTCACCACTGACAGCTAAAATACTTCCAAGGAGGAAAGGCACATCACCAGGAGGACACTGTGGTTTCCTTCAGTGTAATCAAGAGGAGGGTGGCTTCCTGACTCTGCCATTAGGAAGCTGATTTACCTCCTCCTGATTTATCAGTGTCTTCACTCACTCTGCCCCTAGGTTTATGCTCCACCTTTGCTTTCAGGAACTCTGGCTAACAGGGAGGCTTCTGCTGTGCCCTCATCTAATCCTTGCTCTCCCTTTCCCTGAGAAATGGAGAGACCTCCTCTCTGCAAACCAAGCAACTGAGTGGATTTGTTACATCACAATATGTCTATTTCTTTGTTTAAATGGGAACAAATCCATTCAAGGAAACATGTTCTTTTCCAAGACTATAACCTTGGGGTCTCCAAACATCTCCTCTGCTTCCTTTAAAGCTTTTTAATCTCTTTCTCAACCTCCATTTCCCCAAAGCATTGGCAGTTTCTCTCCCACAGGCATTTATGAGCAGAGCAAGGCCAGTTTGAGATCTTTCACTTCTTCCTTCAAAAGCAGTGGCCACGTCCAGGTTCAATGTCACGTCTCAGAAGTGGAACAGCTGCTGGCAGTCTGCACAAGGATTTGGAACAAAAACACTTTCCCTGCTATTGCAATTCAAGTGCCTGAGGAGCACAACACTCCTCTGTCTGTGTCTGTCTGTCTGTCTCTCTCCCATCTCCACCTCATGCTCCGAACAGAAAACCCAGAGGAGAGCTGAGCTGTAACAGTGCTACTTACTTCTGGAATATAAAAACTCCTACAATTATGATAAAGGAAATGAGATCAGATGTGATCCAGATCAGGTGGTACTCGTCTGGAGGCTGCAAGACAAAAGACAAAACAGAAGCAGGCCTTAAACCTCCTGGTTTACACAATCACAGGGGAGCTCCACGTGTTGCCACTGAGGCAGAAAGAAAAGCCCAGAGCTGCAGGGGTCACACAGATTAACACGTCAGTGATGTTTCTGCCCTTAGCCTGTCATCCCAAATGATGTTATCAGGGGAAAGTGCAAACTGCAACTGTTTTAAACACTCCCTCCTTTGGTGTGCTGACATGTTCTCAGAGCTTGGGGAAAAGTTTCCTCTCTTGAAGGTGAGTGTAAGATGTTTGTTTGGAAATCCAGGTCTGTGGGAAAACACAGAACTAGAGACAACGTTGTACATGAGACACAAAGGGTCCATTCTGAGTGCTATCATCAGCTGATCAGCACAGTCCCCACACTGTCAGCAGTGCTGCTCAGTTCCTGTCCTTTAAAGCACTGGTTGCTGTGCCTTCCTTTTCCAGTCTAAGTGTTTGTGGTCATCACACCAGCTAAACCCATCATCTGAACACAGTACTACTTCATTCCTGCCCAGGAAAGGGCAGCACTAGCAAAGACAAAGTAAAGGGCACAAGGGCACATTGCTGCTCATAGAATCATAGAATGGTTTGAGCTGGAAGAGACCTTTAAGCTGATGGAGCGCAGCCTCTGTCCCAGCCCTATCACCCACCAGCCCATTTTCCTCAGTGCAACACCCACCCAGCTCTGAAACCCCTCCAGGGACGGTGACTCCAGCAGCTCCCTGGGCAGCCCCTTCCAATGCCTGACAGCCGTGGTAGCAAAGAAATTCCACCTCATATCCAGCCTGAACCTCCCCTGGTGCAACTTGAGGCCGTTTCCTCTTGTTCTGTTGCTGTCACTGGGGAGAACAGACTAAACCCCACCTGGCTCCAGCTTCCTTTCAGGTAGTTGCAGAGAGTGACAAGGTCTCCCCTGAGCCTTCTTTTCTCCAGGCTCAACAGCCCCAGATCCCTCAGCCCTTCCTCATCTGAGATGTGCTCCAAATCCTTTCCTAGCTTGGTAACCCAGCCTCTAGACCATCTCCAGCACCTCAATGTCCTTCTTGTAGAGAGGGGCCCAACACTGGACACAGGATTCAAGGTGCAACCTCACCAAAGCCATCCCATCATTTGTTAATTGGCAGAAGAGACTGATTCTCCTCCCCCAGCCACAACCTCCTTTCAGGTAGAGAGTGATCATAAGCTGAGGCACAAAATGCTCCACTTAAAAATAAACTTTTTTTACTGTAAGGGTTACAGAGCCCTGGCACAGGCTGCTATGCCTTCATTTTCCACCCTAAGTGCACTGTTCATTTAGGAGGGTGTGGAGTCTCCTCTGGAGGTTTTCAAAACCCACCTGGGCATGTTCCTGTGTGACCTGATCTAGGCTTTGGCACAGAGTTTGGACTGAATAAGCTCTAGATGTCCCATCCAACCTTTAACATTCTATGATCATGTCTCTCCTCAGGCTCCTCTTCTCCAGGCTCAACATCCCCATTCATTCCCTCAGCCCCTCCTCAGTACCCTTGTGCTCCAGCCCCTTCCCCAGCTCTGCTGCTGTCTGTCTCTTTCTTGGAGTGAAGGGCCCAAAACTGAACACAGGGTTTGAAGTGAGGCCTCCCCAGCACTTAGCACAGGGCCATAATCAATTCCTTCACCCTGATGCCACCCGACTGCTGAGCCCAGCCACCATGCCCTTGGCCTTCTTGCCCCCCTGGGCACGCTGCTGCCTCCTGTTCAGCTGCTGCCACCAACTCTCCCAGGCCCTTTCCCTCCAGCAGCTTTCCAGCCCCTCTACCCCAGCCTGGAGCTGCCTGGCCTTGGGGTGGCCCAAGGGCAGGATTTGGCCCTTGCCCTTGTTCAACCTTACGCACCTTACACCTTCACAGCTCAGTCTTGTTTTGAGACTACTTTGATGCCACTCTTTCTTTTCCCTCCAGTCCAACACGGCTGTTTCTGTTTGGTTCAGATACCCAAGGTGCTAGGGGTGTTTTCAGAGCCTTTACTGGCTATCTGATGGGCCAGTAAATGATGATGGTGATAGTATCTTCTTGTCTGGCAGTGGAGTAGTCAGAGGTAAAACTTGCTGTCTTTTGGTATTAAAGGCAGGTGAAAAGCTAGTTTAGCCCAAAACACTGCTGCTTCACCTCTGTGCCTGCTTCTCCTGCCACAGCTGTTCAGCAGGTCTGGAAAGGTGTTTTCCCATCAGAAGGAAATGGAAAAGTCATGTGGGTTAAACAGTGCCTGCAACACAACGTTAAGGCTCCCAGACCCTCTATGAGAAGAAAAAAGGCCAGCTGAAGGAAGGGATTGAGCAAGGGGATCAATCAATTACCATCTCAGAGCTCAGGCACACAGAGCACGCTGAACCCAACCAAACCTTTCTGGAGAAACCCATTAGAAGTATGGCTGGGTATGGTCAACAGCCACTTCTACAGCCCTCCACTGCATCCCCTCCCTTCCAGAGCTCCCCAGCACCTTGCCAGGCATCGTGCTTACCATTAGCCAGATGGGAAAAGGCACCTTGCGAAGGACGTGGGAGCTGTCGGAGGTGACTGACTGGACGCCGGCACACCACAGGATGGAGTACAGCCAGGGCTCATTCACAGTGTAGAGATTCACGCTCAGGTTTGCCATGGCATAGTCCCTGCCGGGAGACAGAGAGGGTAAGATGTGAGCCCTCATCCCCCTCAGTAAACATCAGAACCTCATCTCCAAGAGGAGAGCTCTTGCCATCAGCCGTCGCTGTAATCGTGACTGGGTTTTGAATCGGATGACAAAGGGGTTTTTTACTTCATAAGCAACCCAAGGGCACTGCAATCAAATGGTTTGAACCTGAAAGCTTTCCTCTTGGAAAATTCTTCCTATCTGACCCAGGCCACAGCTCATCTCAGATACTTCCTCACCAATGATGGGCATGGCACGTTTCTCCAGCCACCATCTCGTCACGCTGATGGAAAATCAACACCATCTGGCTCTGATGCCTGTAACACTTCAGAGGCAACTTGCCTGATTAAAAACTGACAGAGTGCATCTCCAACAGCAATTCCTACAACTCCCATGCCCTTGGTTTTGGGGACAGTCACAGAGTTGCAGCTTCCAGGCTCCCGAGGTCATTTGCTCAGAAGCTGCATCAGAGGCACAGGAACCATCAGCAGCAAACCAGGAGCTGACAGTGAACTCCCTGTACCCACATGGCTTGCATCAATCACTCTGTTTCCTTATCTGTGAAGCAGAAGCATCACTCATCTCCCTCACACAGGCAGCATGGAGATGAATCCCTGCAATTTAACATTGGCAAAGCACTTGGAGGTGGAAGGCCATTGTACAAGATGTGGACATGTCAAAGCTCACAACGTGATCAAGCTGCTGCAAAGGCTGAGGGTTTTCTCAAGGGCAGAGGTGGCTGCAGCAGTGTTACATCCAGATGTGGGTTTGTTGGGGGAGGAGGGACTGAGAAAACTGTGTTATACCTGCTGTGGTTCGTGCTGCAGCACCTGGCACCACAAGGCCTTCAGGGTTCAAGAAGCACTCAGGTGGCAGGTCTCAGTTTGTAGACAGCTGAGGTGGGATGGATAGGAGATTTAGGCTGATGAGCTGGGTTAGATGAGGTGGCATGAGGTCATCTCCATGAGACAGAAGCAAATAGGTAGGGGAAAACCAAGCAGGAATTATCCTGCAGATAATTGGTTTTAAGAGTGAGCAGGTTGGTTTTAAGGGTGAGCAGCTAGAAGGATTGCTGGCAGCCATGGAAAGACACCCCTGGGTTACATTGACAAGGACCATGCTCTCAAACAGCTATAGAACCACAGAATGATAGGGGTTGGAAGGGACCTTTAGAGATGATTCAGTTCAACCCCCCTGCTCAAGCAGCTCCCACCTAGATCATGTCACACAGGAACGTGTCCAGATGGGTCTTGAAGAGCTCCAAGGAAGGAGCCTCCATACCCTCCCTGGGCAGCCTGGGCCAGGGCTCTCCCACTCAAACACTGAAAGAGTTTATCATTATGTATAAATGCAACTGTTTGTGTTGCAGCTTCATCCCTTCACCCCTTGTCCTGTAGACTCAGCTCTTCCCTACTTCCAGCCCAATGTATAGCAAGACAAATGCCTTGAAAATCATGTTCTTGTGCAAACTCTGTTTCATTTTCAAGTGTTTCTTTGGGGGAAAACCAAAATTAAACTGTGAAAAATAGGAAAACTCTACTAGAGACAACTCACCCTTTCTAAGAAGGGGCCAAAGCTGGGAGCTATCACACTGCAGGGCTCAGAGACAGGCTCAAGCAGAGGGAGAGGAATGCCAAATTGCACCAATCTCATTAAAAAGGAGACCTGAGCAGCCTAAACAGCTTACACAGGACACTAATGAAATGGTTGAAGATAAACTTCTGAAAGCACATCCAGACTTTGGATTCATCAGAATTCTGCGGTAGCACCTCTGGAGCAGACAAACAGAAGCAAAGGGCAGCTGCTAATGAGGATGAAACAGCACTTGGAGGTACTCAGTGTGAAAAGCTTTCACTTTTTTTCCCCAGTGCTGACAGTGTAATAAGGTTTATGTATCTGTGCTTCAAAAAGGATCATCACACACTGCATTAGCTTGTAGAGATGTCAGCTGTTTGCTCCTGGGAACAGCCTGGGTGATGGGTAGGGCCAAGCTTGCACAGCTCAAGCTTTCAAGAGCAAGTCCACCTGAAAAGATGCCTCGATGCAGAGGGGATGAGTAGAAGAGATGCTGCTGGGCCAGGGATGCACAAAGGGCAGGAGGATGCAGAGAGCTGTGGCCACTCACCATGGAGCACAGAGGCCATCACACAGTGTAGTGTCCAGAGGGTTGTACCTGACATCCTCGTTCGTGACCTTGGTGTAACGTAGGTTGAGCTTCACGATGCCCTTTTCCCTCAGGTGCTCTGTGTCCAGCTTGAGGCCAGAAGTCTGCTGGAAACCTGGGGCAATCTGTCTGACCAGCTGCCTCTCGCTGTCTGGCAGCCACATCACCTGCAGAGGGAAAGAGACAGAGGATGGTTGTGGCAAAGATGGTACACACTAGGGGTCAAACTGCTGGAGAGCAGCTCTGTAGAGAAAGACCTGGGAGTGCTGGTGGATAATAAACTAAACATGAGCCAGCAACGTGCCCTCGTGGGCAAGAAGCCAATGGCAGCCTGGGGGCATCAAGAAGAGTGTGGGCAGCAGGGTCAGGGAGGTCTCCCTCTACTCTGCCCTGATGAGGCCTCATCTGGAGTCCNCACAAACAGTTCCAATTAAACATCAGGAGAAACTGTTTCAGTGTTTGAGTGAGGGAGCCCTGGCCCAGGCTGCCCAGGGAGGCTGTGGAGGCTCCTTCCTTGGAGCTCTTCAAGACCCACCTGGACACGTTCCTGTGTGACCTGATGTAGGTGGGAGCTGCTTGAGCAGGGGGGTTGGACTGGATGGTCTATAAAGGTCCCTTTCAACCCCCACCATTCTGTGATTCTATGAGACTACAACTCACAGTGCAGACAGGATCCACAGGAGAAGCTTCTCACAATCCTGATCCCGTGCCTATGGTGAGTTTTATTCACCCTTTTATCAGGGTGACATCAACTGCAACACAGACCAAGGGTTTCCCTAACTTCATCTCACGCTTTAAAAGCCTGTCAAATTAATCACTGTTCTCACAAGCAGCTGCCAGACGTAAAGTGGATGCAGGAAACAAGCTGGGCAGTTTTGTGGCTTGTGCAGATGCTGGGCCCAACCAGGTGATCTCAGCAGCACATGTTTATTAACTTGGTGACACTCATCTACCCACATGCAGATGGTTACCAGATGCAGCCATAGGCATTTTCAATAGGGAACCATAAAAACTGGGTGAGAAGTATCACTTCACAACCCCACATCTATGTTTTGACTGGTTTTTACCTGCTCTCCCTTCCAACATCCAAGAAGAATATAGCATGGTCCTCCCTTGGATCTAGCCAAGCTGGCAGAGGCTTGTGGATATCACTGTCACTGCAGCCACATAGCTAACTGGCAACTAGGTGGCAATGTCTGCCCTTAGAAAGAGAGATAGAAGCTAAATATAGCTCTTCCTGAGCACATCACTGTACAGGTCAGTGTTGAACTTGTCTGTGCATGCAGATGCACCTACTTGGTACAGAGGAACTGAGCTGTGAGTGATGTAGTCATCCCACTGGCCAGCCTCACCACACTATTTTCAACCACTCCATATCCAAGGGAGAGCAGAGAACAAGTTAAAGGACTAGATTTCCTTCCCAAAATTATGTCAGGAAGAGAAGTTTTGGGACACCCATGGTCTCCAGGTCTGTGTGTCTTTGATATGTAGATGTCATCACAGAATGTTAGGGGTTGGAAGGGACCTTTAGAGATTATTTGGCCCAAGTCAGAAGGGTTAGATGAAGATCTGTACCTCCTGGTCAGGGAGGACACAGCTAACAAGGCTGGCTAGGATCTGAAATTAAAATGCTTGGCATAACCCAGCAAAGGCAATTCTGGAGTAGAAATGAAAGGCTAGAAGAGATCATAGAATCACAGAATCACATTATGGTTGGGAAAGACCTTTAATATCATCAAGTCCAACACCTCACTTCACCCTGCCAAGCTAACTAACTCCTGGCCCTCAGCACCTCAGCTCTGGGATTCCTCTAGGGCTGAGGACTCCCTCAGCTCCCTGGGCAGCCTGGCACAGGGATTGACAACCCCCTCAGGGAAAAAGCTGTGCCTCAGCTCCAATCTAAACCTCCTCTGGGGCAACTTGAGGCCATTTCCTCACATTCTTACTCCTCCAAGCAGAAACTGACTCTTGGCTGAAACTGTTGCTCAGCCCAAGGAGAAAGAGCAGCTCTCTGCTGCTGTACTGCAACATAAACCAGGGCCAGCACTGATTTCCAACAAGGTACCCTGGAGCTTTGTCTAGTTGCATCTTGAAAAGCTCCAAGGATGGAGATCCCTCAAGCTTCCCTCTCAATACTTGATAACCCTCACACGGAAAACCAGTTTCTTTATACCCATCAAAAACCTCTCCTGTTCCAATGTACTATTCTCTCTCAGCCTCCTGTCATGCAGCCCAGTGAGAGCTTGGGTCTAACTTCTCAACTGCTATCTCAAGAGCTGCTATCAGACCTCTCTTTTCCAGAATGAAGAGACCCAGATCCCTCAGCCCTCCTCAGGCATCCAGCCCCCTGACCAGTTTGGTGGCCTCTGCAGGACTTGCCCCAGTTTTATGAACATCTGTATTGCACTGGTGAGCTCCACACTGAACACACAATTGCTGAGTTAGGGGAATAATCTCTTCTCTCCATCCACTAGCTACACGATCATTACTACAGCCTAAGATGCTACCAAACCTTCTCACTGCCAGCACACACTGTTCCATCACCAGTCACCTTGGGTAGCTTTCAGCTATCAGACCTCACCCCAGCCTTGAGGACCAACCAGCCTGGAGGCAAAGTCCTCCCCAGCATGATTTCCTGCTATAGGGTCCAAATCAAGGGTTCAAAGTAGATCACTCACAGATTGATACTAAAAGCTCAAGGATTTGGGACAACCTGTAAAGAGGAGAGTTGGGGAACCATCACCCAACCAGCCCCACAGAACTCACAGCCTGCTGCCGAATTCCCGAGGCCAGGAGGGTTTCCAGGGTGATGTTGATGTAAGTGCTGTAGTAGGGATGAGCTGATGGCAGGTCCTGGAAGTTTAGGATGAGTGATGTGTTGTCTTTGATCACCTCTAGCATATCTGCCAGCTTGCAAACTGACTGGTTGGCAGCTTCCAAGTAGTCAGACCTTGAGAGAGAGCTGGCCGTCCAGAAAGGGTCATTCTGAAAGCAAAGCACATCCCAGCATTACTCTCACAAAGTCCAGACTCCCCCAGTACAAGCAAAGACCCTTTTCTATCCCACTTTGGCAACAGTGGTGTATGCTGACAGCTGATAGTGTTTGTCTGTGCCTTAGTTTCCTCGCCCAAGGGGACATCACAGATCCTTGCTGAAAGCAAGATGTGCTAGGCACATCACCCCATCTTCAGAGGGTAGTGATGCTTTGGGTAGTGATGTAGTTTATCAGAAAGGTGGGGGTTGGAAGGGACCTTTAGAGATCATCCAGTCCAACCTCCCTGCTCAAGCAGCTCCCACCTAGATCAGGTCACACAGGAACGTGCAAAGGTGGGTTTGGAAACCTCCTGAGAAGGAGCCTCCACACTCTCCCTGGGCAGCCTGGGCCAGGGCTCCCTCACTCAAACACTGAAATAGTTTCTCCTGATGTTTAAATGGAACTGTTTGTGTTCCAGCTTCAGCCCATCTTCCCTTGTCCTGTTGCTGGATACCATAAAAAAACGTGCTGCCCCAACCTCCTGACACCCACCACTGAGATATTTGTCACTATGAATGAGCTCCCCCTGAGCTCAGTCTCCTCTTCTCCAGACTAAACAGCCCCAGGTCCCGCAGCCTTTCCTCAGCAGGAAGATGCTCCAGTCCCCTGATCATCTTGGTGGCCCTGCACTGGCCTCTCTGCAGCAGTTCTCTGTCCCTCTTGAGCTGAGGAGCCCAGAACTGGCCACAGGACTCCAGATGAGGCCTCACCAAGGAGGAGAACATTGCTGGCTCATGATAGTAATCTAATAACATACTTTCTTACACTAAGCACACAATCAAACAGGATTCTTCAGGATCCAAAAATTAAAAGGGCCAGCTATTGTATAACTAGGAGTGATCAGAAAGAAGCCATGGGCTGTTGGCAGAGATGGGTTCCTCACTTAAGGATACCCAAGAATAACTGCTTCAAAATGCATCCCTTTCAGCTGCTGCTTTGGCCATTGTCTCATCAGGCAAGCAGCAGTGTCCCTGCATTCCCACAACCACAGCTGCAAGACAAGCAAGTTTCCTTGCAGCTGCAACATGCAGATACCTCCATACAAAACCAGTACCCGAGCTTGCAACACTGCAACAAGAGTGTGCCAGAATACTGAAGTGCTCCCTCCAGAACACAACTAGTGCTCTCCAAGAAGGTTACAGCCACTGACCAGAGAGCAGCCTGGCAATAAGAAACCTCACATGGGACCTGGCTGTACATTGAAGGATGGGCTAAAACCCAGCCCCTAGCAATTCCTCCCCTCTGGACTTGAAAGGCTAAATTTCTTCCTTTTGCTTCTTAATGGATGCATCAAGAAGAGTGTGGGCAGAAGGTTGAGGGAGGTTCTCCTCCCACTCTACTCTGCCCTGATGAGGCCACATCTGGAGTGCTGTGTCCAGTTCTGGGCTCTCCAGCTCCAGACAGACATGGAAGTGTTAGAGAAAGGCCAGTGCAGGGCCACCAAGATGCTGAAGAGATGGAACATGTGTGAGAGGAGGATATGGGGAAGTGCCCCTGGCCCAGGAGGAGCAAGTCCTTTGGTGCTGAGGGGAGGGAGCCCTGACCCAGGCTGCGCAGGGAGGGTGTAGAGGCTTCTTCTCGGGAGGTTTCCAACCCCACCTGGACACGTTCCTGTGCCCCCTGAGCCAGTGGCAGCTGCTTGAGCAGGGGCTGGAGCTGCAGCAGCTCTGCAGGGCCCTTCATGCCCCCAGCATTCAGGGATTCTGGGATTCTTTGTAAAGACAATCATCTTCAAAAGTAAATAAACATTGTATTTCTGTTCTCTTTGTTGTCATGTTCCACTTCCTGGGGGGCCTTGAAGTTTTCTGTGGTATCAACCAGCCATTAAAGCTCCTTCTTCCAGGTGGCAGAAGGGCCACCGAAAGACAATATGTCTTTTAAACCATATCTAAGTTTAGTAGAGGATGGAACTAAATGTGGTTCATGGATGCTTGGTCTATCTGCAGTTCAGACTACTCCAAGGAGATGGATTTACACCTTAAAGAGGGTTTAGGTATAAGCTTTCATCCCACAGCCATGGCTCAAGGATACCCTCTCCATACCCACACATACCTGTAGGAACCACTCTCCAGCATTGAGCTTTTCCAGGTCAGTCCAGTTGAACATGGAGGAATGCTCATAGGCTCTCTCTGGAAACACTTCCTCCACGTTTGTTGTTCTCCTGAGTGTCTTGTCATGCATGAGAAATGGCACTCCATCATAGCTGCAAACACAGA
The DNA here is from genome assembly GCA_013401255.1 of Urocolius indicus. NCBI lineage: Eukaryota > Metazoa > Chordata > Aves > Coliiformes > Coliidae > Urocolius > Urocolius indicus. The sequence goes on along the minus strand of WBNH01008749.1, from coordinate 11,245 downwards.
GGCCCCATTACAGTTGGAGGGGCACAACCATGTACACAGGACTAAGAGAAATGTCCCATTCCCACTCCAGCCTCTCTCATGGCTTCACATCAAAATCACTGTGACGATCTCACGCAGCTTAACACATCCCCAGCATCTCCATGACCACTGAAATGAGATGTACCCAGAGCAGAATGTCTCAGATACCTACTAGATGTCTGCAATCATTCATGCACTGATTTAACCCATTCCTCTCTCTCTCCTCCCCACTACACGCTCAAAAATGTCCAGAGTGCCAAACTCATGTGGCTTTGATGAGAACACCCACCCTGGATGCTCACAGTAACCAAAGCTTTCTGCAGTTCAGCTCCTAACAATGCCAGAGGTTTTCCATACCCTGCGTGCACAGACACACACACACAAACTACTCTCAGATTGTTAAGAGCAGATGATGAGTCAGATCTCTTCCAAGGCTCTCAGACTATATAGGAAGTTAATGTTCATGGGCTGTCAGCAGCATGCAAAGGTTCCAAGCTACCAAAATGGCTCAGAAATTGCCTTCTCCAATTGAAAACTGGCATCAGCCAACAGCCATGCTCTCATCAGTTGTTAAATTCATGCATCTTAAAGCAAACAGAATCACAGAACCTTAAGGGTTGGAAGGGACTTGGAAAGCTGATCCAGTGCAACCCCCCTGCCAGGGCAGCAGCACCTAGAGCAGGGCACACGGGAACTCATCCAGCTGGGGTTGGGATGTCTCCAGAGAAGGAGCCTCCACAGCCCATCTGGGCAGCCCCTGCCAGGGCTCCCTCACCTCAACAGGGAACAAATTCTGCCTTGTGTTGCTTTGGAACCTCTTCTGTTGCAGCTTGTCCCCGTTGCCCCTTGTCCTATCATTGGCCATCACTGAGCATAGCCTGGCTCCAGCCTCCTCACACCCACCCTTGATGGATTTGGAACCATGAATGAGGTCACCCCTCAGGCTCCTCTTCTCCAAGCTCAAGAGCCCCAGCTCCCTCAACCTTTCATCACAGGGGGGATACTCCACTGCCCTGATCATCTTGGTGGCCCTGTGCTGAATCCACCTCTTGAGATGGGACTAAATAGCCAAATGCATGCCATGTGGTTTTTAAGTCACCTAAATATCACAGAACAACAGTTCTGAGAAACCTAAAAAGCTCCTTAAAACTTTCTTTCACCCAATTTTCTGTGACTGGATCAGTGGTAACTCCACGTAGTGTTTCTATCAAGGGCAGGGGGACAATCATCTTCCCTCAGAAATCAAGATAAACCCAAGGCACTCAGGCTGATTACAATGACATTTTTCAAAGCACAGAGCCCAACTTCATAACAGAAGATACTCAAATATGGTCTGGAAAGGAGATGAGGTTAAAATACGAACCCCATTTGAATTAGGAGACAACCCAGAGCCCTCAGAGCTAACAAACAACCCCCAGTTTTAGATGATGGAGCAAATGCTGCCTCAGCTTTACCATTGCCTGCAGAAGTTATCACAAAGGTCATTGGCATCTTTCTTTGCTATTTCTAGCGTGGACTGTGCCAACTACTTCCCCTCCCCAACCCCAAAGCTGACACAGCAATATCGTGCTCAGCAGCTCCCTGTGTTGCTGCAACCAGAAAGGGGTTTAATAACAGTTCAATAAAGGAAAATAAGTATGCTAAGCAACTGCAGAATTAAGAGTGTGGAGTGTTGAAGTGAGATAGGAGCTCAGGTCTTCACTTCTCATTAGCAGAGCATCATCAAATACTGCTAAGCCTCAACCACAGCGTGGAAATCCTATGGGGCACTTAACATTTGCTCCATCCTTTCTAATCCTTCCTCTTTCAGAGACACTCAGCAAGGCTAACCACAACCTAGCAGGATATAAAAAAGAACTCAGAGAGAGAAAGCAGAGCTTTAGGAGAGATGTGGGGGGGAGAGGGAGAAGATGAGAGAGCAACACTCAGTAAGTTCCTACTGTCTGAAGCAACGTTGGCTACATAAGCAGGGCCACTCAGCTTGGTGTGTGTAATGGGTAGGGGGTGAGATGTGATGCGTCTGAGTTATGTCCAAGCATCCCATTCATGGCTGATATGTGCCTACAACAAGGTGGAAACATCCCAAGAGGGATGTCCTCAGGTGGACTCATCCAGTCACAGGCACAAAGAAACAGCATAAGGACAGCTGTGGGTGTTGTGCCACAAAGCTCTCCCAAAGTTGTTGCCAGCTGTATCAATAGCTCACCTTTTGGCCTGAAGGTCAATGGAGCTCTGTTTTTTAAAGACATTTGGGTCTCCTAGGGAGAGTCTCATAACTGGGCCATCAAGGACACTGTTTAAGCTATGGATGCTTGGGGTACTGCTCTGGGATGGCTGATGAGTGGCAACATGGAAAGCTCTTAGCTCTTGGGAGTTTTTCCAGCTCTCTTCCTCACAAAATACCACCTTTCCCCTTAGCCAGGGCTAATAGATGCAATCAGTTCAACCACTGCATGATCTGAATGCTCATTTGTCAGTGTGGACACTCAAGTCCCTCTACAGAACAGCTAATGAACTGATTTTAAGGAAGAATTGTATTCTTTGTGTTCTAGGTGGACCTGCAGGAGGGGTCGGACTAGATGACCTTGAGAGATCCCTTCCAACCTCTACCATTCAGTGTGATTTACAAACATCCTCATTCATCTTTCATCCTTCCAGTGACCTTCCACTCCCCAGGTGGAAGAAAATTCCTTTAGGTTTTATATCCTTTGCTTTCAGACAACTAAACAACGAAAGAAAACCACTCTAAACAAACTTCAGAAGTCCATCTTCCACCCTTTCCATCAACACCAACCTCCAGAGCAGTCAGGGAAGAAGAAAACACCAGCTTTGAGTCTTTCTTATAACTGCAACTGAGATAAACTGAGGAGTCCTCAAGGTAAGGTATTACTGTTCCCTTCATGCCACTTCTGCCCTCTTGCACATTTATGTAACTCAGGCAAATTAAAACCCACAGCTCAGAAAAGAAACAAGAATATTAAAGAATGACCAGAGCCCTGGAACAAAGCACAGTTCTTGAAATCACCCTCTCTAAATCAGCCTTGTAAATCCAGCTCAACATTTGCCTGCAAGGACTGAGTTTCTGACAGTCAGCAGGATCACTGGGTTCCACTGTCCTCCCAGCATCAGTGACATGTGAGGGAGGGGAGTTAGAGGAAGGGTTTAACTCCTGGGCTGCTAAATTCTTGTGACAGTTTTGCAAGGCTGGAAAAAACCCTCCTGAAGAAGTTTACAGTGCAAGAAACTCAGTTTGAGATCCTCACTCTCCCTCTCTCTGAGGCATGTAAGCAAAAGGCACCTTTAAGTAGTTCTGTCTCTTCCCAAGGTCACCTGACTTCAAGCCAGGCTAGAAACCAGGAGTTGTGTTTCAATGCAAGAAGGCAAGCTGTGGGATAAACTACAGTCTTCCTGCAAATAGGGATTAGTTTCATGACAAAGGTATCCAGATTCCTGGACAAATTCAGTCTTAATCATCATTCAGTGGAACAAATAGCAGCATTTGTGCATTAAAAGTGGAGACAGCTAAGAGTTATCAGATATAAAAGGAGCCCTTTTCATAGAATCACAGAATGGCAGGGGTGTGGAAGGGACCTTTAGAGCTCATCCAGTCCAACCCCCCTGCAGAAGCAGCTCCCACCTAGATCAGGTCAGACAGGAACGTGTCCGGGTGGGTCTTGAAGACCTGCAAAGGAAGGAGCCTCCACACCCTCCCTGGGCAGCTTGCTCCAGTGTTTTCAATGGGAAAGAGCAGCAATGACCAGACACACATCAGAGAGGAAAGATCCACCAGTAGAGAAAGTCTCAGGCCCACCAGCACACTGCCTTACCTCAGTACAACGTCAGCTTGGACTCCATATATCTTCTGCTCCACTGCCTTCTGAAAGGACATCAGAGTGTTTTCTGGTGCCAACTGTGAGAGGGGGAAAAAAAGCAAATAGAAATTAGTTGTAAGTGCAAATGTTTCCAAAACTGTGCCAGGAAAGTTTACACTGATGTACCAGCATCTCCAGACACAGCTGTATCTTCCTGAAGTCTGAAGATGACCAGTGCATTTGGCTCCACTGATGATCATTTACACACAGGACAGAGTTCAATGCACAGTTATCATGGCTTGCAAGGCCAGAAACCCAGATAGCTTGAGATATCATAGAATGGTGGGGTTGGAAGGGACCTTTAGAGATCATCTAATCCACTCCCCCTGCAGAAGCAGCTCCACCTAGGTGCAAAACTAGTGGGTGACAGGTTTGTTCACCAGTGTGGCTCCTCAAACAGCAGCTTGGAGAAAACAACCTTCCACCAACAAGTGATTACTAATGTGATACCAATTCTCTATCCACAGGTTATAATCTAGAGCTACCTAAACCATCTTAAAGGGTCTCCATTCTCCTGCTTTTCTATGCTAACAGTGATTATAGTTCCATCATAGACAGTCCATAAATCTCCATGGTATTAACCACACCATGGAGAAAACCAGGCCCAAGGTTCTGCAGCACACATGTTGTTTCACCATCTACTCACTTAATAGTCCCCTGTTACTCACTCTACAAATCAGTTGTTTTCTCTAAAAGTAAGTGTTCCAGTTAGTTTTAACAACAGTTATTTTTAAAAAAAGAGCCTTTAAGCCTAGAAAGTTTACCCCAATGGCTTTCACAGATATAACCAGCCCCAAAATGTTCATAAACCAACAGAAAAAAACCACCCCACTGTGGAGAGAAAAGGTGTCAGGTCTTCTGCACTGACAGATGAGGACATCAAAATAAAGCTATTTTTAAAAATCATGATCTTATTGCCATGTTTGTTTTCAGGCTTAGAGCGCCTGTAACATCCCGGAGTTCCACTCATCTCTGCCACCAGCAGGATCAGTAAATGTCCATCAAGCCACAATGAGTGAGTTCCCAACCCATGGCTTTGAAGAATTATTCAGCGAATGGAAAGAGGTGAATGAAGAGTGTGGGCAGTACGTTCAGGGAGGTTCTCCTCTCACTGTATTCTGCCCTGGTGGGGTCACATCTGCAGTGCTGAGGCCAGTGCTGGGCTGCCCAGCTGCAGAGAGACAGGGAAGTGCTGCAGAGAGGCCAGGGCAGGGCTGCCAAGGTGCTGAGGGGCTGCAACATGTGTGTGAGGAGGAAAGGCTGCAGCCCTGGGGCTGTTCAGCCTGGAGAAGAGAAGCCTGAGCTCAGGGGCACCTCAGCAACACTCACAAGGACCTAAAGGGTCCTGCAAGGTGCTGAAAGGCTCAGGAGGTGCCACTTGGTTGTGTGGGGGCCAGTGGCAGGCCAAGGGGTGAGGGGCAGAGGCTGGAACACAGCAAGTGCCCCTGGCCCAGGAGGAGCAAGTCCTTTGGTGCTGAGGGGAGGGAGCCCTGGCCCAGGCTGCCCAGGGAGGGTGTGGAGGCTCCTTCTTGGGAGGTTTCCGACCCCACCTGGACACGGTCCTGTGCCCCATGAGCCAGGAGAAGCTGCTGGAACAGGGGCTGGGGCTGCAGCAGCTCTGCAGGGCCCTTCATGCCCCCAGCATTCAGGGATTCTCTGAAGAACAAACGCCTAAACACACTATGCAACTATCAGCACATTAAATATGAAAACCTGCTCAAAAGTGTGAGGTGTCCCTACGAATCACTTGGGTTTTCACCAGCTGATCAGCCTTTCTCAGGTCAGCAAGGCTGTGGGAAAATTAATCAGAGCAAACGTCAGCAACAACCTTCACATAGCTCCAGTATCTCGCTACTGAATTCCTCTGGCTCAAGTCGCCCATCAATATTAGTTAATTTTTATGTTTGATCAACAAAGGGAACACCGAGACACATTATCTTCCTAAAAACCTCCCAATGAAAGCCTCATTTGTCTAGGTGATGGCTTCAACACTCCTTCTTGCACAGCCCAGTGCTGGGTCACCAAATCATAGAATCATAGAATCGTGGGAGTTGGAAGGGACCTTTAGAGCTCATCCAGTGCAACCCCCCTGCAAAAGCAGCTCCCACCTAGATCAGGTCACACAGGAACGTGTCCAGGTGGCTCTTGAAGAGCTCCAAGGAAGGAGCCTCCACACCCTCCCTGGGCAGCCTGGGCCAGGGCTCCCTCACTGAAACACTGAAAGAGATTCTTCCTTATGTTTAAATGGAACTTTTTGTGTTCCAGTTTCATCCCATCACCCCTTGTCCTGTTGCTGGATACAACAGAACAAAGTGCTGCTCCAACCTCCTGACACCCACCAGTGAGATATTTGTCACTATGAATGAGCTTCCCCCTCAGTCTCCTCCAGACTAAACAGCCCCAAGTCCCGCAGCCTTTCCTCATAAGGAAGATGCTCCAGTGCCCTGATCATCTTGGTGACCCTGCACTGGCCTATCTCCAGCAGTTCTCTGTACCTCTTGAGCTGAGGAGCCCAGAACAGGACACAGGACTCCAGATGAGGCCTCACCAGATGTGGCAGAGCAGAGGGGGAGCAGAACCTCCCTTGACCTGCTGCCCACACTCTTCTTGATGCATCCCAGAATGCTGTTGGCCTTCTTGCCCACGAGGGCACGTCGCTGGCTCACGTTTAGCTTATCATCAATCAGGATGTGTGCTCAACGAGCTTTTACCATACACACATGATGCCCAGAGCTGTCAGCAGGGAGCAGCAGCCTCCACAAAGATCTGCAGATCCCATCCAGACTCACTCCATCCCCTTGGGTTTCCTCAGGATCACACTGCAAGGTGATCCTCTCACTACAGGGGAATGCTCAATATTTGTTTTTGGAGACTGCAGCAATCAGTGATTAATCTTGAAATGAGAGACAGCTGAGCTCAGAGAAACCAAAGGGCAATGCCAGACCATCTGCCTGCCAGGAAGAGTTGCTGGGTAAGATGCAATGTGAGCCCCAGCTCAGGATGTGACAACACATCAAGCAAGGTGATGGCTTCAACACTCCTTCTTGCACAGCTCATCATCTTCAAAACCCACACCCCTACGAGCAGATGGGAACGTACAACAACTACAAAAGCAAAGTGTACTGAGGTGTCAATCATTTCTCAGGCTAAGGGAGACAGGAAAGGGCAGGTTGGGCTATCTCCACTGAGCAATCAGTGTACAGGCCAACGATAAGGGTCAGATGGATGACACTGGTGTTACCCACCTACACAGTATATTGCATGACTCAGGGCTGACGAAGTGTGGCTACATCAATTTTCCACCTCTACAGAGGCAGACCAACGTGAGCAGTATCTTCTTGTCACAGAATCACAAGGGCTGGAAGGGACCTGGAAAGCTCATCCAGTGCAACCCCCCTTCCAGAGCAGGATCACCTAGAATAGATCACACAGGAACTCATCCAGCTGGGGTTGGAATGTCATGTCTTACCTCTACACCAAACTCTGGTCCAGCAGAATCCTAACCCAGAGAGAAAGAACAGGCTCTGCTGTTTGGTAACAAGGTTTAAAACACTTCTTGCCTCTTTTCAGTGTATTTCAGTTTCTGTAGGGCCAGGATCAAGTCTTGCTTGGACATCAGCCCTCCTGAGCTGCAGGGGAAGCTGTAACAGGGGAGCTCCAGCCTTCACTGCTGGAGGCACTCAAAGGAATCAGAATCAAACAGATCTGAGGTGGTAAGTCAACATGCAAGGGCCTCTATCAGCTGGACTGGGGAAAAGCAAACTTAGACAGAGCTGAGACCACAGAGGTGATGCTGAAAGCCAAACATAAAAAGCCCAGCCCTTTGGGATTGGATTTGTTTTCTAAACCTGAGATTTTCACTGAGCTTTACAACTCAGCACACTATGACTGTCTCACCCTCAGCACTCAAAGAATTGCCACTCAGCTTAAGCCTCTGGAGAGAAGATCCCAGCCTTAGAAGTGGAATGTCCCACTCCTGGCTTACCTCTAGAGTCCCTACAGAGCTTCATCCTCTTCAACAAGGGCAAAACTTGACCGGAACCCACCAGAGCTGTGTGCAGCTGCTCAGATATGAGGTATGTCCATTCCTTTCCCAGGAACTTGACCCAAAACACAAGTTAAATAAACTTAAACTCTGGCTGGAACAGTGTTGAAAATGCAGTTTTGCAGCTGTGCAGAGGAAACAGTATGTTAAAACTGTTCTGAGAAGAGACTGTCAAAGTCCAACCACCCAAATACACACTTAGGAGCTGTATCTTCACTTCTGGTGCTGTTGTGATGAAGATGATGAGCATCCTCTCAAAGAGCATCACAGATGGATGAACATCTCAGGCTCAGCAAACAGCATTGTCAGCAGCAGATGTGTTCTCCATCACACTGTGACCCATGACACATGCTGGGCAGTCTCAGTAACACCACAATGCTGTTGCAAGGCACCAGGCTGTCATATAAATCAGAACCTTTAGAGGAGTACTTTCTAAGCCCTCCAGTGTGTGGTGGATAAGCTCCTAACCTGGCCAGAGCCAGTCAGCCTGGTATAAACAATTACATCTCCAAATGAATCCATCCATGAAGCAGAAAGCTGTCCTCAGTTTCTACACCTCTCCCCCTGAGGGGAGTGAACAAGCCCTCACACCAATGATATGACCTAGTAAAGGTCAATCAGAAAGCCTGGAAAGCAAGTTTAGCCCTGTCCCCTGAAATCATCATAGAATCATACAATGGTAGGGGTTGGAAGGGACCTTTAGAGATCACCTAGTTATTCCTGGAGGTTCCCCTGGCAGTACTTTAGAGGCAGGATCTCTCTGTACCAGGAGTTTATGTTCCTTGCAACACCAGGCTGCTGTGAAAGCAGAGAATCTGGGGAACAGTTTATTTCCAGCATCCCAGCCTGTCTCCCTCCAAGAAAGAAGGAGCTGAAGCCCCAAAACCAGCATATTTGGGGCAGAGATGCATCCAAGCAGGACAACTGCTGGTACATAACTGACCTGCTGAGGTTAGTACTGATTTTAATTACAAGGTTTCACAGCAGAATTGCAATAACTACACAAATCTGTATTGTACTGGGTTCCTCTCCATCTCCTTCTAGTTTCTTTGATGGGGTTTCCTCCTTGGTACATTCCAACACGTTATATCTGAAACCCATAGGCCAGTTTTGCAGTGATCCAGTGCAACTGGACACAAGCAGTACCTTAAGAAACCAGCGCTGCCAGGAAAGAAGTCCTGGGGCACAAAGTAGTGATTTCACTTCAAAACATCTCTGTCCTACACAACCCACACCAACATCCACTGAAAGACACACAGAGCTTGTGCAGCATTTCTAGGAGCTGGTCCTTCTCTTTGCACTTGCTTTAATAGGCTCATCCCATGCAAAAAAAAGAAATGAGGCTACTCTTCATTTCTTCCTGCTGCAGGAAGTCATTTCTAGAAAATTACCCATGGATGAACTCACTTCGACTATTTTTGTGCTCAGAAAGTCTACTGCAAATGCTTTCAAAATGCAGTCAAGAGCTTCAGACCTTGCTTAATGAAGGTTATGGAAGTGTGCTAGCTACAGCAGCGTGGCCTTGCTACAGTTGGTCAGCACTACATGGTATTTTTCCCCTAATGAGGCACCTGCCAGGCCTTTAAAAAAACAAGAAATCACTGCATCATTTGTCTTTTGAGGAGGTTAATGAAGAAGTGTGTTGATGAAGCAAAGACCAAATCTTTCAGTACAAGCTGGAAAAATATTTTCTCATCTTTTTGGAAACAGGAGAATCATTTAAATACTAAATATGCCCAGTGCTGGAGCCTGCTCTGATTAACATCTGTATCAGTGATCTGGGTGACGGGATGGAGGGCACCTCAGTCAGTTTGCAGGTGACACCGAGCTGGGTGGGAGTGTAGATGTGCTTGAGGGCAGGAAGGGGCTGCAGAGGGCCCTGGGCAGGCTGGAGCCATGGGCCCAGGGCAATGGGATGAGGCTGAACAAGGGCAAGGGCCAAATCCTGCCCTTGGGCCACCCCAAGCACAGGCAGCTCCAGGCTGGGGCAGAGGGGCTGGAAA
>WBNH01008748.1:36025-58945 GCA_013401255.1 Urocolius indicus | reverse complement strand
AATCAGCGGCGGCGTCTCGGCGGGGTGGTGGAGGAAGGGAGTGGGGGGGGGGGGGGTGTGGGGGTGCTGCCCCACGCTGGCTGTTCCCGGATGGCGCCGCCTCCCTCCGCGGGGCGGTGCTGGGGAAGTGGGAGGCCGCTGGGCGGAGCGGAGCGGCGGGGGGAGCGGCGGCTGCCGGGAACGGCCGTTGCGGGAAACCCATCTGAGTTCCGGGCAAGCGCCCTGACGTCATCGCGAGGCCGGCGGCTGCCGCCACCTCCTCTTAAAGGGGCCGCGTCCCTTTACCCCCGCGCCCCGAGCTCCCCGCCACGAACAGCCCGCACGCTGGTGGTTTAGAAAAGAGACTTTATTAACGGCGCTGCTGGCCGGGGAGCAGCCGGCGCTGGGCCCGCAGGAGGCTCGGCTAGCCCCGGGCAGGGGCTCCATGCCATGCACGCACCAGGCAAAGAGGGTGCGGGGATAACTCGTAGCGTTAAAGCACGTGTGTGCACGTGTGTGTGTGCACGTGTGTGTGTGCACGTGTGTGTGTGTGTGCGTGTGCATGTGTGTGTGTGTGCACGGGTGTGTGTGCACGGGTGTGTGTACACGGGTGTGCATGTGTGCATGTGCGTGTGTGTGTGCATGTGTGCGTGTGTGTGCATGTCTGTGTGTGTGCGTGTGTTTGTGTGCATGTCTGTGTGTGCATGTGCATGTGTGTGCGTGCATGTGCGTGTGTGTGTGCGTGTGTGTTGTGTTTCGTTCTGCGGGGACACGTGCTGAGCGCAGCAGGGCAGGCGGCTGGGAGCACCCCCCACACACACACACACCCCATCCAGGTGCTTCCCCTTTCGCCTCCCCACCCGGGTTCGGCTTCTCCGCAGCTCCCCCTCGTGCCGGGCTGTGCTGTGTTTGTGGGTTAAGCCGTCCTAATGCTGCTTTGCTGGAGGGAGGGGAGGAGGGAAAGCTGCACAAAGCGGGGAAACACAGGATTTGGGCACAAGCTTGAGCCATGCTGAGACCCCTGGAGAAAGCGAGTGCTTAGAAATACTCAAGGTCCCGGCGCTTGGGCTGGTGTCGAGGCAGCTCTCTTTTGACAGTCGAGAGACTCAAGTGGCAGGAGCACAACCCAATATCCCACCTGGAAACAAGTCGCACCTGGTGGTGGTCGCTCTGGCACTGAGGTCTACACATCCCCTCTCCCCTGCGCAGGGAGCACGTACCTCACTGCCTGCTTGCCACCACCTCTGTAGGTGTGGAGGGACCAGATCCAGCACCCCACCTCCACGGTGCTCCCTGCCCCAGCAAGGATTTGCCCGTGGCTACGGGGCCTCTGGCAGCCACATCTGTAACCCGGACAGGGGTGCATGTGGCTCATGCTGCTCCTGCTGCGGCCCCAGGGTTACCTGTGCGACAGCCCCAGGACAGCAGGAGGGAGCAGCAGCTGCCTCCCAGGGCACCTGTGGCAGACCCAGGAGCGGGATGGCTTTGTGGCAAAGCCAGCCCTGGCACTGCCCGTGACATCCAGCCCTTGGGAGGGCAGAGAGGAGCACTCGTGGGCCTGCCATGTGACTGGCTCAGCTTCGCCCATGCTCTGCCAATTGACAGGACTTGCTTGGCTCTTCCCTCCCGCATGCTGGGTGCATCCCAGTTCCTCTGCTCCCCTGAAGAGGTGGCCAGCTTGGGTGCTGGGAGGCTTCCTGCCTGCGGGGCTGGCCGTGCAGGTTGGCAGAGGGAGCCAGGGTGGTGTGGGCCAGCGGGCTGCTTGGCAGAAAGCTGTCTTGACACCGGGTCTTCACTTACAGAGGACGCTTGAGCTTTCCAGGTGTACAGCAGTTATCTTCGTTTTAGCACTCTCCAGCTTGGGTCAGATCCCCATCACTCAAAACCCGTCTTCAGGTCGGGTGCTTGAAGGCTCTCTGGCAGCCTGCAGCAGGAATGGTCTCTGAGGGTGATTTAACAGTGTAAGAAAAGAAAACAAACAACAAAAGTCCTGTGTTCCTAATGTTACTGTGTGCTAAAACTAAAACATAAAATACACCTCGTCCAAGCAGGCGGGGGGGTCGGCGTCGGCTCTGCAGGGTAGTAAAGATGCTTGGTGTAACTTCCCCTGGGGCTCCAGGGCAGAGAGAGAGAGAGAGAAAGAGAGAGAGAGAGAGCTTGAAAGGTGAATGATTCCGTGATCCGCCGTCGTCCGCAACCCTTCCGTGCCACGGCCTCCCCTACTCGCTGTCGCTCTTGTCCACCAGAACCGCGTCGGACTCCTCGGTGATCTCCAGCAGCGTGTGCATCTCGGGGCTCTCGCCGCGCATCAGATCCGAGTTCTCTCCCTCCTCTCCACCAACCTCCACCAGCTCCGTGGCTTTCACTTCCACCTCGCCCTCTCTGATCTTCTTGACGTGGAAAGTGAAAGGTGGCACTTTGTAGACGGCCGTCTTGGACCGGGCGTATATGGTGTGGTCAGGGGTGAAAGACTTCCTCAGCTTGTCCCGAGAGGTCTTCATCTTCTCTCTCCTTTCGTTAGTCACGATCTTCGTGCCCAGTTTGTTCATCCTCTTCTCCAGGTTGTGGCGGGTCTTCTCCAAGTTGTGGCGGGTCTTCTCCAGGTTTTCCTTGGTCTTTAGCTTAGTCTTCTCCATCTTCTCCTTGGAGAATGCCTTCTTGAAGTCATCCACTCTTTTCATGCCGCTCCTCTTGATGCGCTCCGCCCGTGACTCTTCGATAATCTCTTCAATCTCCACCTCTTCATCTGAGGAGAGCTGGATGTGGTCCTCCTCTGCATGGTCCTCACCTGCGGGCACCTCCTCACCCTCGCCTTCTTTCTCCAGCTTTTCACCTTCCTTTAGAGACTTGCTGATGCTCAGTTTAGACGGGAGCTTCACTTCATCCTGCAAGACACAGAGCGGAGCCAGTGAGGCGCACGCACACATACACACACACACACACATACACACAGAGATCCAGCGCTCCAGCCGCCGGAGCCGATCCCTCACCCACTGGCAGCGCCTTGGAGCAGCAGTACAGCTCCCACTCATGGCCAAACACAGCCAGGCGATGTCGGGGCTGGGCTCATCCTCCCCCAATGCACCTGATAAATTACCGTAAGGAGAATCGGCTTTACCTGCAGCAGCTTAGGGCTGTGCTATATTTAAGCTTACATATACCAGCTCTGCTGGCTCTAGGCTGTGGCTCCAGGAGTGCAGGAAGATGGAGGCCAGCACTGAAACTGGAGACTTTTCCCTTTCTCCCTTGTTACAGTCCCATCTTTTCCAGTTGCATCTTCATTCTAGGACCTGGCCGTTGCAAACCCCCTGCTCCTGGTCCCAGGAAAGCTCCCCTCCCGTGTCCTGCCGTGGGGGAGGCACAGGGAACCCACAGGAGGCATGTAAGGACCATTTGCTCCCTAGTGCCTGCCCACAACCCTTCCTGTCCCCCCAGCTCACGGCACGCCAGCTTCGTTCCTGTGAGTGGTCTTCTCTTGGTGAGACCACTGGCCACCCCTAAGTCTCCAACCTGGCCAGTGGTAGCTGCAGGGCTGGGACAGTGCTGCTGGGCTGACCCTGCTCTGCGCTCAGACTTTCCCAAGGCCCGCAGGATCCAAATGTGGGGTTGGGACATCTCTTGGGATGCAGCAGACTGTTCTGTTTTTCCCATTTCCCTGCTGAAAAGCGAGTTAGGGGAATTTGTCTGGACCCATATCTGAAGATGTCGGAGGCAGCAGCCCCGACTCACACAGCGAGGTCTGCAAAGTTACGCTCTCTCTGATCAGGACGGGCTGAATTCATTCAGCTTCTCCACTCTCCCAGGTCAGCCAAGTTTCTGATCCCAGCGACAGAGGACAAGCATGTGCCCCAGATGAAGGGGCACAGGTCTGGTGCAGGATTGGTTTTCATCTGAGCAGCACATAGCGTGCGTCCCCGCTGCAATGAATCGCCTGTGTGTTCCCAGGACAGGCTGGAAATAGCCCATCACTGTACGAAGCATCACAGCTGCAGAGCTGCAGCCCACGGCTTGGGAATTTATTGCCTGAGTGGTTTTAATCTATGGAGCTGGGCAGGAGAAAGGAGTGCTGTCAGAAAGCCAGCAGCAGCCAAAAGGCAGTGGAATGGGCACGCAAGGAGGGGAGCAACTAGGCTGAGGTTTGCTAGCCTGGGCCAGCAGGACAGCCAGATGCCATCCCCAGCCCCGCAGGACCTGAGTGGAGCAAGGACAAGGGATCCCAGCCTGACACTGGCAGAATCAGGGGAAACAAAGGGCAGACCCAGGGGTAACCCAAGTGCTCAAAGTGCACAGCAAACACTCACAGCCTTCGCCTGGCTTGAGGATACGGGGAGCAGAGCTGCCCTGTGCCCTGGGAGGGTGAGCTTTCCATGGCATCTCCTGTGCAAGGCTGCATGCTCCTCATGTCAACAAGGGCAAGTGCTGAGTTGTGCACTTGGGGAGTTGTGCACTTGGGCCACAACAGCCCCAGGCAATGCTACAGGCTTTGAGATGTATGGCTGGAAAGCTGTCCCACTGAAAGCACCTGAGGGTGTTAATGGTCAGCCATCTGAACAGGAGCCAGCAGCGTGCCCAGGTGGGCAAGAAGGCCAAGGGCATCCTGGCTGGGATCAGCACTGGGGTGGCAGCAGGAGCAGGGCTGGGATTGTCCCCCTGTGCTGGGCCCTGGGGAGGCTGCAGCTCCAGGGCTGTGTTCAGTGCTGGGCCCCTCACTCACTGCCAGAGTGACACTGAGGGGCTGCAGCGTGGCCAGAGCCGGGCACAGAGCTAGGGAAGGGGCTGGATGGAGCCCAAGGGTACTGGGGAGGGGCTGAGGGAATGAATGGGGGTGTTGAGCCTGGAGAAGAGGAGGCTGAGGGGAGACAGCAGCACTCTCTGCAGCTCCCTGACAAGAGGTTACAGTGAGGTGGTCAGTCTCTTCTCTCCAGTAATGAGATAAGGCGAGAGAAAATGGTCTCAAGTCGTGCCAGGGGAGGTTTAGGCTGGACCTGAGGAAGAACTTTTCCACCAAGAGCGTTCGTAAGCACTGTCCCAGGCCGCTCGGGGAAGGTGGTGGAATCCCCATCACTGCAGAGATTTAAAAGGCACACAGATGAGGTGCTGAGAGACACGGTTTCTTTTGGTGATGAGCCCGTCTGTGTGACATTAGTGGTTGGACTCAATGACCACACCGCTTGAGAAGTGACCCCAGCACAGCTTCATCTGGGGGAAATTCAGATGATTTTAGCTGTGTTCTCACTTCTCCTCAAGCACAGGACACTGCTGTTCCTTGGACAAGCTGTAGTTCTGGGAACATGAGGGCATCTGGAGTAACTTTGTGAACAGGGAAAAGGCAGCTCTGCAGAGCACTGGCCTCAGCGAAGGCAACAGGGGCTGCTGCGTCCATGTTCAAAACACAGAGCCTGCCAGCCCAGGGGTTTAATTCTGGGTTTCATTCAGAGCAGAGAGTGGTGCTGGGCAAAGCTCTTCACCCTCCATGTCCCAGCTCAGGTCTCAAATACTTTCTGGAGGTTAAGGTGAAGTGACCAACATATGTTTTCTTCATTTAATTAGCCACTTGAGGAGAAAACAATACATGTGCTCTCCAGAGGGTCAGGTCAGTCCAGAACAAATCCACATCACGGGGAAGGCAGGGATCCTGTTGTCCACAACAACACCTGCTGGAGCAATCCCAGAGAGTCCCGGGGACCCTGCCCCACCAGCAAGAACATCAGGAACTCCGGCTGTTTCCTTCCCTCTGAGTCAACACAATGAGCCAGAACAAAGGCATCCCCCTCTCGCCTGGCACGACTGTCACTGGAAATGGGCCATATCCTGCAAACTCAGATTCTTATCAGCCCCTTGTTAGCTCCAGAACATGTGTCTGCAGAAAGAAACGCCACCTCAAAACCTCCATGTCTTAGGCACGAATAACCACCTTTCCTCGTGTTACACCAGCAAATCCACGTCCTGACTGAATTTTCTGATGTGCCTGAGTGCGCTGCACCAGCAACACACCCATCCAACCTCGGCAGCACCCTGCAACTCTTCTCTTACAATTGTGAAAACGTGGCCAGCAGCAGCTCCTGCTACACAGGACAGCCGGGGCAACCCCTGTCAAGAGTTGACGCTGAAGCTTTCTCTAATCCCTAAGAACAGAAGCACCCTGGCTGTTTGAGCCCGACTCCCAGAGGCTGTACTCATCTACAGACCCACACTTCTGCTGCCCCACGTCTACAGACACACGCTTCTGTGGTCTCACATCTACAGACCCAAGCTTCCTTGTGCACCATCCCCGCAGGCAGCTGGCCTAGCCCCAGCCCCGGCATCGACTTGAGACTGCTCGTGACTCTTTCAGGAGGCACCCTCCTCACACACAGAGGCAAAGAAGGAGCACAGCTATTCCCATAAGCAAGGATGCTTCCAATCCCAACCTCTCCCCTGGAGACTGTTTCCATGAGCTTTTCTCCAGCTGTGCTTGGGAAACTGTTTGCAACCTTCACCCGGCCCCTCTGGTGCAGGGCAGAGTGACAGGGCAGCGTGCCCACTGCAGGGCTGTCTGTCAGGCTGGCCAACGGGCCTCAGATAGTGCATCCCTCTTTCCTATGGCTGGTAAAATTCCTGCATTTTTTCCCCCTGACTCTTCTTCAGTCTGGTTGCTTATCTGAGCCGCAGATAGGCAGCTGGAGGACAGCTGGCGGATTTTCAGCGCTGTGTGCCTGGGGTCACTGTCCTGCCTATGAGCCCACCTGCACCCAGGGAGCATTCCTGCCAGTTAGCAGGCTCTGGCTTATGCACTGGACAGCTGGTGTGAGAAAACCAACAGCTCTGACATGTCTTAATTGAGATTGAGTACATTACTGCTGAGCATCCCTCGCCTGTAGCATCCCACCTACAGCCAGGCACTACCCAAACACCATCAAGGAGCTCTTCCTCCTCTTCCCTGCTTCAGAGCTGTTTCTCTTGTGGGGAAGGGGAGCTGCCTGACGTGGGCAGGTCGTGCAAGCAGACACAGCTATGTCTGCCTGCAGTGAGGACAATGGGATCTCAATCCAGAACAATCAAGAACCATCCCGGGTTCATGTGTCACTGCTACACAAATCCCCGCTCCAGGCAAGGCACTGTGGTCTGTGCACTTTATTTCACTCATGACTCATCCAAATGAGCCACATTTTTAACACCAGGCATTCCAACTACTCTATTTTTTACTGGGAAAACACTGACCCTTGAGGTGGGTGCGTCCAAAGTCCTGGGCCTTGGCATCCTGTCTTGTGTTCAAACCCTGGCTCCCAACCCGCAGAAGCAAACCCGTTCTCATCTCTAAAACAACTCGACTACAGCTGGCACAAAGACAGCGGGTAAACAAGATTCCTCACAAGGTTTCTATACCAGGAGAAGAAAAATCTTGCCCTGCTCTGTGCACAAAGCAGAGCTGCACCCAGCAGAGGGATGGGACAGACAGCAGGGCTGTGTGCTGGGGCTGAGCTTGCTGCTGTCTGATGTGTGTCACATAAAGGTTCAGCTCTGATTCAAGTTCCACTTTTCTTTTACCTGTTTACAGTGTGCCACCACCCACAGTCGAGTATCAAGACCTGTGCTCTCCCTTCAGGAGAAATGGTTTAGGTGTGGAAGCTCCTTCCTGGCAGAGTTGATGGGACTGGCAGCTTGGCAGCCTGACAGCCCACAGACCCTGTGGGCACCCGGAGGGGCCTCAGCACCCATACTCTGCATCAAAGGCAGCTGGTCACCAGCTGACAGGGTGCTGGGCTGCTCTGTACTCCTCCGATTTCAAACCACTCTGAGCTGTCAGATCAGCCGGGCAGCCCAGCCTCTGCCTTGCTCCACTAATTGGGCTTTTTTATCTGCCGTTGTTTTCAAGCCTGAGTTCCCTTGCAGTGAGTCACCAGCAGCCCCATATGGGCATGTACACACTGCCTGGTTGCTACAACACATGTAAACACTTCCCCTGTCATATAAAAGGCCAGTGAGACACAAAGCTGAGCTGCATTCCCAGCCTAGAAGAGCTCTTGGAGCATTGCAGAACCAGCAGTGAACCTGGAGAACGTTCCCAAAATGTGAGAAAGGCTCTCGAGTTGCTCTTGAAGAGATTCTTTCTGTCAGCATGCGAAAAACACAGTCCCAAAACTCCCAGCCACTCCAGTCTCCAGTTTGAAGGTTTAATGGAGGATTTTTCACACACACACACGCTCATCACATCTGCAATTCATTTAGCTCAGTTATTTTTACACAATTGCAACAGCACAAACAGTCGAGTTTGGTTGACATGCAGCCACAACATGCAGAACATGACCAGCTCACATCCCCAGGCCCTGCTGTGACCAAAAAGGGCTGGTCCTCACTGCTGCTGGGTGAGCACGAGCTTGCTACTCCTCCTGCATCACACCAGCCCTTCCTCTTCTCACTCAGGGCAGATCAGGCCGTCTCTGGCCGAGGGGAGAGGCTGAAGGAGGATTAAAAGCATCTGGGCAGAAGACAGCGTTTCAGGTCAGATCGAGCCCTGCCTGAGAAGAAAATGTTCTGCACTGCCATTGTCAGAACTCTTGTTCTGACAGCCCTTAGAAGATGCTTTTCTGTGCTGACCTTCCATCAGTGTCACGGAAGGAGCATTCAGTTCTTTGTGAGGAACAGCAACACACCTGATAAGCACCCACAGCCTAGCAGAGCTCAGGGATACAAACATCCCCTGCTTTCTTCTCTACTGCCTTGTGGAACAGACTTCTTCTATGGGGATTGTAACTGTCAGTCTTGTTGTTCTTCAAAAGGAGGAGTTTTCCCTGGCAGCCACCCCAGAGACCCGCGACTCCAGGGCTGAGTTCACCTTTGCCTGGCTCCTGGGGGCCTCCTGTGCTGAAAAGGCAGGCAGCTAGAGCTTAGGGAGTTCTTCCAGTAGCTACACAATAAGAGGAAGGCTGACAGGGCACTGTGCTGTTACCAGAGGCCCTTGTGGCATAAGATACATGTTGGGTAAACAGCAGTTAAAAGTCATCACTGGCACCAGGCTGTGCGCAGGAGCTCAGCTTCAAGTGAACAGCACCGGGGGGGTGCCACTGGACAGAAATGGATGCTGCAGGGCCAACTTGAGAGCAATGGTAGTTTCATGTCACACACTTTGTGCTCGCTCCCTGTCTTTTATATACTTAAAACAAGGACTTCAAACCATTTCACAAACGCTTATAAACTAAACCTTACAAGAAGCCTGAGGAGGTAAATAGAATCATAGAATCATTTTGGTTGTAAAAGACTTAAGGTCATCAAGTCCATACGGTCAAGTCAGTATTTTAGAGAGAGAAACTGAGGCTCAGAAAACAGGCAGGATTCACCCAGTCACAGCAAACGCCACCAGAGCCCACTGCTCCTGGCTGCTAGCCCTTCATGCAAGCCATAAAGCAACTCCTTCCTCCCAGGCCCAGGGGCACGACAAATCCCATAATGCTTGAGAGAAAATCCCAGCTCCTCACCACTCATTGCAAGTAGGGCAGCAGCATGCAGCAAGCAGCAAGCGGATCAGCCAACAAGCAGAGGCATCGCTGCCAGCTGAAAAATCAGCCTTGCTGCAGTCACAAGCAGGAAGAGAGGCAAAGGCTCTGGAATCAGCAGCTCTCAGAGTTTCAGAAGAGGTTCAAAGCAATCTTCGGGGTGGGGTACTCCTGCTGAGGCCCTAAACTGCTGCCTCCTTGCATGTCTTCTGCTTGATTTGGGCCATGGCAGTGTCTGCAGCGCGGGCAGAGGGAACCGTTCCTGGAGACAGCTCAGAGGGCAGTGCCTGGCGAAGACTCAAAGCTCACATTCTGGATCTTCTCAGGCTAAGATGAGGAAAACTGCATTTCAATGGCCAGAGGAAAGGAAGCACAATGGAAAAACTTACCTGTCCCCACTGGGAATGAGAGCAGGAACATCGAAGACAAAGTAATCTGGATTAGTGTGAGAACAGGCAGAGAGAGAAGGCACAGGGGGCTGATTTAGCAGAGGGAGAAGCCAGGTAGGAAAATATGACAGAAAGGACAGTCAGCAAAGATTTTTTTCAGAGGGAAGAGAGTCCCTCTGATTTACAGCAGGTCCTAAGAGATGCAGAATCCTTTTCTAAGGTTTGAGACACCTTTATGCGGAACACTGCCATAAGGCCGGATTTTGCTCTCCTTTCACAGTGTTGTTCATAGAGTGATTTGATGTCAGCTGTCCTGGAGGTATCTCCCATGTCTGTGGTGTAGCTGAAAGCAGAGTTTACTTGTACAGGTAAGACTAAGAAAAGAGGGTGATTTTTTTAAAACCCACATTTATTGATTCCAACACACGAGACGGAGAGATGGAAACAGCTGGGTGTGACTCCAGACCCACATCCCCTGGTTCTCTCGTGTACTGGCCATACCCTGAGCCAATGCTGAATGCCACCCAGCAGTTTACAGATGTCTATATCCAGCAACGCTGGAAAAATGCTCACTGTCAAATCAAAACCTCTCTCTTCTGCTAAACACACTCTGAGGACAGAGGATGGCTACTCAGCACCCCAGGCAGCAGCTGGCACATAATGTTAACCCCTCCGTGTGTCCAACTTGTTCCAAAGGTTGGATAGATGTTATCTTCAGCAGTGCCAAGAGGCTATAAAAAGAGAAGCCTCAAGTCCTTGAAGGCTACTGAACCCTGGAATGAGAAGTCACCAAAGAACACTGCTGAGACAAAGGGAAAGATCTAAAATACAAGGGGAGAAAGCAAAATAGGTTGGGATTAGGTAAACATTAAAGGGATAAGTTAGTTCCTTCTCAAGTAGCGCTTCCCTGACTAGCAGAAGTCCTTCCACCCTCTGTAATTCTGTGTATTGTGCAACCTTCTTGGCACTTTTACCTATCAGGCACATCTAGTTGCTCTGTGCCCTGGAAGCTATGTCCTAAAAGGCTGGATCTTCTTCATTAGCAGCATTGTACAGGCACTGGAGCTCTTTCAAACCTGGTGGTGAAAAGCACGGGGGGGAACAGTACAGGGAGGGGAGGAGGCTGTGTTTGGAAAAATGCTTTTGCCTAACAGTGAGTCAGAAGAAAGGCAGGGTTGTAGGAAACAGAGAAGTAAATAGATTTCAGAGAGAAAAGGCATTTTCCTCCCTTTCCCCACCCCCCAAGTTTGATAGCAGAAAATAAGTTTTAATTGTATTATCAGCCTGTTTGTACAACTGGTTTTACTCTCAGAACTGCTCCTCCCGGATAAACCTGTCCAACTGATTAATAACTCCGGAGCTGTTTCTGAACAGCAATCTAGCGAAGATGTAGTTTGCATTGCAGATGATTTGCAGATAGATCGTGCTGATGCTGACATTTGCATCCTCACATAAAGCTATAGACTAAACATCCTGAGGCTTTTTATTCTAAATATTTGATTTCTCTCTCACTGACACTGAGCATCTTTGTTTCTGGTCTTTGTATTATCTTGCAGCTGGACAGTGGACTCATAATTCTGCAGGTATTTTATAACTTGTGGAAGATCCTGCAGAACTGAGAGGACAACATTATCCCAAACAGGATAAAAGAGGGCTAAGGCTGTTGCCAAAAAGCTTCTGAGTCATTGCCATTCTTTAAATGTGTGACAGATGCATCCCAGTACATCAGAGAGTGATGACTGCACAGCTCTTTATTCATTGCTCAGAGACAGCACATTGAGCTTCTGGGTTATGTTGCAAGAATCATAGAATCACAGGATGGTAGTGGTTGGAAGGGACCTTCAGAGCTCTTCCAGCCCAAACCCCTGCTAAAGCAGGTTCCTCTCAATCAAGGGGCACAGGAACGTGTCCAGGTGGGCTTGGAAACCTCCCAGGAAGGAGCCTCCACACCCTCCCTGGGCAGCCTGGGCCAGGGCTCCCTCACCTCAGCACCAAACAAGTTTCTCCTTGTGTTCCAGTAGAACTTCTGGTATTCCAGCTTTTGTCCATTATCTCTTGGCACTTGAGGAAACAGAAAAAAAGCGTCTCCCCATCCTCCTAACATGCACCTTTTAAATATTTGTAGGTGTCAATGAGACCTCTTTCAGCCTTCTCGTTTCTAGGGTTGAAAAAGCAGCTTCAGCAAAGATGCAGGAACAGCCCTTGGTTTCACCATTTCTGTGCCTAGGTCAAGCAGTCGTTCTTTGGGGGAAAAAAATGGCTGTGTTAAGCCTGAAGGTGGTTGCTGTCTCCTCCTGTAGCTGGCACATGGTGAGTCACCCACAGCAGGCTCAGCACCAGCCTCGTGAGCCACGCTGAAGGACACTGAGGGCCACACGCCAAGTGCAGAGCATTTGCCTTCAAACACAAGCAGGCAAGCCAACCATACAGGAGAAGTGAAGACAACATGCAGGAGTACCACTTAGAATCACGGAATTCCAGAATAGTGGGGGTTGGAAGGGCCCTCCAGAGCTCATCCAGCACAGCCTCCTGCTAAAGTAGGTTCTCCTCAACCAGAGGGCACAGGAATGTGTCCAGGTAGGTTTGGAAACCTCCTTCCTGAGAAGGAGCCTCCACACCCTTCCTGGAAAGCCTTGGGCCAGTAAAGAAGCTTTTCCTTGTGCTTAACTGGAAATGTTTATGTGTTGTAGCTCATGCCCATTACCCCTTGTCCTGTCACTGAAGGCAACAGTAAAAAAGTGTCACCCTATCCTTCTGACACCCACCCTTTAGGTACTTTAAGCATTAATGAGTTTTTCTCCAGCCTTCTCCAGACTGAACAGCCCCAGGTCTTGTAGCCTTTCCTTACAGGAGAGGAGCATCTCTCACAATGCACGCACCCTTCTGAAGCACCCACAACACGCTTTTACCACCTACCAGGCAAATTCCCACACAGAGAATGCTGGAGAGTGATGGGGCTGTGTCTTTCCAGACAGACATGACCTGAAGGCTGCCTGGCTCCTTGAATGCTGTGGTTTATAATCCCAGACCTGCAAACATGGTCACATGCTGCCTTGGATAGTTTTTCCTGCTGTATGTCTATGATGGGTTAATTTATTTTTGCTGAGGGCAGGTATCTAGCTTAGGAATGGGAAAATGAGTCACAATGCCATTGGAAACTAGAGTTTTCCCGGCACGTAGCTGTGTGAGTATGGCTAACACTGCACTTCACTATAGTCCCACGTGCAGAGGCCTCAGTCATCAGACAGCTATGACAACAACCTGCTTGGATCTGTTGCTGGCAGGTATAAAAGAAGCCTGAGAGAGAAATATGTGATCAAGAAGAATATCACCTTTGGGTTTACTTTCATGAGTCATTAATCATGCAATCTAACCCTCTCCCAACTGTCTGAGCAGGACCTGGCCTTTTGTTCTAACACAGTTTATTGCTGCATGGCTCAGTATGTAACTATAATGCTGAAAGGATTTCAGCAAAACACACAGTCCTGGCACCAACTGCTTATAAATAATACCTGAGCAATGAAGTATTAATGCAATGGATTCCAACTGCAACAGAGGAATCTGCACTCCAGAGCTGTATTTTGGTAGAAAGACTGACAATCTGCACTAAGTAAAATCCTGGAAGTGAACACTATTAAGATCCTGAAATCTTTTAGAGGCTCAGCCTCCTGTGAGCTATTATCTTGAGACCCTTATAATGCAGTAACGTGCAGAGAATGTGGACTCTTGCACCTCAGGATGTTAGCACAGTGCCCCTTACCATCAACTGAGAGTTCAGCACTGCAGCCGGAAGGAAACAAGTCAAATAATATTTTTCTCTTTCCCCTGGGATGGCAATTTTTCACTTCTGATTTTGCTATTCCTTTGGCCAAAAGCAGAAGAACAGAAGGGAAGATACAACAGCTGTCTGAGTTGAGACCCCCTCTATTCCAGCAACAAAGAAAAAGGATGAGACACAAACAATATTAACTCTTAATGGGTGAGTATTGGTAGATTCAGGGGGTTTTGTTTTTTTTTTAAATAAAGGCTTCATGATTCATTCTCTTTGGTATTTCTTTTACCAACAGAACAAAATAAAGTGAAAGCAAATCCAGCACCAAAGCAATATTCTCTCTCCATCAACCCCACCAGAACTGCCACTGGATGAGGTGTTTTCTTGGGATTTGGCAGGTTGCTGATGCACAGACCCACTAGCGAGAAGGTCAGAGTAATTCTCTGCTGAATCTGGGTTAAGAAATGTTGTGGCTACAAAGGGAGCTGTTTCTGAGTGGATTCAGAGCAAATCAAAACCAGGTTTTTATTTTTAAGCATTATCAGAAAACACACACAAAACCCACTGGCTGCTGCACTGCAAATCCCCACAGTGAACCACTGGGAAAAACTGATGCTACTGATCCAGAGACTCCACTTAAGCTCAGGTTGCTTCTAAGCACATGGAGCCAATTGATCTTGCAGGAAAATCATGATTTGTGCGCCTAGAGCCTATGCCTATACCTATCCCCAGCACTGACATTCAGATTTTATCTGAAACTCTGTTTATTCTATAACATGTGCAGCTGGGCAAGCTCCACTGAAGCGAAGGCATGTAACCCACACGGGTCGTTCCCTGGGCCTGCGGATCACGCCCAGCTCTCATGAACACACTGCTGTCGTGCGACTCATAAGGTTTTTGTTTCTGAATGATTAATTTGAAACAAAACCATAGCTCAAGGCAGCTAACATGCTGTTTAGGAGGTGGAGAGAGGCTGCAGCCCAGGGGCGGTGGGTGCAGCGGCTGCGGTGGCTCTGTACAGCCCGTGCTCCCTGCCTGGTGCATCTCCTCAGGCCCCTGAGCTCATCCTCTTTTCCACGCTCTCTTTTAAGGAGCACAGACCTAAAAATGAGGCAGTTCAGGTCTGGCCTCGGAATCTGTCGTGTTAACGTGTGGGTTTGAAATCCATCCCTCCTCCCCACGACCGACAATCTTGCTGCTCTCATCCGTATAAGGCCCACTCAAGGCACAAAAGCTGAGCCGTGCTATTTATATTTCCTCAGGCAGCCCTACCTACCCTACACATTGTACAGCTGTGATTCACCTTCTACCCTCCTCTCGCAACCACTCGTCCCCTCCCTGAGGTATTCCTCGTCTTGTGAGGTTCTGAACAGTCACTAAAGAGCAGAGGAGCCCCGTGGGAGCCCTCAGATCTGACAATGTTTGGAGCAGCCTGTCCACACACTGTCAACAAAGGCTGCTCTCTTTCCAACAAAACAATGCCACACATCACGAGTCAGACTTCCCCCGAGCCGGGTGCCCACATGAGCCTCAAAATAAAGGATCAGCACACTTTAGAAGTTCAATACTCAATATATGTGCTGACTGCTGCAAGCATTCGCCTAGCTGTAGGAAACTCAGGCCTTTGACATTTGCAGGAGTAAGTTTAACTGTTGAAAAATATTTGGAGGAAAAGCACAGTGCTTGAGTAAGTGCTGACACGTGCTGCTCTTCAGAGGAATGTGGCATGCTGGCTGCAGTAGCTTTTTGCATGGGACACCCATTATTCAATCATGAACTGTAGTAGTCAGCCCCAGATTCTTGTATCCTAAAACCAGGAGATTTGGGATGAAGTCACCATAGTTTGTTTTGATTAGCAAGCACTCTACCAAATTTGTTGGTGTCCTAATTTCTCTGACAGACGGGAGCCCGGGCCAGGCAGCACAAAGGAAGCACTGAGGAGCTCTGTTCTCATGGGCTGCTGGTACGTGCACACAGACATTCGACATCAGACTTTTTAGGAAGGCAAGGCCTGTTTATGGTAAGAGGACTGAACTTCTGTTTGCACAGCAGCTTGTTAAAAGTTTGTCACTTTTGCTTGTCGTAGGCAAGCTTTCAAAAAAGATGTGGTTATTTGAGAGGGTTTGGGGGTCTGTTTCAAACTCTATTCTGAAGAATCAATCTAATTCCCTATGTTAAGCTGGTAGGAAAACTCTCACCTTGGTAGAAATCAGACCAGCTTCTGGTAAAATAAGGTAGAAATGTGTTTTAGAGAGCGAGCAAGTGGCAAAGTGCACACATTTATTTACGAGACTGCGAGTAACGGGCCCGTAAACCTTCTGCCTAATGCCTCGCCCTCACCCGGCCCCAGTGGAAGCGATTTGCAACTCTGCCCATTCTCGCCCCAAAGTCTGAAACTAAGCTGGCAAACGTTCTCTAGCCTTGTCATGACAGCTCAGTCTTTCCCTGTGTTCAACACAATTTCATTTTCATTTCCTCCTCATCTAACAGCCAGCAAAACACAACTCTCTCGTCAGTCCGACCCCTTCTCCCAAGGTGCCACAAGGTCTTACTCGCACTCCTGAAATAGTCCCTCCGCAACGGCTGGAGACTCGGCATGCAACGCTGAGAGAATAATCAAGCACCTATAACCAGTGAAGAGCTGATTTATCTTTACCTCCTTTTATCTCTTCATACCACAGAACCATGCAATATTAAATCCCTGTAGGGCATGACTATTCTTTTCCTCAGCTATCTTGCCTGAAAGTAGCCGTAGCTGGGTTTATGTAACACTTCACGTCTTTTACGATGAGTTTACCTCTTGTTCTCCAAACAGAACAGCCTAATAAATCTTTGTATTCTTAGTCATAACAACCGAAAATGCAGTTGCAGAGGGAAGTTAATCATAGCTTTCCAAAGGCAGCTTTTTTTTCTGAGTTAGAAAGCAGTAATAATGTTGCTCACCCTCACAGAATTAATTACAGCGTTGGGGAAGTATCTAACACAACCTCCTTTGCTAAGTGGTGGGTCTTGAGAAGCAAAACACTGAATTGGAAAAGAGTTAGTTTGTAATTAGGAGAACACAGTCAGTTTTCCTCATTTAAACTCCGAGGGTGGAGCCCATCATGGAGTTTTGATTTTATAGACTTGACACTTTTTTTTTTGACACTGAAACACCAAAGGACATAAGTAAAAGTGTAATCCAGCAGGAATCAATAAAGTTTCCCGCAACAAATAGCCTTGTTCAGTATCAGCAAAGCAGATGAAGATCATCCTCGGTTTGATGAATGCACACAGAAATATCACTTCCTTCCACAGAGAGTTTTATGATTTAACTGCGTTAGAGTTATCTGTTCTGCATAATCCCAGAGGAAGTACCACTCTCGTCACTGACGTGCTGAGGGTCACTGTGATAAAACATTTGTATGAACAAATCAGGACACAAAATTGTACCCTGATGCTTTTGCAAACCTGACTTGCAATCCCCACTGCCAGCTGCCGTAGGAATTGCTGAAGGATGACACGTTCACAATCACAGTAAGACACAAACTCTAAAAATCTTGTTCCTTCCAGCAAAAAAAAACCCACCAAAAACCTAAAGCGGAATAAAAACCCCACAGCAAAACTTTTGAGAATCCCCAAAATTTTTCATTTCTTCAGAATGAAAGATCTCCACAAATAAGAGAGGCTCCTGTATCTGCCATTATTTTTCCTTACAACAAGCCACACGATGCAGGTTTCTGACCTGCACATTGAAAATCACAGGATGACATTTTCATGGAGCACAATCTACAGAATAATGCCACTACAAAGCAACCCTGTTTTCTATCTGAGAAATGACAGAGTAGCTCTGAGACTGTAGGTTGACATAACTTAGAAACATCCTGTAGTGAACAGAAAAATACGTTTCCAACGTTTGCAGGGAGCAGTGGTATTGCAGAGAACTGCAAAAATATACCTCATTCTTCCAGGGGATTCCCTGTGGTCCATGCCTGGCCATCAAATTCTTGTTGCAGGGATCTGTGTTTACCACAGTCTTGCAGCACAATACTACTATCGAGAAAAGCCTCCGTTACTCAGAAACATTAGTATTATTATTGCCTGTTTCTTTCTAGCATTCAAATGTCAAAAAGCCTGTCATGGGTTTGGATTTTTGGGTGAAGCAGCAAATTAAGAGACAGTTAAGAGTTTCTCCTCCAAGAGACCTCCATTTGCCTCAGCAGTGCGAGCTGCCACACCGCCGGTCTCCCCAGCAGCGGATCTGTACTGGTCATTGAGCACTCTGTGTGCTCTGTCGTCTCACGGTCAGCTCACAACAAATTCCATTCTGATTTACAAATTATTCTCTCTTTATTTTTTTCCCACCTAATATCTTCATGATTCACAAAATCCCTGCCTTGTTTCCCCTCAACTGATTCGCTCAGAGGCTACTCCATCCTCGTTACATCAGCAAAGGTATTGTCCTTGCCTTCCTTTAGGAGCAGGATTGCTTTTTCATCCTCAAAGAGAAACTCTACTCGGTATTCCTAAGCAACAGCAAACTGAAACAAGCAGCTCACAGCATGACAACCTGTAAATGTTTAGGATGCTGCCAAAGGACCAAGCAGCTTGTCGACTCCCTACCTATTTCCGTAACCCATGAAGAATGTTTTGTTTAAGCAACTCCTTTCACCTTTCTCATTCTGCAATGTTTTTCGCTTCTGCAGTACATTTAGAGTTCTGTTTTCTTTTTCCCTGGACCAATCCATCCCCAAGAAGCCTGATACAAATAACTTGTAATAAATATATATCTGTGACTGGTTAGGTTGCCCGTGTGATCTGAATAGGCTTGGGTATTTCAGCCTTTCAGGCATGACAAAACTACAAATGCTTAAGCTCTGAATCAGAGAGTTGCACAGGCCCTTGAACTTGTGAGATTCCTGAGCCTATTATGCTCAGCTCTCCCTTCAAAGCCTGTTGTAAGAAGCATTTTCTATTTTCTCAGTTTTCCTCCTCTCTCTTCCTGTGATCAGCACTAGACGCTTTCTCTATTTGTCCCTGGTGCTGTCTATTATTAACCCAGAGGCTTCTAACTGAATCATTAACTATTTCACTCACTCTTCTACTGTGTCCCAATGCAACAGTTTGTCCTGGTAAGGAAGACTAACTCCAGGCAGGAAAACTGATGGAAATATTCTTCTATTTCTTCTTGTTTAATGTGAAAGCAATAAGCCAAGGCTTAGCGCTGGGGCTGAACATCAAGTAAATCAAAGCTGTTATTGAAACCAGACAACCAGAAGATTCAAGCCTCGCAAAGAAAAAAGAAACATACAAATAAAAAAAAAAGAACATGGAAATCTGTACAGGCACAACAGCAAAGGCAGAGGCGAGCACTAAGGGGCTCGAGTTGCTGTTCTGTGTTTCTCTGTCTCTGTCCTGGCCAGTGAGACTAACCCCAACGCTGGGGTTACAGTCTCTTGTTGTTATCAGATGCATGTCACAAATCTGAAATATTATCGCTCTCCACGTAGCAATACACACGTTGCCACTCAGTAGAAAAGACGTTGGCAGGCGGATTTACAATACCCTCTTCCACAACCCCGTACATTCTTGTTCTTTTTTTAGCTAAGCAGTAAAATCAGGTTATTTTTGATACTTCTGGTCCATTGCAGTGAGCACTCAGGGCCATTCTCACCTTCATTAAAACTCCTGTTATATGCAGCAGCTCTACCAAGCTTTGTCTTAAAACACATTAGACAATGTCAAATGAAGAATGAGAGAGCTACTTCGGACCCGCCTCGTTTTGGGCTGCCACAGGGTTGGGAGAGTTTGTGAGACTAACGGACCAGCCATGCGGTGTGACAGAACCCTCAGCAAAGAAAATCCTCTGCCAACAGGGCGTAAAAGAAGTCACGACATGTCTCCTTACCTGATAGATCATGACTTTGAAGTTCCTGAGTTTCAGGAGCTCTGCTTTGTTGGTCTCCAGCTTCTTTATCTGCCCAGCTTGCTTCTCCAGGTTCTGACGGACGGTCTTCACATTGACGCTCACCTTGCGCACCTTTTCCAGCATCTTGTTCACAGTGTTGCTGGTGGTGGTGTGTGCCTTGGTCAGCTTGGTTAGCTCTCCTTGGATGCTGGTCACTGCGCTATCCATCTCTTGCTGTCTCTCCTCCAGCTGTGTTTGGGTCAGCTGGATCTGATCCACTGCTCCAATGCTTTTGTCCAGAAGGGTCAGCACCATCACGCCATTGATCTGGTCTGATTTGATGGGTTCTTCGGGCACTTGCTCCTCTGAAGCCTCAGAAGCAGTTGGTGGTTCGATAATTTGCAAAGTAGTATCCTCCATGATTGCCTGGGAGTCCTGTCCTGGCTAGCGGAGCCCAGAGAAGCTGTCACTGCTGGGAGAGAGAGGAGGGAAAACTAAACCCTCAGCTAAACTCTGCGCCGGGAGACACGCCAGAAATGGAGAGCGCAGTGTGTGGATGTCTGTGCTGAAATTCAAATGGCACGGCTTCTGCAAAGCCGTCCAGTGAAACTGCCCTGCAAAATTTTCCAGGCTTGCAGGTCATTGGCTGACTCCACCTCGGCTATAGAAAAGGAGCCTGCTGCCAAATGCCTGACGACCCACCCTTTCTGAAATGATTAAAATAGTTGGAGGGGAGGCGATGGCTCTGCATGCAAACACAGGCACAGCTCAGCGAGGAATGCAAAGCTCTNTTTTTTTTTTTTTTTTTTTCCCTTCCAGCCCGATTTCCAATACTTTAAAAAAAAATAATATGCCACAGTTTGGATTCAGCAGTTATGGCACAAAACTTCTGGATCACAAAAGTGCAGGTTCCCCTGTGTGCAGATTGTATACAGTAGGTGTACACACGGTATATGCAGTGCACAACACGAGTCTGCGCAGGTTTAACACATAAAGAATACATGTAACTCGCTCCTGAAGCGAGGCAGATGGCCACTCCCACCCAAAAACAGCTCCCTCAGCTCTGCAACCCTCTATCCATAGGCAAATCCCGTCACTAAGCTTTTAAACATGGGACGTGCTTCAGCGTGTGCCATGCCAAACTGTACTCTTATGCAATGCCCAAATACACTGTGTCATGTAAGGCTTTATTGGTAAAGAAAAACTCCTGTTTCAGCACTCAATAGTCTGTATTGCGGAAGAAATTGTCCTTATTTTGCCAGATTTTAACCTCCTTATTGACCCAAAGCACCTTGTGGAGCCACCAGCAGCTGACTGACTGCCTCCAACGGTGCTGCGAAGGAGCTCCCAAAGACCATCCGCAACAACCCAGCATGAACAAGGGAAAGTCAGATCTAGAGAATGACCCATGGTGAAACTCTCTTTGCTAGGTGTTGACTCAGCCAGGGGAAATCAAACTCCCAGGGATGGGACTGCTGAAAGCTCTTCCAGGCTCAGCTGAAGGGCCGTGGGCAGATAGGGAAGGTTGCAGTTTCCCCTCTCATCCTGTAGCCTTGACAACAAGCAGCTTCACGCTCAGCACATCCTGCCTCCCCTACCGGGGTCAAGCCCACCCTTGCAATTTATCACGGGCTGGCAAAATAAAGTGAATGCTCTACAACACCCCATTTTTCCAGGCTCGCAGCCTGCCTTGAGACAGCGCTGGAAGCAATGCTTAACGCTGAACACACGAGATGGGAAACCCAGGACACACACACAGACATACAAGAACGTTCTTTAATGACGAACACTCACTGCAGTCAGCACTTTCTCTGTGCCCCTGTGCCTCTCTACCATGTGACAGCTCACTTTTTACTGCTGCTGGACCCACACTGCACCATTGATCTAGATTTGGCTTCACTGTGCACCAGTGAATTGCGCTGCGTGGCTTCCACAATAGGTATTATGTCATGTATTAAAAATAGGTTGCTTTTCTATACCCTGTTTTTTCCTGGAGGGACCTGTTGGTGTTTTCTTTTTTCCTGAGGATTTATTTCCAGTGTTTGCTGCTGATGAGTCAGTTCCATGTTAAAAAAAAAAAAAGAACAACCTCTCACTGTGTACAGATAGCACTGTGGATCTCACGGCGGTTATCTGCTTCAGAGAGGACTTGCATAGAGAGAAGCTGTGAAGCTTCACATACAGGACGTCGAGGCAAGCAGAGCGGTGCTCTTTTTCTAGATTTGCCATCCCTTCCATGTGTGTCTTCAACACAATCTCTGTGCCTTTGTTTCCCCATCTGGGTGTAATTAAAATCAGAACGGGGAAGTCGATCTACAAGGATTCAGACAAAGCAACAGAAGAGGGATTTGTATTTGCTCTTGACGCTCGGTGGAGGAGATGAAGTGCCACACTGAACACGCAGCGAGCACACCCCAAGCTAAAATGCAGTGAGTAATTTCCTATGTTAGGACTAACTGCATTGCAGCCATTTTCTGCCCTGGAGACATACTCAGAAAAGCCAATTGGTGGCAAACTGCAACCTCCACAGTTGTGGAGTCCCCACACAACTCAGGCACACAGGACAGTGACATATGATTCAAATTTCTTCTAGTCAATGTCTTGTCAAACAATGTCTTGCTGCTCTTGTTGCACAGAATCACAGAATGGTGGCAGTTGAAAAGGCCCTGTAGAGCTCATTCAGCCCAACCCACTGCTAAAGCAGGTTCCCCTAAATCAGGGGGCACAGGGATGTGTCCAGGTGGGTTTGGAAACCTCCCGAGAAGGAGCCTCCACACCCTCCCTGGGCAGCCTGGGCCAGGCCTCCCTTACCTCAGCACCAAACAATGGGAACTTTTTGTGTTACAGCTATGTCCACTGCCCCTTGTCCTTTCACTGTAGACAATAGAAGAAAGTGTTGCCCCATCCTCCTAAAATCTGTCCTTTGGTAGTTATAAGTGTAAATGAGGTCTCCCTTTAGTCTTCTCTTTTCTAAGTTAAACAGCCTCAGGTCCTGCAGCCTTAGACACCTGGTAGATAACAGCCTGATCTTTGGCTTTCCCCTTCCTGCACTATACCTTGGGTCATTCCAGTAGTCCAACAATTCTACAGCACCACCATGTATTCCATTACATGGACACGAAGAAAGCAATCTGAATAAAAACCAAACGTTTTTCAGCTTCAGAGAAAAACTGTTAGAGGGCGAGCGATGACAACGTGCAGCATCTGCTTTCAGGTCACAGAATCACAACATGTTAATAGGGTTGGAAGGGACCTGGAAAGCTCATCCAGTGCAACCCCCTTGCCAGAGCAGCAGCACCTAGAGGGCACACAGGAACTCATCCAGCTGGGGTTGGGATGTCTACAGAGAAGGAGCCTCCACAGCCCATCTGGGCAGCCCCTGCCAGTGCTCCCTCACCTCAACAGGGAACAAATTCTGCC
>WBNH01008748.1:1363-34021 GCA_013401255.1 Urocolius indicus | reverse complement strand
CCATAGAGTCACTGAATCACAGAATCATTTGAGTTGGAAAAGCCCTTTGAGCTCCTGCAAGTCCCAGCCCTCCCCTCACCCTGCCCAGCCAGCCCACCACTAACCCACGGCCCTCAGCACCTCAGCCCCACGGCTTTGGGATCCCTGCAGGGCTGGGCACTCCCCCAGCTCCCTGGGCAGCCTGGCACAGGGGCTGACACCCTTCTAACGGGAAAAAAACAGTTTTGCCTCAGCTCCAATCTAAACCTCCCTTGGTGTAACTTGAGGTCGTTTCCTCTTCTGTCATTCATTACTGGGGAGAAGAGACTGACCCCTACCTGGCTACAATCACCGACTCTGAAATCCACAAGGCAGCTTTAGGAAACACAGTGCTTACCAGGGCCACCTTTCTGCTGTTCAATCAGCCAATTAGCCTGCTTACAGGGATGCACTTCTTGCCCAAAAGATAACTTTAACAAATAAGACCACCTTAGAATAGGAGGTGAAAGAACTCCCAGCTGCTGGTCAGGCAAAGTGGAGGCTTCAGTGGCGGTTTGACACTGAAGCATCTGTTTGGTTAACATATGCACACTGCTGTCTCTCCAGGGTTTGTCGAGAAGGAGATTAAAAAAGCAAACATTCCTATCATGGACACTGGTGAAAACCCAGAGGTGCCTTTTCCACGTGATATGATTGACTTGGAGGTAATGATATGTGTTTGAGACTCAAGTAGCATTTGATTCTAGATGGAAAGGGGTGGGAAATTGGCTCCACTAGTAACTACCCAGTGAATTTAATGGCAAAGGTGCATTTACCCCAGTTCCCAGCTGCACTTGCAGTACCACCTCTACCAGCTCACCTCAGGATGATTTTTTTGACTCACACGTGTGGTTTTGTTTGTGTATTGATCCAAACACAGAAGAGAAAGTACTTGGGAGGGATTTCACCCGTTTAAATGAGTCTAAAACTGTTGGAAATGTATGTTTTATGGTGGGTCTGTGTTAACATTTCAGTGGTTTGAAGGACACCATATAAACCCAGCCTGTAAAAGGCTGGCTTCAGGTTGCCTGAAGAAAATGTCATAAATCACAAATGTCACAGGCTGGAGACTTAACTCTTTGGGGATGTAAAGCATTTTGCCTACTTTCTTGTTTAAACACACCTCAAAGCACTTAAGGAATTGCTTGAAGTCCCTTTTCCCTCCTGTTTCTCAACGTTTTGCAGGCCAACTTTGAGAAAATCGAGAACGAGCTTAAAGAAATCAACACAAACCAGGAGGCTCTGAAGAGAAACTTCTTGGAGCTGACGGAATTGAAATTCATACTGCGTAAAACCCAGCAGTTTTTTGATGAGGTCAGGATACCGGGGGGTGGGTCAGCGCTTTGGGGGAGCTGGTTCTTCTCCCACAGATTTACCATCTTTATTCTGAAATACAGCTTTTGTGGTGGTTTTTTTTTTCTTAGTTCACGTTTTGGACAGCGGGGTCATTTTTATGCTTTGTTTAAGAAAGCTTCTCAAATTGTTTTCCTTTTTGTTTTCCATTTTTTTACCCATGGTTTTGCCTCTTGTGATGTTGAGTTTTATTTAAGCAAGGACTATTTATTCTGGCAAAAAAAAAATGGTGTGAAACAATTAAAGATCCTACTAGTTTTTTAAAGCACACCAACAAGACAGAACCTTGGTGCTCCTCTGAGCACTTTGTCCAGTGGATAAGAGTTTCCTTGGTGCACAGGGAGATAACAGCCGTGTCTCCCACGGAGAAATTGCAGTAAAGGTTAACTTCTCCTCAGCCTTGGAAGTGTTATGTGAAGATTACTTGTTAGGGTCAAAATACAAAGTGCACTTGAAATAATAGATTATTCATTCATTTATTTGAGCCTTTGATCAAACCCTAAAGCTTTTCAGAGGTAAGTTCTGGAGCAAAGCTGCCACTGTTCAACGTTTTTTCAGATATCAGCTGGGCCAGAAGCTGGCTGCTCTTTGACTGATGTCATTCACAAGACAGACACAAAGCCTCCATGGGAGAGGACATAATCATTTGTTGGAAGGCTTGAGTGTCTCTGAGTCTAAGGAGCCTTCTCAAAGAGCTCCTGGATGTTTTTTTTTTTTTTTTTTAGAATAGTAAGGATGTGTTTTTGCTGAGTACACATCCTGTTTCCTCTAATCCAAGGATTTGATCAAAGAGTTCTCAACGGATATGGCTTCTGCTATTTACAAAGGCTGTGATCAAGTAGAGCTGGGGTCCTGCAAACTTTAGACCTTTTATGTAACGGTTTGGTTTTTGGGTTCTTGGCACACAGCTGCTGCCTGTTCAGCCATTAAGGTTGTTCCTGTGCCAGCACAAGTCTTAGCCACTGCTAACATGCTGGTTGATTGGTGATGGGGTCTGGTTTTGGGATCAAAAAAACCCTTGTCTTTCAGTGTTGAACATTCACCTACAAGTATCTCCCTGGACAAAACATCATTAACCATTGTAGTCCGTTACGTAGCTGCGTGAAGGTGCCACTGCCTGCATGTTCTGAGTACTGAGTAGAACCAAGCACAGCTAGTGCCGTGTGCTTCTTTATTAATTACTGACCTCTCTGGCGAGAGCTGCCTACTGCCATTTCTTCGAGTACAGTATGACCATGCTAAATTTAAAGGTCAAAATCCCTTTTCTAAACAGCCTTATGTCAGATGACCCAGAGAAGGGAACTCATGTGAGGCCTAAAGGAACTGGTGAGAGAGCGTTTACATAGGTTCTTGCTCCTCTTTGATAACTGTTTTCAGCAATAATAAAACAAAGAACAACAAATAACATGTACTGCTGTGTGTGAAAGCCAACTCAACAGCTCGTGTGTGAAGTTCAATAGGACAGAAGTGTTAAAAGCTTCAAACTGTTTCAGTTCTCCCAGTAAAGAGCAAACGGTGTGTAAGAGATCCTGACCAGCCCAGGATTTTTAAGCCTTGTGCAGTCTTAATTATTATCCCAAAGCAGTGAACACCTCATTTCTTCACGCTGTCATTTGCGCAGTACCTTCAACACTTGAAGACTTCAGTAACTTGTAATTAAAATTGTGCTATTCATAGGATGAAGTTGCACAAGAAATGGCATACTGTCCAGATTACTTGGTACTTTGGCATTCGCTCTCTGGAGCTTGTGCCTGGGGGAGGGAGGAGGAAGGCAAAATTCTTTTCACTTATTCTTCATGTGACCGTTCTAGTCCAAGTAGCCATTTCTTGTTTCAACATGTTGATGATTATGCTCCTTTTCTCAGTCTTCTTGTCTTTGCTTATGAAGAGCAGTTTGAGCTGGAGAGATTTCTCTGAAAGTTTTGCCTAGAGTGTGAGCGTAAAAGAAGACTGGAAAAGTAATGGTTAATGGCATGCAGCTCCCCTGTCTCTCTTTCCTCTTAACTCTTCTCCCCATCTGCTTTCTTCTGTTTGTTTTGCGTTTGTCATTTCTGTCTGGGCTCTGGGTTAACAAGTTAGGTGGTGGAATGGATCTTTTTTAGTTCTTGTGAAAATTGATCCTTGTTCTATTTGTGACCTGGAAGGGGCTTGAATTGTATGGCATTGTGTGATCGCAGTAATGATGAACAGGAGGGGAAAATGAACCTCTTTTAGGCCTCGAGATTAAAGGTGCTGATCTGGGTGAACAATAAGCAATTGAAAAGTGTTTAATAATGAATGGTCTGCATTCCAATTACTGACATGCAAGTGCTTGGGCTTTTCCAATCCTGAAGGATGTAGTAAAAAGTACTTCACCGTAACTGTAACGTTTCACTTGCTGCTGCTGAAAATGCTTGGTCAAAGTAAACAAGAATCTTGGCTTTTCTGCATTGCAGCTGCATAGCTTTTTCATTTTCAAATAGTCTCTCGATTTGTAATTTCCATTCAATCTCATAAGGCTGCTTTGGTTGTCCTTCCAGAACCAATGCTGCTGTGCTGTTTCCTTTCTAGAAGGGCAAAAAGGTGCAGTCATCAAATCAAAGGAGCTGAGGGGTGAATGTAAAGAATGTAAGGGTTTTGTTATGCAAATGATCCTCCTGTAAGAAAGTTCTTGTTTAGTAAAACTGGTCTAACCCCTCTAAGCAAGACTTACCTTTGCTTCATAGTGTCCTGAATAAAGGATGCCTGGCTCCCAAAGGGTCAGAGGTATTAGTAAAGGCAGATAACTAATCTCTCAAGGGAGGCAGATCAGAATTTTTCACACATGCCATCTTCTTTTGTGTGTGTGTGTTCCATATGCTAAGATGTGGTGCACCTCACAAAGAGTATCACAGAGAGTATCTTGGTTGCTGATAAATACAATACAAGCCTCTTACAATTGTAACTTACATGTTTTTCAACATCCTGAAATCTCGATGTCAAATTCTCACTGGTATCTTTGGTCTGTACGTTTAGTTGTGGAGTACCAAACTTCCTTATTTTTACTGTGTCCTCTATGAAACAAGTTTGTTTTTTTGTTTTTTTTTTTTAAATTCAGTTTTTGATGTTGCAACAATTTACCTTTAAAGTTGAAAGGATCAGAAATTCTTCTTGTTGGCTTTCTGGACTTTAAATTAAAGGCTCCTCTTTTATAACATCCGTAAGCCAAAGCAGGCATTCCTACGAGCAACTGGGTCGTGTTTGATGTCAGCCTTGCAAAAGACTTTTGTTGTATATGGTAAATACTCTTAATGGTGTGCAGATAAAATGTTGTGAAGTGGGTTTTTTTTTTCCCTAAAATGATGATGCAACTATTGCACAAATAAAGAAACTACAGCTGAGTCATTAAGCTTGCTGTATACTTTTGCAAGGCTGCACTGTATGTGTGCATGTATTTTATGTGTTCTAGGGTCAAACTCTACCTTCAAGCGCTTTTTTGCAAGTTCCCTTGATGGCTCTGTGGGAAAGACCTCCTGTCTACCGCAGAGGGTAGAATTTTGCCCTTTGTTTTGTGCCAAGGAACTGTAATCTTTTTTGTCATTTCGTTATATAACCTGCAGAGGTAGAAATGACCGTGACGTGGGTTTGAACTAAGTATGAAGGATGGTGCACAAGAGGATGTGATCCGAACATCCTTTGTGAACTGAATTGCTGATACAAGCTATGTTCCTAAGAACTGTAGCCTGCAAAGTTAGTGCACTGACAGATGGTATACAGAAAGGACAGTATAAACCAGCATCCTACTTTCATGCCTGGCTGGGAAAAAAAATGAGCAGCGTCCTCATACTGCCCCAAGCAATGCATCTTATGGGCCTGACAGTCATACATAGACTCAATAAGGGTAAATATCTTGAAGAATGAAAAGATTTAATCAGTAGGCAAGCTTTTAGACTGGAAGTATTATGTTGTTTTTCCTGGAGGGAGAACTTTGTAAAGTCACTAAAGAGAATTGCCATCCAGTACTTCCAGGTTTTGCTACTGATTCTGGCCCTGTGTCTGTGCTGATGTGGCAAGTAACATGGAATCAACCAAGCTGTTGGCATGTAATTCTGAAATGAATGAGGTTATCAGTGTTACCTTTTCTTTGGAATATGGCAGAAGGCTGGCACATGCAGGATGTGCAGGTTGTGCACGACTGGTGGTGGGGTTGCAGCCTTGGGAAGTTGCAGGTTGCCCTAGGGTCATTTAAACTGTCTTGAGGAAGATTTACCTGAGCATCGTTCTTCCTGTGGCGTAGAACAAGGTCCTAGATTGCTCTGCATGCAAGTGTAATTTCTCAGATACCTCTTAGAAATGCCTTTTATGTCTTTATTAATCTGCAGGAAATGCACAAGTAGTTCAAGAGGGAGTCAGCATCTACCTTCACGTTTGTCCCCATTTAAGATCTAGGCAAAGATGGGAGTAAAGGGTGTCACCGTTTTGTGATATTGAGAAACAGTTCTTGGGAACATGACTTGTATTTAAAAGTTGTTATTTTTTTGTTTCTTTGTTTGAATTCTGCCTTTCGTCAGACTTGATACATCCCACAGTCCTATTGTTCTGTTGCAGCAATCTTCAGGCCTTTTTTTTTTTTTGTATGGAAGCTTTGCTGAGACATTCCACTTTTCCTCTTGTTTTTCTCCTTTCTTGTGTGATTCTTACTGTCTTTTCTGTCATCTAGTTCCTCTCTCTGCTGTCTTATGTTTGTTCTTTTCCTTTTCTTTTTGTCTCCCCAAACTATCTCCTGGTTCCTCGTTCCCTGCATGCCACTAACTAGTTTCATTAGATATTAATTGATTTGTGAATTCAGGCTGAATTGCATCATCAGCAGATGGCGGATCCAGACCTGTTGGAGGAATCCTCTTCGCTCCTGGAACCAAGTGAGATGGGAAGAGGCGCCCCACTACGACTTGGGTAACAGCACTTTGTGCTCCCTTTTTATCTGCCTTTAGGATCGTGAGATTATGTTCAGCCTGAGGAATCCACAGCAGCTGTGGAAACTTCCAGACTGGCACACCAAGCAGATTAAGGGTGATCTAGAACCCTCTGTTCGTGTGCTGTGTACATTCATTTCCCAGTTTGTGTCTGCACAAAAAAAAAAAAAAAAACAAATTATACTAGTTTGTTCATTGTAAATCTGTTCTGGTTGCTTTTTCAGATGTTCTGAGCTCTCAAAGCTTTGTTGAAACTACCAACTACTCTTGAGTCCATAATGCTCTGAAACAAACGTGTAGTTCTGTATCCTCTGTATTGGCTACGTCCAGGCTGCCTTTGTACTGTGCAATTCTTTATCCGAATGTAGTGGTTTTGAACCAGTGAAGTCTTCTGAAGCGCATCCCTAGAGCGCAGTCAGTGGTAGCCATGACTACCATAAAATGTACCAGGAACTTATTGTGATTAAGACTGTCAGGCAGAGAAACTGTATGTCTAAATGCATGTGTTTCTCCTTTAAATTGTAACTTTTTTTTTTAGTAGATGATCTCAATCTGTTAAAAGACACAGCTCGTGATACGGTGGTGTCATTTTTGTTGTGTTTTTATGACTGTGTCTTCGTAGAATGATAGGGGTTGGAAGGGACCTTTAGATATCATCTAATCCAATTCCCCAGCTAAAGCAGGTTGCCCTTGATCAGAGGGTACAGAAGGGTTTGGAAACCTCTCGAGAAGGAGCCTCCACACCCTCCCTGGGCAGCCTGGGCCAAGGCTCCCTCACCTCCACACCAAAGCAGTTTGTCCTTGTGTTCAAGTGGAACATTTTGATGTTCCAGCTTATGCCTGTTGCCCCTTGTCATGTCACTGGAGATGACAGAGAAAAGTGCCACCCCATGATCTTTAGAGACACCTTTTAAATAACCTGTGTTACGGAGACCTTCAGAGGCCCTTCCACTTTGAGTTAAAAAAAAATGGTTTTAAACCAACATTTTTACCGCTTTCCACCCGATGCGAAACTCCAGTTGCCGTCAGTGTTTTGGCTGTTAGGCTGTGGATTCTCTGAGGTGCAGGACTGAAGGTGTGTGTGCTGTCCCCTTGACAGGTTTGTGGCTGGTGTGATCAACCGTGAGCGCATCCCCATGTTCGAGCGCATGCTGTGGCGAGTGTGCCGAGGGAACGTCTTCCTGCGGCAGGCGGAGATTGAAAACCCACTGGAGGATCCCGTGACGGTAAAAGGAGCTGTTGCTTACAGCAGCAAAAGTATCAGATGTCCAGCAGGGTGTAAGATCCATAGATCTAAGCCTTTACCCATCAACAGGCTCCATGCAGGCAGACGTTTGTCTTGCATCCTTTCGCTTCCATCCCTGCTTGCAGCCTCTGAGGCTTTAGTGACAAACGCTTTCCTGTTCTGTTAAAACAAAAACAGCAGGAGGATGGTGAATGCAGTTGAAAGAGAGGGGAAAAAACCCTCAAAATTTGTACTGCAGTGGGATATAGTTTCTTCTCTGGCACAGACTACAAGTGCAGCTCCTGCATGCAGCTGTGAATAAGTAGTAATCCTCCATGAAAGAGGCTCTTTTGGACATCAGCAGTGCATAACGTCTGTAGCTCATTTACTCTGAACTTGGACCTTACAGTTTTTCTTAATTTACTGATCAATACTCTAATCATCCACCTGAGAACTGTCAGCTTTATTTCAGATGTAACTAATAAATGTTGAAATTGGGCCTGTTTTTCCATTCACGGTCCCCTCTGCTCAAGTCACTGGAACTCTTGCTCTTAAGTGATAAAAGCTCTGTGTTAGCTGCGCTGGAACAGAGGCAGGAGAGTTGAAACTCAGGAAACTGCCTCTCTATTTCTCATGTAAGGCTGATTTGTTCCCTTGTCCCACTGACTGCTGGTGGTTGACCTGTTGAGTTCTCTGTCAGCCAGGAGAGACTTTGTTCTTACTGTGCAACACTTCCTTAAATTGAGGTTACACCTAATGGAATTATTCTTGAAACATTATGTTAAAATTTCCTAAGCAAGGTAGAACAATAACTTGTCAACAAATGCAGGAAAGGGGACCTGGCTACCAGTGTGAAAGCAGCTGTGCAAGGAATGTGCCACTGGCCTCCCTGGAGAATCAGGGTTGTTAAACTCTGCTTCATCTTATTTTCATTCACTCGTTAGCTTTTTTGCGTGATTCTGTAGGTGAGCTGTCTGCACTGAGTGCTGATAAGTATTTCATTGTATCTCTGTTCTTTTGGGGATCTTGCCAAGTTTTCCTGTTTGTTGTGTTACATTGGAACAGATAATAGGCAATGTAGAATATTTCACCTCACTACATGCAAGTACAGTAGGTGTAATCTATACTGAGGCTAAGAAAATTACCTTCCTTGGGACCATTTCAGTGTTGCTAGGGTACCTTCATGACCCACTGGGCAGAGAGAACCTCTGTATGTCCAGATTCAGAGGAAGGAAAAGCAGAGCTCACTTGTAATTTGCAGTAGTGCTGATTTCTGTGAATACCTGAGATATTACAGTGCACTCTTGTCTTCTCTTCTAGGGAGACTATGTGCACAAGTCGGTGTTTATAATCTTCTTCCAAGGCGACCAGCTGAAGAACAGAGTCAAGAAGATATGTGAAGGGTATGAAAGCCTTACAGCTGGGCACCTCTCTCACATACTTGAAGCAGACTGGCATGACTTACCATCAATATTTTCCAACTGATTCCACAGTGACTGTAGGAATTACATAGCTTGACAGCAAATAAAATGGGTCATAAGTAGCTGAAATATATTTGACTGTCAAACTAGCCACTCCCCGAGCCTGTAATGCTTTGCTAAAGAATGACTAAAAAGGAGTTCAAGTGTTGCACTCTTGGACAGACCTCTTGCTATGGCAGCGGGTGATTTACAGGGGAGACCAACAATGGTCTAGAAGCAGCTGCATTGGCAAGATAGCAGCACCCTGAACTGGGATGGCTAATCAGCTTTGTGACAGTGCCTTTGAGACATTGTCAGCATAAGGAGCAGAGGGATTTTCTCCCGCTTTTATTTTCTTAAGCATTCAGCTTCTGTTTTGTCCTGAAGCAAACTTCTCTACCCACCTGATTTAAAGGCTGAAACTGCTTGGCAGTCTTTGCTGGTCAGAAATTTCTCTTAAGGTGCCGCTTGCTTTATTTCTGTGTTCAGGCTCAGCCATCTTGTTTCCCTGGCTGATTTCTAAGGTGGCTTGCATGTCTTTCAGATTCCGTGCCTCCCTCTACCCATGCCCAGAAACACCACAGGAGCGGAAGGAAATGGCTTCTGGTGTCAATACCAGAATTGATGATCTTCAGATGGTAAAATAACTGGGGTCAATGCCCTGTTTTTTCTTTAATAGTATAGTGGAAAATTAATCCTAGTAAAACAAGAGAGTTTTTGGCCCTATTAGGTTACCATATTTCCAGCACCAGGTAGCTCCAGGACCAGTGCACGAAAAGATGTTTGGAGACTGCTAGGTTGTTTTCTTTGTCAGAGTTTAGGTTGGTGGGGTGGTTTGATCTTTCTGCAGGGCTGAGCAGTTAATTATATACATGTAAGTACAGCATTGATAGAGAACTGCATACCAGGGAGGAGAGAGGAATATGCATGTGTAAGGAGATACGATGTTTTCCAGCTCTGAAAGCATGCCTGTAAAATTGCCTGCTTCATCTGCAAGAACCTTGAAAGTGTTTAAACTTTTAGTTGAGATAACGATGCCAACTTTAACTTAGCTATGCTTTTTTTCCTGCCTATCTTCATATTTTCACCTTGGCGCTGTCCTGGAGAGCTTCTGCTTTACAACTAAAAACTCTTGTGCAGCAGCCTGAGTGTTGGTAAAAAAAAAAAAGTAGTCAGTAACCTAAATCTACTGTGTGCCAGCTCTGATATATTTGATGCTTTCTTCAAGGAGGAAAGGCAGAATGTTATACTGCAGAAGAATGTAAAGGATGTGAGACAAAAAGAGGAAAGATTCAGAAACTAAAGGGAAGAATGGTGGATTTGGACTGCTTATTTGATAGAGAAACTCTCTGAAGCTGGGAGTTGCCTAGGACAGCTGTTTAGCAATGTTGAAGTAGATAAGAACTCAGAAGCAATTTAGCTAGTAGGAGTCAAAGCTGCATGTACCCCATGTCCTCACTTTCCCTTGAGTCTAAGACTTTCCAGGCTGGAAATCTGACTTGGCATGAGTTAGATATGTTCCAGTTGGAAAACACCCTCAGTAGAAAACACTTTCTCCTTTTCCGTTTGGTAAAAAAAAGTCTTTCTTTGCAATCTTTGTGTGTTTTCTTAAGGCAGTGTACACCTCTTGTGTAGAACTCCTCTCTGCTCTTTTAACCTGGGTGGAGGAAAAAAAATGTTCTCTGTGATCTCTGAACAGTTCATTGTTTGAAATACCGACTGACCTTGGAGCTGGAGGAGGAAAGTAGTCAAAAACTCCCCTGGAACAAAGCCCTAAAACCTTTTAGCAGAGATAATATGGTGGCTAAGGCAATATATTGCAGGCATGTGGCAGTCTGGTGTGTGGGGTGGGGGAGAAGGGCTCATCTATCCACCCTCTTGTGGGTAAAGTTCGTCTGGTTGGTCAGCCCCATTTCACAGAGCACCTCTGTATGCCTTGAGTTTTGGTTGATGATGGAGGTTTTTGGTTTTGTGGCCTCATCTTCATTCTGTTTCTCTGTGAAAGGTGCTGAACCAAACAGAGGATCATCGCCAAAGGGTTTTGCAGGCAGCTGCTAAAAATATCCGTGTCTGGTTCATCAAAGTGCGCAAGATGAAGGCCATCTACCATACCCTGAACCTGTGCAACATCGATGTGACACAGAAGTGCTTGATTGCTGAAGTCTGGTGTCCTGTTGCTGACCTCGATTCTATCCAGTTTGCTCTCAGGAGAGGCACTGTGAGTAACTGCTGTCTGCCACAGACTATCAACTGTTGTCAAGCACAGCATGGATTAATTGATTTTTCCGAATTGCCAGTCTCTGAAAATCATCCCTCTGGGCAGTTTGAGTCAGTCCTCACAGAGGACACTTCAATTAACAGGCAGGAATCGTGGCCTATAGATAAACTTAGCAGCAAATGGAAAGCTTTAAGTTCAGGAAAATGTTGTAATGGTAAAACATTTTCCTGTGTTTGAGTCCTTTGGTGTATTTAGTTAACCTGGT
Organism: Urocolius indicus; assembly: GCA_013401255.1. Lineage (NCBI taxonomy): Eukaryota > Metazoa > Chordata > Aves > Coliiformes > Coliidae > Urocolius > Urocolius indicus. The sequence continues at coordinate 22,551 of WBNH01008748.1, read as the reverse complement.
TGTGCTCTTTTGTCCTGCTGTTTGGATATCTAGTGAAATATACTGAAGGGAGTTATCCACAACATAAGCAAGCCGAGATAGACAGATAGAGAGTTGAGTGCCTTGAAGTCCTTTCATTTGCTGTTAAAAAAAAAAAAAAAAAAGAAAAACAAACTTGAGTTTTCTCTTGTTGGTCCTGATCAGACAGTGCTCATCCTTATCACCAGCCCTTCTGCTCCTGCTGTACAACATGGAGAGCAGAAACTCGGCAACCTTCCTCAGCTGCTCAAGTGTGTCTCTCATTGTGCAAGTGTACCTACAGAAATGGAAGCTTGTAGTTTTCCAAACCCTTAACAAGAAAGTAGTGTTTTTACCGTGCCTTCCAGACGTTTACTCTGAGAGTGGGGTTTCTAATCATCCTTTTTTTTGTCTTTTTTTTTTTTTTCACACAGGAGCACAGCGGATCTACTGTCCCATCTATTTTAAACAGGATGCAAACCAATCAGACCCCACCAACGTACAATAAAACTAACAAGTTCACTTGTGGCTTCCAAAACATTGTTGATGCTTATGGCATTGGAACATACCGGGAAATAAATCCAGGTAGATTCAGACTTTAGAAAAGTCCCAAGACATCTGTCTCCCTTGTTTATCCTATGTGAAAGTTTCTGGTAGAAACCTTTCAGAAGCGGGGGGGGAGGAAATTTGGGAATTATGTTGCTAAAGTGCATAAGTGATACTGTAGTAAATCTGGGCTTACTCAAATGCAGTGCAGTAGGAGCATGATCTTTTCTTTCACAGCACCCTACACGATCATCACCTTCCCGTTTCTGTTTGCCGTGATGTTTGGAGACTTTGGCCACGGAATCCTGATGACTCTGATTGCTGTCTGGATGGTGATTAGGGAAAGCCGTATTCTGTCACAGAAGAGTGACAACGAGGTAAAGTGGCGGGTCCTGCATTGCTTTGCATTGAAAACAAAGAGTGGCAGCTTGGTTTACTCACCTCTTCTCTTCCTTGCATTAACAATACCCATTAATTTCATAATAGTAGCAAGTTCTTTTGGTTTTTCCCCTCCTGTATTTATTGGAGTTATTCATTTCAGTTGCTGGAAGGAAATTACCAGGTGTAGTAGATAGCTGTTAGAAACAAATCACCCAAAACTCAATCAGATCATAAAGGGGTTCAGCCACTGCAAAACTCCTCATTTCTATACCTGTCTGTTGTATCTCCAGGACTTTTCCTATTTGCTGATCTAGGTGGGTTTTGTTTGCTCAGGGCTTAGGTTGGCAGGGGGTGAACCAGAGTTAAGATCCATTGACAGAGCATGCAAAAAGCTGAACAGGGTCTGTGCTGCCTAGTTCCAGACTAATGCTGCCAACTGGGGGTTTGCATCAGTGTGTGGAGTGCAGTTTATCCTCTTCAGCTAATCCCAGATACTCTGTAGACAGTCACGCTGTCTGTTTTATCCTCTGTATCCAGATCCTCCTCTGCAGTGCTACTTCTTGCAAACCCTTAATCCCTGCATGTGGCCGTTTGTCTTGCAACTGGCTTTATCTTTTTGAAACACCTTCCTTGTTCTCATGGACTTTCTTTGTTCTTTTTGGGTTGTTTTTTTTAATACTAGATGTTCAACATGGTTTTTAGTGGTCGATACATCATTCTGCTGATGGGACTGTTCTCCATTTACACTGGCCTCATCTACAATGACTGCTTCTCCAAGTCCCTTAATATGTTTGGCTCCTCATGGAGTGTCCGGCCGATGTTCTCAAAAGGAAATTGGTCGTGAGTAAATACTTGATACCTACATAAAGAGTGATGGGGGGGGAGGCGGGGATAAGCAGGTGATTCATCATTCCCCATTGTCCTCCCAACTCAGGAAAACCAAAACTTCTCCACTCAGTCTCAAGTAAAATTGGAAGAGGGCTGTAAAACCTATCGAGTTTCAAATGTAAAGATGCAGTTTAGCACCTTTCACATCACAGGCTTAGCAAGATTCCTGTCCCCTTCATCTTCACTTCTCATGACACTCAGTAACAGGTCAAGAAGCAGGTTTGTTACTAACTCAGGAGAATCTCAAGGATCACAGAGGAGGAACATTAAAACTCTCTCAGTCTGAGATGTTCCTCGCACTCAGAAGGGAATTTTTTGGTAGTTTTTACAGAAAGAGGACAGCATGCCTCTTGTTAATATTTGTATAATTTACTTCTACCCAAACAGAGATGCTGTGGTAGCAACTACTCCTCTGCTTCAGCTGAACCCTGCCATTCCAGGGGTGTTTGGTGGACCTTACCCCTTTGGCATTGACCCGGTAAGAGCTTCCATTGCAATCCTTCAAGAACATCCTCTGAGAAGTTGACAGATGTTGCTCAGTTCACTCTGAAAGATTTCCACAGCCCAGTTGTTCCCTTAGGAAACTCCCTGACAATGCTGGAAATAGTGTTGAATTATAAGACTCGGGATAGAGAGACTGGTTCAGTGGACACAGAAGGATTCTTTCCCACCCACCCTTTCTAACCTGCAGCGTTTTAAATCCAATCTGGCTACGCTCATAATTTCCTTCATGTAGTTACTTTGGTACCCTGGGGAATGTTCTCCCTTCAGTCAGTCTTGGAGTTGTAAGTTTCCCAGTAATCCTGTCATTTTGCATCTGCCTGCAACCATAGCACTGCTCTGAACACTGCCTGGAATATCTGGTGCAAAACTTGCATCTGTTCCACGTGAAAGAGGAAGTGCAGAAATGCAGAACTATGTGCTCACTGTTCATTTACATGGATTATTTGCTTTTCTTCTGCTAGGGATACGGCCCCCTTTTTGCCTGCAACTTTTCCCTACCCTAAAAACAAACAAGGTTGAATTCCTGCTCTGATGGCAGGATCGGTTGTGATTCTGATTTGATCTAGGTAACCTGCTTTTGCAGGGAGATGGGCTGGATGATCTCTAGAGGTCCCTTCTAACCTCCACCAATCCATGATTCTATTATGTGCTGTAATGCAGTGTTCCTAGCAGAAAAGGTTGTCTGCTCACTTGCTGAGAAGAGATCTATATGACAAACACTTCTTTAAAAAAAAACCTGCTCTTAACGGCCTGATACTTCCTAGGTTAACACTGTTTAGCTGCAAGTGAACATTTTCCTTCTCCTCTGTTTTTCTTGTACTTGGTGTTTGGCTGACCCTGTTGTCCTTCACAGATCTGGAATATTGCCAGCAATAAGCTGGCCTTCCTCAACTCGTTTAAGATGAAAATGTCTGTGATTCTTGGCATTATTCACATGCTCTTTGGTGTTGCATTGAGTCTTCTCAACCATATGTAAGTGCCTTGCTCTTTGTTTTTTTTCTCATGGTGGGGAGGGAAGTTGCTTAGAGTGTTGTGTGTGCATTAGTTCAAGATGCAGAAACCCATCAGACTTTAACCTTCTGACCAGAGGGTGCAATACAGTTGTTTCTGTCTGCACTTGTAGAAGTGTGCATGTCACACTGTTACTGTGGCTGGGCTCCCCAGCTCAAGAGTGACAGGGAGCTGCAGGAGAGAGGCCAGTGCTGGGCTACCAAGATGATCAGGGGTCTGGAACATGTCTGTGAGGAGGAAAAGCTGTGGGTCTTAGGGCTGTTTAGGCTGGAGAAGAGAAGGCTGGGGGGTGGCTTTATTAATGCTGAGAAAGCCCTAAAGGGTGTATACCAAGAGGATGGGGCCAGTCCTTTTTTTGTAATGACCAGTGCCAGGACAAGGGGTAAGGGACACAGGCTGCAACACAGGAAATTACACTGAAACAAGAGGGAAAAATTTGTTTGGTGCTGAGGTGAGGGATCCCTGGCCCAGGCTGCCCAGGGAGGGTGTGGAGGCTCCTTCTCAGGAGGTTTCCAAACCCACCTGGACACGTTCCTGTGTGACCTGATCGAAGGGAACCTGCTGTAGCAGAGGGTTGGATTGGTTGTGTTCTAGAGGTCCCTTCCAAACTCCCTCCAGAATGGGATTCTGTGTTTAGGCCCAGCAATCGAAATGCTGAGCTCCTGCACTTTTGTTCCAAAGACACTCTTAGACGTTGTCATTAAAAGTGTTTGCCCTACCTAAGCTCAGTGCTAACCAGACATAATGTTAAACTCTCCTTTTTTTCTTGTAGCTATTTTAAGAAGCCACTGAACATATACCTTGGATTTATTCCAGAAATGATTTTCATGTCCTCTCTCTTTGGATACCTTGTTATTCTCATTTTCTACAAATGGACGGCCTATGATGCTCACACCTCAAAGGATGCACCAAGCCTTTTAATACATTTTATCAACATGTTTCTGTTCTCCTATAGTGATACCAGTAATAAGATGCTTTATAAAGGGCAGGTACGTGTTCTTGCTAGAATAAAATCAGAGATGCTTCATAAAATTAGAGTCTTTCAGTGACCTTAGAATAACTGTGAAACGTTTTTCCTCTGTGATAGAGGTAACGTGGCATCACTTCCAAAGCCTGACACTGTGTGATGTTGAAGAATTCCCTGTAGCAGGAATTTATATCAGTCTGAACATAAATCATTTGACTCCAGAACATTAGTGGGAAATGAATAGGAATATTGCCCTGCACCTGCAATGTGGTGCCTCTAAGCTTAGGTAAAACGCTGAACACCACTTCTGCCTGGCAGTGTCAGACATCTGCCAAATTCTCATCCCCTGCAGAATGCCGTAGGGTTATTTTCCTAATCTAAACCAATACCAGCATTACATGCTGTGTACAGTCAGATGAGGCAGCTGCAAGCAGGCATTAAGTACAACACATCTTGCTGTCCCTGGAAAAGAGAGATACTGAGGCATCCACACACTCTGAGGGTTCAGTTGTTCACAGGATCCTTTGCTAGGTTTTGTGTGTTTGAAGATGGACTGAAACTAAATCAACTGAAACTTGTTTCTTTTCCAGAAAGGCCTCCAGTGTTTCCTTGTGGTGGTGGCATTGCTGTGTGTGCCGTGGATGCTGGTAGCTAAACCCCTGGTCCTTCGCCATCAGTATTTAAGGAGAAAGCACTTGGTGGGTGACTCGTACATTTCCAGTATGAAAACTAATGATGGTTGAAAAGCTATGTCCTCCCTCTTGATCTTGGATATGTAGGTTCACACTGCATTGTGACATGTAAAAGGTTTTTGCATGTTCTGAGGCATAAAGACAGGTGGGTTGTATTGGAGAAAAAGTGTTACCTGCCTGCCTCTCAGATCAGGATCCAGCATCATACTTGCCTTTAAAAACCCTTTATGCTGGTAATGATATAAAAGATTCGTCTGGCTTGGGCTTTGTCAGATGGTTTGGGAACACTGTCTTGCTGGTTGCTGTATGCACTTCTGTGCCTTTGCTAGGCTGACAGTGTAAAAGCAGAGATGTGAGCTTAATTGGCTGGCAGACTTATCAGCTGTCTTCGTTAAAGCAGTTTGGATGGGAAAAAAATATACATTTACGCAGTCATTATGTGAGAGGTGGCCTTCTGTGATACTCTCTAGGTTTCCAACTATACTGTAAAGTATCTTCTATATAAATGCAGGAACCTGGCACATGTGCACTGAGGATACTTGAAAATTCTCCCTGCATGTGTGGCAGACAGCTTTTAGGATGTTGAGTCAAAGATCAGCCCAGTTAAAGACACTCCCTCTCCCTTCTCTGACCATCTTTCATCCTCCCATGTCCCCTCCATTCGTCTCCCTTTCTCTTTTTGTTTTCCTCTTCATCCCTTTCTTTTCTTCCATTCACTATCAGGAAGGGCAGCCCGTGGAGGCCCAAGTCAGCACAGTCCCGAACGAGCAGGCACTAGAGGCAGCAGCGGCTGCAACAGTGAGTGGATTTAAAAATCACCTGATGGATTTAAAGATGGAAGTTGGCTTTCTATCTAATTACCAAGAGAGCATGGAATGTATCTTGAATTTCATAAGTGAATGACAACTGCACCTTTAGGGTGGAAAAAAAAAAAAAAAGCACTTTTCTCTTGGAAAGAGCAAAGTTTCAGCAAAAAAAAAATGATACATTCTGGAAGAACTACCAGGCTGAAGGATAATAGTTATGTCTGCACAGAATGCAGAGACGCTGCTTTGCAGGAGTGCTGCTGAAATCAAAACCTGCAGAGCAGCACAGGAATACCTTGCTACCACATCCCCCCAGGTTAAGTTCCCCTTTTTTCCTTCTCTTGCGTTATTTGTTTAAGAATAGTTTAGGATTCTTCTCAGGGAAGCATTTCTGTTTGCATTATGTGTTCCCAAACATCATGTCTACGTGATGGCCTCCCAACAGCTTCGTATCAGGAGTTATTGGATTTTTTACACCCGTGCCTTTTGTAGACACTTTGACTTGAAACTGATGTAAAACGTTTGTGCACAAAGAAGCCTCTCAGTAGCAGTTGTTTCTGCTTACTTGTGTCTAAACGTGTAGACAGCCCTTTACTGCCAAAGCTTTCTGGCAGAGTGGAGGTTGCAGCAGCTCCCAGAAAGTGGTCTCTTCCCCAGTACTGCGTATTTCCACTTGTTTTCAGTTGTGAATGTTGCCTAACTAGGAAGCATAAATGGGTAATGGGATAACTAGGAAGCATCAAGGGGTGATGGGATAAAGCTGCAACACAAAAAGTTTCATTTAAATATAAGAAAAAGCTATTTTACTGTGAGAGTGACAGAGCAGTGGAATAGGCTGCCCAGGGAGCGTGTGGAGGCTCCTTCCTTGGAGCTCTTCAGGCCCCACCTGGACATGTTCCTGTGTGACCTGATCTAGGTGGGAGCTGCTTCTGCAGGGGGGTTGGACTGGATGATCTCTAGAGGTCCCTTCCAACCCTACCATTCTATGATTCTATGATAAATCCCACAAACTGTGTGAAGCACATTGGGCATTTTTAACTGTTGGACAGTGTTTCTGGTGTGGCATTTCAAATACCCTCACAGAAATGTCAGAAACGAAAATAGGTCCTTTGTGCATAAACGCATCTCAATACAAGGAGCTGTGTGGGAAGGCCTTTGTATGAGATGTGGTTAGAAGTGATGATCAGAGCCTTTGGAGTTGCTTAGACTGGGTGGTTTACAGAGAACAAGTAGAAGTCGAGTGTGAAGGAGCTACAAATACAGAAATAGAATACTGATTCTAGTCATCAGAAACTTGCAGTGCTTCAAAGATGCTGAAAACCCTAATAAAAGCCTTGTCCTGCCTTTCCCCTCCCCGCCATTCTATTTCTATTTTCAGAGCATAAACATCTCCCTAATGCTGTTTTTGGACACCTGACTAGATCTTTAATTTGCGTCTGGCATTTTGGGCAAATGTTCTATAGCTCAGCCTAAAACAAAAGTAGGCTTGGAGGGGCACAGTGGGATGATCCACAGGTTGGTGGTAAGATGGTAGGGAGGAGGAAGCCTGCTGTAAATCAGTGGCGAGCTGTGCAGTGGTTACTGTTGTCAGGTGAGAGCAACTCCTGACAGTGTTTCGACTCAGTTTGTGGGTTATTCTTTTCTATTTAGAGTGCAGCAGAATTACAGCTGAGGGTCAGATGCTGAGTGTCACAACAAATGTCTAAAAAAGGAACTGCTTGCACAATGTAGAACCTCCAAGTAAGGGAAAGTCTGATTTCCCATATGTGGTGTTAGTGTGCCTGAGGAGCAAATGTGTGTATGTGTCTTTGTGTTGGTCCATTCTGCTTTGGGTTGCCACTACGTGACTCCTTTCATTTACGACAGCAGCAGCGGTGTTTGGTTGCTTGTCCAACAACTGCTGGGCAAAAAACATGGGTCTGTTTCACATCAGCACCAGCAAACGTCTTCTTGAGAGATGTGCCTTTTATTTTTCTGAGGGTTGTAGTGACTTCTCTGCTTTACAATTCTACTTTGTAGAAGTGTATCAAGTATTCATTCAGACAGACTTCTTCTTTTCCCCCCCCAGCCCAAGCAGGAATCAGCACCTTTCCCATCCAAGCTGGGAAATAGAATTGCAGAGCTGGCTTAACCTGGGCCTTAATGTTTCATTTTTTCTTCTGTGAGGTGCTGCTGCACGTGGAGTCATGAGAAATGTGTGCTCTGGCAGTAAAACACAAACAACACTTTGCTCTTTCTTTTTCTGTGTGTGTTAGGGAACGCACAACTTTGGTGGAATCCGAGTGGGCAACGGACCGACCGAGGAGGATGCTGAGATCATTCAGCATGACCAGCTCTCCACCCATTCCGAGGAGGGGGAAGAGGTAAGCAAGCACCTTGATCATCCTCCTCTCAGGGCAGCACAGCTGAGAGCAGGATGTGCTAGTGTTTTGGCTGTAGGTACTGAATGCCTAAGCTGTTTCAGTTGTAATCTGCTTATAAAGGGAAATGTGGCTCTGAGTGTCCCAGTTACAAAGAACCACCATTTGAGGGGCTACACAGTGGGAGTTACACAGTGCTCCCAGGTGGCATATGCACCTTTCATTGTGGGTGAAGTGCAGCATGATGGTTCTGCCTCCTTCTCCACTGTCATCTGTATTTCTGCAGCAGTGAAGTCTTGCTTATAGATTAATTTTGGCTGCTGGGAGCAATATTAATTACCTTGTCTTAACCACTGCTAGGGAAGAAAAAGGAGTTGATCTCATGTAGTTTAGGAGTATTCTGATGCCTGTTAATTCTCCAGCAGTATCTTTCCTTTATGCATGGCGATGTGTTAGTGCTTTACTGTGTCATGTTTAGGAGGGAATGATTGAATGTGTTCATGATTCATGTTGCGACTGAGACAACACACTAAATGTAAACTTATGTTTTCAAGCCTACAGAGGATGAGGTGGTAAGACTTAACAGCCAGTTTTGCCTTCATGTGTATCTGGACCATTTCCCATTGGTGTAAAACACATGCTGAACTAAACATGTTATGTTACAACGTCGTGTTCTCCAAAAGATCTAGCTATTGACACATCACAGGCCATTTTTAGTTCTTTATACGTACATGCCCATTAACAGACCCTTAATTACTTCATCTACACAGCTTGTTTGTCTTATCCCCTGTTTGCAGATCTCTCTGAGTTTACCTGGAAAGCTGGGAGTCTGAAACAGAAAAGTTGTTGCTTTTAAACTCTTTTAGAAGTCTCGTTTGCTCTGTGTTGTGTCTTTGGTAATTCTGCACTGCAGCCAGCTGTGCAGTTTAAAGGTATTTTTAAAGCCTAAATCCTAAAAGGACTTTTAAATCCAAATGTCTCTTTAAAGATCTTTCACTTCTCAAACTGTCTGCCGTTTTTAAGGATGGTACTGGTTGTTGCTAAGTCAGCTAAGACAGCAAAACCAGGCTGGTTTCGTACAGTTCAACAACTTGACTAACCAGTGCCTTTCTGTAAAAGGGGAACTAGTCATTCTCAGACACTCATAACAAGTGCTAAAGGAGTGGTTTCGTATTCTTCTGATGCAGTATTGACTGTAGGTTTTGGTGCAATCAGGTAACCAATTGTATTCAAAACCATACATAAATGCTGTGAAATTAGAGTAACTTCATAATGGTGAATGCTGGTGTAAATTGTGCTGAAAGTGCTTTTGCTTAGAGATCTGTTGTGCTTAGGCCCATCTAGCATTGAGGGGGAGGCATGGAAACACTACGCTGGCATAGGCCTCTTTGCTCTATCTGTCACTAACCCTGTGAAAAATGGGTGAAACTACAAATACCGTGCCGTAATCCTGCTGATTCTTCCAGTTACTTCGTGGTAACTCTCTGGCAGTTGCATGTGGCTGTAAATTGTCATTGTTCAAATACTTAGCACGTTCCATGCACTGCACACTGACTTGCCATGGGTGCTGGGAGGGGGTACTGTTCACGGGGGCAGGCTTTATTAAAGAGCTTTGCAGTTCTGTGGAGAAAGTATTAGGCTTTGGACAGCTAATTTAACTTAATTGTTTGAAATCTTTGGGCCCTGGATTATACTAGGGGAGAAATAGGAATATAAATAGCTTTCTGTGCGTGCCTAGAGCATTAGTCACTTGATGTATTTAAAGCATGTTCACTTAAATATGAGGAGTTTCCGAAGCATGGATTAAATCCAAAATGTAAGGAATGCTTTCCCAAGCTGCACAATAAGAATCTGTCCTACATGGCAGACTTCCTTATAAGTTCTTCTTGTATTATCTCAGAAAATTACCAAGACACAGAGACTTTGCCAGTGAATGGTGCAGAGATGTGACTTTTTATCAAGATTGCTTGGTGCAGTAGTTCTGCTTTTAGAAAGGGCAGGTTCATACCTTGCAAAATGGAGCGTGGGCTTGGAATACTGTTCCCCTCACACAATTTACCAGTGGATTCATGTGAATACCATCTTGCTGCTGAACAGTCTTTTCCTGGCAAAGTCCATGGCTGAATTGGAAACACCTGACTTTCACACGCTCCGTGAAAGCTGCAGCAGTGAGCTATTGTTCCACAAAACCTGGCAAGACTAAAGAATTCATTATTTTTCATTTATTAAACTGACATGCTAAACCAGGAGAAGACAGTATCAGTGTCTAAACTCCAAACACAGTGCCCTTGGTCATTGCACCAGGTAGTGTGCTCATTTTCCCCAGCCAGACAGCCCTTGCCTCTTGCAAGGCTCGCAGCTCTCTTCATTCTCTGTGTTCCCTTTGCAGTTTGACTTTGCTGATACTGTGGTGTACCAGGCTATCCACACCATCGAATATTGCCTGGGGTGCATTTCAAACACTGCATCCTACTTGAGGCTCTGGGCTCTCAGCTTAGCCCATGCACGTGAGTATTCGTCAGGGAGGTTTGGATCCTCCATGTCTCTCATCACCCTGGGCAGGCAGCAGGTGGAAAAGGCAGGAACACAAACAGCTTTTGGGGAGCTCAACTGTCAAGCGCTGCTGGAAAAGGACAGAGTTGGGATTAATTAAGTCTAAACACCAGCATCTCTACTTGCAGTGCACTTTGGGAGGGAGGTATGGAGTTGAAAGCACTGAATAAAGCAAACAGCTGCTGAGCAAGGAGCCTGCCCTGCACTGTGTGTGGCAGTTGGAGGCAATGTCCTGATATACATGTAGCTGCAGAAGCTTTGTCCCTCCCAGTTCCCACCTCGTTGCAGCAGATTTTGCTTGACTTCAGTTTTGGCTTTGTAAATAAACTGCAGCAACCCTCCACTCTTGCTGAACGCTCTGAAATGAGCCCTGTCCCTTCTTTCTCCCGACAGAGCTCTCAGAGGTCCTCTGGACCATGGTGATCCACGTTGGGCTCAGTGTGAGGACCCTGGCTGGAGGTTTTGGCCTCTTCTTCATCTTTGCTGCTTTTGCTACCCTGACAGTAGCAATCCTCCTGGTCATGGAGGGGCTGTCTGCTTTTCTCCATGCTCTCCGTTTGCACTGGTGAGTTACTGGAACATGCAGGAACTTCAGAGCTCCTCATAGTAAGGAAATTGCTGTCACATGAATGATGCAGAAATGCCAGGTTGATGCACAGGAAAGTAAAATGGAGGTAGTGGATAGTACTGAGATGATGTTCAGAAGGGCTGGAGTACCACAAATCCACCTTGACACCTAAATGTCCTGCAGCAGCTGTGCTCCTACGGCAGAGAGTCCTAAAGGGGTGAGAGATACCAGTCTTGTTTCTTGCGATAGATGCACTCTTTCCTGATTTCATGCATAATTGTAGGGAGCAACTGATCTCTGCCTAAAAACAGACTAAAGCCTCGTGAATAGTGGGCTGGGAAGGCTGTGCTAGCTGCATGAGCTTGCCTGTGGCTTGCAGTAGGAACTTCTTGTTCTGTGTTTTGGTCTTTTGCCTGGTTCCCATGTTTGTTTTGCTTCGTGTACAAGGGGCTACTGACAGCAGTTTCCTTCACGTGCTCTTGCTGGTCTCCCTAAGACCTTGCAGAGAACAGGGGCAGCTTTGCCTCTCTGCCCTTTGGGATGCTGTGGAATGGTAGCAGGTTCCTGCTGGTCTTGCTTTTTGGCAGGTGCTTTTGTAAGCCCCCTTTCCCTCGATTATTAAACTCCTGTGTGTGTAGACAGCCAGTAAACAAGGAGCAATTACTCACCAGAGTGCTCCTTGCTTTCTCTGTTCTCAAGCATGGAAAGTATTCAAGAGCTTTCTCTAATCTTTATTTAAGAGCTCTCCTTGTTCCACTTCAGATTCTATGGTTAGTGCACTGGTGGGATCAAAGGAGCAATGTGAGGATGGGTTTTGCTCCCCTAGGGTTCTCTTCAGCCTAAAGTGTAGGAGACTATGTCTGTGCCTCTGCATCAGGTCGTTGCTGTCTCTTAAGGCAGCTTCTGTCCTGGTAGATCAGAGGAACAAAGTGAAGTCCCATGAAGCTCACAAGGAATGTTTTGTCTTGCTCAGATGGGAAGGAAAAGCTGTGGTGAGCCTGTTGGGAAAGTAGTTCTGCAAATGAAAAAGGAAGCCAGCCTGTGAGAGAAAAAGGAAGCCTTTAAGGGGGGGGGGGGGTGGAAGAAGCAAATCAGGCTTTTTGCACTTTGCTGGTGCTTCTGGGGAAGGAAGACTTTGTCCTTTTGCTCTCCTCAGTAACAGTTTGCAGGGTGCAGGCTGGAGTGTGCTGCAGCACCTGGGTCTTTGTAGCTCGAGCTAGTTGAGCTTCACCCAGGGATTCAGAGGTGTAGCCATCTTGTGCTGAGGGAACCCAGGGGGCTGAAAATGGCTGCTGGATGGTGCTTCTGTTTTTCCTGGCAACCAGCCTAGAAATCTTCATACCAGTCACTTGAGAACTCCTTGCTGACTGGCTGGTGTTTCCTCATCCTGCTGTCACTGTACAACACCATTGCATCAGTGTGAAAGAAGGAGCTCTGCAGAGCCTGCCTGGTGTTGCTGCTAGCAGCCTGAGAGAAGCCAGGGAGGCAGCAGCACTGCTGGTGGTTTTAATGTGCAATCACTTGTGAGTTAGTGGATTTGCAAAGTCTTTGTCTTTCTCTGGACTTGCAGTGCTGCATGGCACATTTCTGAGCAACAACAGACAGTTCTGAATGCCTTGTCCTCTTGGCAGGCTGTGTTTTCCTTCTTACCCAGAGAAATTGGCTCAGATAAGAAAGCTGCTTTTTTTATTGGGTTTTGGTGTTTTTTCCTCTAGAGGTACCTGTCTTGTGTTAATAACCATAAGCTGCATGTGCAGATACCACTCACAGAGTACCTAGAACAAGCGCAAACTGGAGGCTGCAGCTCAGCCAAGAGATGACTTTTCACAATGCCCAGGCTACCTCTACAGGGTGATTAAAAACAAACAAACAAACAAACAAACAAATGTCTGGAAACACGTCAAGGGAAGGTGTGTGTCACCAAAATGGCAAACACAGAAACTCAGCTGAGCCACGGCAGTAAGCACACAGACCCCTGTTGCACTGCAAAGCAGTGCAGAGCACTTCCTGGGGAGCTGCAGAATTTGAAGCCCTTCATGAAGTCACTTTTTTCCCTACAAAATAATTTCCAACTTGTAAAACTTNCAAAAACCCCAAACCTGTTGAAGCCCAGAGCCTGAAAAGCAAGCTGAAGGCAGTGTTTCAGCCTGCAGATCATCTGCTGAAGATTATTTGGGATTAGTTGGATTTTTGTTATCACAGCGGAGAGGAAAGCACCTGCGTTTGTTTAAAAGAACATGCTGTTAGCATTCCTCCTTGCTTCTGAGCACGAAATCAGGATGTTTCCAATGGTAGGTGTTCCCTTTTTAGAAGTGGGGGGGGAGGGGAGGGGTAGGTGTCAAATACAGCTGTCCTGGGAGGAGCAGATCAGATTTTCTGGCTGTGGGAGAAGAGTCACCTATCAGGAATTCTGAAGGTGTGGGTGGTTCAGCCTTCCTGGAGAAAACAACAAAAAAAAAAACAAGGAGGAATTTAGCATGTGTCTTACTGGTGGGTTAAAAAGCACAGATTGTTCCATGTGCTCTGCCTGTCAGTCCCAAATGAGGAAGGTTTAGGTTTGTGCTTTGTCCAGAAAGGATGCATTCTTTCAGCGGGTTGGGTTGTTCAGGGGTGGAGGAAGCACTCTGGAGTGCTGCCAGGATCACAGGCACGTGCATCAGAGGTCTGCTGGAGCTCAGTAGCTCTGCCTGTTAACTCCTTTCATTGTAACATCACTGCTCTGGAATATTTTACCTCTCTGTTTAATTCCTAGTCATGTGATTCGATGTTGAATGTTCAGGTTAAAGTAGCTTACCTCTGTGTTTGTGTGGAAGGTTGGATCTTCTAACCTGAACAGGCTGTGCCCAAAATAAGAGGTTTTTTGACTTGGATTTAAAGTAAGGTCCCAACATGGTGGGTTGTTGCAGGAATAGGGTTCCAGTGGAGCTGTTTTCCTGTGTGAAGCAGTATTTTAGGCTCAGTTTTAGGCCTGATCTTGAACCAGAAGCTGTTCTCCCTAGGGTGTGTGCCAAGCCTGGATAGCACCAGGCATTATACAAAGCAAATTGTGTTAATTCGGAGCTGTGAAAGGTAGCGTTTATATTGCTGTGTAGGAGAGAGGTTGATGCTAAATGAGCATCCTGATGTAGGTGGCTCGGTTCCAGAGCTGGAAGCAGTCAAACTAGGTTGTTCAGGCTTGGCCCTGCTTCCCCAAGTACTTCTCAAGTCTCTCACCCCTAGTCCACCTCCATCAGTGTGGAGAACGTGGGTCCTGGCTCTGTGTGATGACAGGTTTGGCAAGCACAGGATGCTGTGGTGGTCTGCTCTGGGAAAAGATTTCAGTCTGTTCTCTCCCTTGGGTGTAGCATCAGCAGCTTCCTCAGCAGGTAGGTGCACTTCACAGAATCACAGAATCCCAGCATGGTGGGGGCTGGAATGGCCCTGCAGAGCTCCTCCAGCCCCAGCCCCTGCTAAAGCAGGTTCTCCTCGACCAGGGGGCACAGAAACGTGTCCAGGTGGGTTTGGAAACCTCCTGAGAAGGAGCTTCCACACCCTCCCTGGGCAGCCTGGGCCAGGGCTCCCTCAGCTCAGCACCAAAGGAGTTTTTAAGTGGAACTGTTTGTGTTCCAGCTTCTGTCCATCACCCCTTGTCCTGTCACTGGACACTACAGGAAAAAAAAGTGTCACCTCATCCTTCTGACACCCACCCTTTAAGTACTTCCAACTAACTGTTGATGAGATCCTCCCTCAGCCTTCTCTTCTTTAGGCTGAACAGCCCCAAATCCCACAGCCTTTCCTCATAAAGAAGATGCTCCATTCTCCTGATGATCTTGGTGGCCCTTCACAGGCTTGAGAGCGTGGGGTTTTTATTGTGAGCTGCCTGAGCCGTGTGTCACTGTCCCACAGACATCCCTAGAAGGAGTGGCAGTGAGGTGGGGCAGCAGCAGTGCCGTGAGGGGCAGCTGAAGGCAGGGAGCTCACGCCATGTCAGGTTCTGAACAGCCAAGCTGGAGGGTGCAGAGAGGAACACTCAAATAGATTTCAGCCACAACAGATGTGATCAGTCCCCAACTTCCCCAGGGGGGGACACAGGGAGTGGGGGAAGAAGAGCAGCAGTTATGAGGCACTTTGTGGGCGGCTGTTGTCAGCTGTAAGCTGAGAGTGGGCAGGCAGACCCTGCCCTGCCTGGGCAGAGCTCCTGGCCCCTGGCCACCCGAGGGGGAAGGCTGTTTTCCCAGAGGCGTGGGTGTGCTGGACCCCACTCCCCACCCGCCTGCCAGAACTTTACTTTTGGAAAGGTCATGAGCCAGAGCTTGTCTTTAGTGCAGCCGTAAGAGCACGCTGCTGCTCTAAAAGGCAGCCTCCTGACGAGTCGCACTGCTGTCCTTTTTGGGAAAGACCAGCTGCAACAATCTCTACACAAACACACCCCGAATCGCAGCCGACCCCGGTTGTTGGCACGCGTTGTTCGGAACACAACTGCTCAGGAGGCATTTGTGCTAAAGGTGAGGTGAAGTTCTTGCTCAGAGACTGTCTATACAGTCGTTTCACACAGGACTGGGAGCTGCCTCGTTTTTTCTGGACAGTGTTGGGTGCCTTGTGGCTCTGCTGGGTTGGAAAATCCACAGAACTACGGTCCAGCAAACACTTCAAGCTCAATTATTAACACAAAAAGCTTGAAGAGTGGGTTTTCTTTAATGCTGGCTGCCAGAAAGCTCTGTAGACTGTTTACTTAGAGTGCAGTGCTAACTGCCTGGTAAATTCTTGTGCAGAACTTGATCACTGATGGGCCCAGACACACAGCACAGAGTTTAGCAGCAGAGCTGATGCATGTGGCAGCCACTGATCCTGGAAGGAGCAGGGCCTTGGATTCTGGGTGTTGTTACAGACAGAAACACAGAACATTCAAGCCATGATCATTTGGTTAAATCAGTCTTTTCACCAGTTCCTCAGCCTTTGCAACAGCTTCTGCTTGAGCTTCAGGGATCCAGTTGTGGCCAGTTGTAACCGAGTGTGTGCAGAAGGAGCTTTCAGATGTCAGGGCCAGCTGGAACAGTTAAATCACCAGGGCTGAAATTCCATTTGCAGTGGGTTCTGTGTGAGTCAGATACCCAGCCCTGTGCCTCTTGATTTCCCTCTGCTTACAGAATAGTCACTTAGTCACAGGATACTTATGGAGATTATCAGGGTTCCTGAAAAACTGGAGCGTGTTGGCAAGGAGCCTGTCCTCCCACACGGAAAATCCTGCTCGTCCCAGGGATTCCTCTGCAGGGGACTCTGTGTGTCTGCACGGGCAGGCAGCAGAGGAGAGGAGCAGAAAACTCTGACCATCTCCCTCATGAGCTCTGTTAGAATCACAGAATGGTGGGGGGTTGGAAGGGACCTTTAGAGCTCATCCAGTGCAACCTCCCTGCAGAAGCAGCTCCCACCTAGATCAGGTCACACAGGAACGTCTCCAGGTGGGGCTTTGAAGAGCTCCATGGAAGGAGCCTCCACACCCTCCCTGGGCTCCCTCACTGAAACAGTTGGGAAATGGCTCTTTTCTCTTTTTTTTTGCCAGCTGAAATACCATCAGCTCTGCAGTTTGACTGCTTTTTGTGCTTCATAACATTGCTTCTCCTCAGCCGCGTTAAATCGCTCCAGAGTTCACTGTCACTCGTTTCCTGCAGAGGCTTGGGGGTTGTTTAGCAGATCAGGCAGTGGAAAGTCTTCCTCATGAGGCTCCTGAAACACTGTGCTTGTTTGTGCTGTGAATCATCGGATTATGTGTGGGGGGGGGGGGTTCTTCCCCTATTTGGCTGCTGCTGCCCATTGGTCAGTTCTCTAGAATGATTCTTTTTTTAAACAGAGTTTATTAGGGGAAGCAGGCAAAACAAGGCTCAGCTAATGTTCTGCTGGAGACAACAGGCACATCTCTAGCTCAGCAGAAGTAGTCATGCGGGGATAAACCAAACAGTCTTCGGTAAATAAACAGAAGCAGCTGATGGAGGAAGTCTGAGCGCAGCATCACGCGATGGAGGGCTGTTGCTCCTCAGCGGTGCTGCACCCGGGGAGCTCACCCTAAGTTTTGTTGCCCTTTTATTGCCCTAGTAAAAAAAAAACAAAGGGGCAATAAAAAAAAAAGAGGGGGGTGGGATGGAAGAGCCTGGGCAGTTCTGCTTTGTTCTGCCACAGGAACATCAAACAGAACAGTGGGGTTTGTGCCACAGAGGTGCCACGTGACAGAAACGCTTCTGTCCCTTCAGAGCTCGGGGGGCTTTGTAGTTCCACGGTCACACTTTTAATGGAGCTGTTGCTGCTTGCTGACTGGTGCCTGAGAGCTGCCTTTTTAAGGAACTCTTCCCTCTTTTGCAGGATTGAGTTCCAGAACAAGTTCTACACTGGCACTGGATTCAAGTTCCTCCCTTTCTCCTTCGATACCATCCGTGAGGGGCGGTTTGATGATTAACCACCCCTCTGCTCCCGGCTCCGTTCGGTGTTGTGTGTTTATGGCTCGCCCTTTCCCCCCCCCTCTTCGTGCCTCTGTGAGTTGCATGTAACTCTCCCATAGTGAAAAATAACTTATTGCAGCACCCCTCCAGTCTCACCCCAGCGTTTCAGAGCCCGGGAGCTTTGATGTTTCCGGGTAACGAGTGACACTGGATCAAGACGCAACTTTACCCCACCGCAGATGTGAAGTGCATGGAGCATCTGAGCGTGGTGTGTGATAGATGTACGTGTCGTGTCGTGAGTTCCCCGTCAGGCTTATCTGGGCAATGTGGGAAATGCAGCTCTGGCTGAATTGAGTGTACCAGCACAGGGAGGAAAAGCACAGCAGCTTCAGCATGCCCCAAAGCTTGCAGCTTGGGAAGAAGGAGGGGATTTAAGGGGATAAAAAACAAACTTGGATCCTCTGTGTCTCTGCCTCTGATTAAACAAAGGGTGAGCAGCAGGCAGCTGACAATCCAGGGCCTGCTTTTCCTGTCTCTGGAGCCCTCCACATTATGCCACGTTATAATCTGATAAAACCAGTCTCTCATCCCCTGGAGGGATTGGGCTCTTTGAACTCTCGCTGGGGCTTGAGGAGCTGAGACAAAGGGTTACATCTCATCCTCGGGGCATGGTGGCTGTTTGCTCTGTTGGCTGGGAAACGCCTGGTCCTTGAAGGAAAGGCTCTTCCATTCCTCCCTGGAGATGAGAAGCTCCCTTAACCTGCACATTTGCATCCCAGGCACAACCCTGTCAAAGCAGCAAAGGCTCTTTCCACCGCTTGTTTCTGGAGGCAGTGGTGGGGCTGAGGCACAGAGGCCTTGGCTGTGGAGCAGGGACCAGCTGTGGGGGCAAACAGTCGTCTCAGGTACTGACTTCAGAGCTTCTCCTGTGAAAACAAAGCCCTGAGGCTGCAAAGCCCTAGAGGGACATCCAGATAACACTCTGTAGATGTGGCATCAGCAGTGGAAGGTACCAGTGATACATATGCTTAGGGGTCTGAGGGCCCTTGAGGGAGAACAGAGGCCAAGTCTTGACAACATTAATCCCCTGGCAGTGGAGTCTCAGAGGTATTTCTCTGCAGCAGCTGTTGCTTTTTTCTTCTCCTGGGCAAGATGTAAATAGTTTCTTGTATTTTTTCTCCAATGTGATGTAGCTGTAGGAGCAGGGGGGATATATGTGTGTGTGTGTGTGTAGTGCTGTGTGTAACCGTTGTGTTTCACTCTCACAGTTGAAGTGTTTGGTGTTTGAACAGATTAGAACAGTAGCAAGAGTCGTTGTAACCTGGAGCTGAGGAAGAAACCCCGCACGGTGCAGGGTTGGTTAAAATGAGTGGAGAAGGGTGCACTGCAGGCTGCAAGGGGAGGGTGCGGGCAGCTCCTGGTCCGGGGCTGTGTTTGCAGGGAGACTGGGCTGTGTGTTTCACGTGGGTGTTCGCAGAACAAAAGGTGAAATCAAAACGCGGCCGCAGGTGAGGCAGCGACAGCAGTCCTGCCGTCCTGGTGCAGTGTGCTGCTGACAGACATACAAATTAAACCAACTGCGCAACAAGCAGCGTTGTGGCCTCTTCTGTGCTTCCCCCTCCGTGCTCTCCGATGGGGCTTCACGCGGCTTCGCTTCCCCGTCTGACACCAGAGCCCCCAAAGCTTCCTGAGGGAGGGAGCTGGGACCTTCAGCTTTCCAGTCCTGGGCTCCTCTCACCTTGGCAGCCAGTGCAGTGGGGTGGGCAGAGCTGTAAAGTGAGACTGGCTGAAACGTCTCTGTGCTTACCAAGCCCTTGGCTGACGAGCAGAGACTGCTTTGTGCTGGAGCCTCCTGCCTACCCCGATAAACCCCTTAACCCAGTGAAATGACCACGGCTTGATTAAACCCGGCTGCTGTGGATGCCCTTTGCTGGGGACTGGCACAAACACCGCTCTGCTGGCTTGAGGGCTGCTGCCCTGCTCCTGGCCCCCGGAGCTGGGGAGTGGGGGCGAAAGCCCTTTCCCACTCAGGAGGGACCTGTTTATTCAGGCCTTTCCTGCAGGCCTGGAGCTGCCCGAGGGGTTGTGTTTTTTTTCCACATGTGCAGGAAGGGAGGTTTCTGCGGGGGTTTTGGTGATTGTGTTTCTGAGGTTGTTGCAGCCAGCTGTGTTTCCTGGTGTGCCTGGGAGGGTGAGGAGCCAGTGGGTGCTGCCCCTTGTCCTCCTGCACCCCTCCTCTGCAGAGCTGAACCCCTGCTGCTGCCGGTGCCAGCTGTGGCAAGGGGATGGCTCTCCCCTTTCTCCCCCTTTTTTTTCCCCCTGCTCTCTTGCACCAATCTTGTGCGCAATCACGGTATTTGTGCCTGTTTCCATGGCTCTCCTTGGCTCCCTTCAGGGTTCTGGGGCCACACGGGCAGCCCTGGCTGCTGGCAGCAGAACAGGACCGACACACACACACACCACACACACACAAGCTTCATGGGCAATGCTGGCTGGGGAAAAACCCTGAGCCTGCCCTTCCTTTTCTGCAGCCGAGGAGGTGTCAGGGCCCTGCTCTGTCCTCGAAGCCCCCCCTGCAGCTGAGACACCTTGCACACCCCAGGCAAGGCCCTACCCTTGCCCCTTTGGAGTGGGGGCTCATGTTTGCACCTCCCCTGTATAACAGCTCCGTGTAGGGGTCCGGCTGCGCTGCGGGACCTCTGCCACCTCCCCATGGCAGGGGCTTCCCTGCCCCTACCCCATCAGCCTTCGCTGAGCGAGGGGGACCCCGAGGTCCGAGGGTGCAAACCAGCTGCCGGGGGATATGCAGCAGCAGCTTCTGCACCCACCCGTCTCCACCGGCAGCGAGGGCTCTGTCCCCGACGTACGGAGCATCCCCCGGGGCCGCTCCTCCAGCTCCCCCCGTGCGCGACGCGGCCCCGGCCCCGGCCCCGGTCTGGCGGCGCCTCCTGCCGGCCACAGCGGCCCCGGAGCGGCGGCTGCGGGGCTGAGCCCGGGCCCGGGGGGGAAGGTGCAGCCCCGGGAGGGGTCGATCCTGGGAGCCCGGAGCCGAGTCAGCGCCGCTTCCCTCCGGGATGGAGGATGCTCTGGGCCCGCCGCGGTGCGGGTGGAACCAGAGATACAGCCCGGAGTCACCCGTGCCAGCCCCGCTCAGGCAGCTCCGGCGGCTCCTGCCCCTCGAGGGGAGGGTCCCGCGACCCCACGCAGGAGCCGCAGCCCTGATCACCTCCTGCTTCACACAGGAGCCGCAGCCCCACGCAGGAGCCGCTGCCCCACGCAAGAGCCACTGCCCTGGTCTATTGCTGCCCCACGCAGGAGCCGCTGCCCTGGTCTCTTGCTGCCCCACGCAGGAGCCACTGCCCCGGTCTCTTGCTGCCCCACGCGGGAGCCGCTGCCCCGATCTCCCACTGCCCCACGCAGGAGCCGCTGCTCCGGCCTCTTGCTGCCCCACGCAGGAGCCGCTGCCCTGGTCTCTTGCTGCCCCACGCAGGAGCCACTGCCCCGG
>WBNH01008745.1:0-98186 GCA_013401255.1 Urocolius indicus | reverse complement strand
AGTTTGGTGCCATCAAGGAACTTCCTGAGGTTCACTGAGGGTCACCCTCATCCAGGTGGTTGATGAAGATGTTGAACAAGACTGGCCCAGAACCGATCCTTGAGGAACTCCACTGGCCACAGACCTCCAACTCAATTCTGTACCATTGCTCACCACCCTCTGGGCTCTGTCATTCAACCAGCTCTTGATCCACCTCACCATCCATTCATCTAATCCACACTGCCTGATATTTCTGATGAAGATTTAACAAGGTAACAAGGGGAGGAAGCTGCAGTGGTGTTCCATTGAGCAGTTCTTGAAATATCCCCTGGCTCTGATGTGGCATTTCAAAAGAACTTCGTACTTATGGCTTATTGTGGTCATGTCTTATGGTTATTCTAAAATGATGGAGAGTGGCTTAGCAATAACATCAGTGAACTCCTTCAGCACTTGTGGGTTCATCCTATCAGGACCCATGGATTTGTGTTTGTCTAGATTACCTAGTAGATCCCTAACCCAGTCCTCCCTAAGGGATTGGGTTAGGGACCAAGGACCAAGGGATGGTCCTCCTTTCTGTAGACTTCATCTTCCAGAGACTGGGCTTCCCGAGGGCTGGCCTGGGCTGTAAAGACTGAAGCAAAGAATACACTCAGTAGCTCTATGTTTCCTCTGTCACCAAGCCATTCTGCTCATTCAGCAGCGGGCTAACATTCTCCCTTGTCTTTGTTTTGCTGTGAATGTACTTGAAGAAACTCTTCTTATTCTCCTTTACATCCTTTGCCAGATTCATTTCCACGAGAGACTTAAGCCTTCCTTGTTTTATCCTTGCATACTCTGTTGATATTCCTATACTCTTCCCAAACAACAAAAACCTTTTTCCACATCTCATAGACTTCTTTCTTCCATTTTAGTGATCTTTTGATTTTGTATTTATTCTTTGAATGACATAAGGGTTTTGAATTTTTTTTATTAGTCAGTTTAATAATATTTACAAAAAATCCTCAGGAAGATATTTACATTTCTCAAAATTAATCATATTATCAATCATAATAAATGTACTTTCTAGAGTAAGAAGGAAAGGATGCTGCTAGCTGTTGATGAAACAATTAGAGTTTAGTTACAGAAAAGATCAAAGAAATAATTTTTTCATGGCAAATGTCACCTGCAACTTAATAGTTACAGTAGTTATTACTTACTTCAGTGAACTTTTGATCTGTTTGCCATTTCTTAAAAACAATTTATAAGCTCAAAACTAGAGCTTCCAAACTAAAGCTTCTAAGCTTCCCATCTGTAGCTCTCAGAGTCAGGCCAGCATGAATCACAAGAAGCCAATTACAGCAAAGTATTGCCATGCCAGCAGTGGCATTCACTTTTCTTTAATATTTTCACTAACCTTATTTCCCCTGTGAGCAAAATAGCTGCTGCTGTTTGTTCAGACTTGGCGGCCATAGTAGGACTGGCTGTCAGACATCGTGAGCTCCTCTTGCTAATTTCAAGCTCTGTTGAGCAGTACTGTGGTGGCAAGACTATCACTCAGCGTTTAGGAACAGCCCCAGTAGGGGGTGTAAAAAAACTAAGGGAATTCTATAGGTTTTGCTTATCAGAGAAAAAAAAAGGTAGATTTTGTTTGTTTTTTTTTTTAATGGAAGAATTCACTGTTACTCCTCTAAGAAAAAGTGACTAGAAAGAATCATAAGACACTGGCCAGCACCAGGTGCCAACATATGTTAACACATGGTATAAGTTCAATTAGGATTATTAAAAAGCTTAAGAATATCTACACAAATATCATTTAGCTTACTGAAACCATGCTATAATATCATGGCTGAGGTAGCATATATCTGAGTAGCACAGGTACAGAAAGAGAAATTTAAAAATAGACAGGTCTAGTGATGTAGAATATACCTACCACAAACCAATAGGTCAAAACCACATTGTTGTCTTTTTTCTCTTCATTTTTTATAAATGACATAAATTAAATGTGACACTATTAACCACAGAGAGTACAAAGGCATCCTAAGTAGGTCCACTTCCAGGCCATTAATAAATATTGTCATTGTGGGAAACCATTTCCTAGCAGTAGGATATCAAGTCCAACAAATGGAAATGTCAATCCATGACCCTGGAGAGGAATAAGCCAAGCAGCCGAAAGGCAATTTTGCAGAAAAAGATCTGAGGGTCTGGTTGGACAACAAGTTGAACATGAGCCAGCCATGTGCCCTTGAAGCAAAGTAGGCCAAAAGCATCTGTAGCTCCATTAGGAGAAAGGCATTGGCAGCAGGCCGTGGGAGGTGACCTTTTCGATCTACTCAACATTGGTGGGCCACATCTGGAGTGCTGGTTTCAGGTGTTGGCTTCCCAAGACATGAGTAACATGGAAAAACTCAAATGAGTTCAGCAGAGGACCATGAAGCTGATAGAATCACAGAATCATTTCAGCTGGAAGAGACATTTAAGAATATCGAGTCCAGCATTGTCCCAGCCCTATCAACCACTAGGCCATTTATTGTGAGAGTGACTGAGCAGTGTAATAGGCTGCCCAGAGGTATTGTGGAATCTTGATCCTTGGAGTTATGAAAAATCTTACTGGACATGGTATTAACTCTGCCCTGAGCAAGTGGGGTATGGACTTCAGATCATAGAATCATATAATCATAGAATGGTAGGGGTTGGCAGGGACCTTTCGAGATCATCTAGTCCAAACCCCCTGCAGAAGCAGGTCCCACCTAGATCAGGTCACACAGGAATATGTCCAGGCTTCCTTTCAGGCAGTTGTAGAGAGTGAGAAGGTCTCCCCTGAGCTTTCTTTTGTCTAGGCTAAATAGCCTCAGATCTCTCAGCCCTTCCTCATCTGACATGTGCTCCAAATCCTTTCCCAGCTTGGTAGCTGCCTCTGGATCCTCACCAGCACCTCAATGTCCTTCTTGTAGAGAGGGGCCCAAAACTGGACACAAGATTTGAGATGTAGCCTCACCAAAGATGAGTCCAGGTGAATGATCACCTCCCTGCTCCTGCTGACAACACTGACCTTGATCCAGGCCAGGATGCCCTTGGCCTTCTTGGCCACCTGGGCACGCTGCTGGCTCATGTTCAGCTGCTGCCAACCAACACTGCCAGGTCCCTCTGTGCCTGGCAGCTTTCCAGCCACTCCTCCTCAGGCCAGTTGGGGGTTGCTGTGGGCCAAGGGCAGGACACGGCACTTGGCCTTATTCAAACTCATGGCACTGGCCTTGGCCCAACCATCCAGCCTGTCTAGAGCTCTCCGTAAAGCTTCCCTACCCTCAAGCAGATCAACACTTCCACCCAGCTTGGTGTCATCTGCAAACTTACCAAGGCTGCACTCTATCCCCTCACTCAAGATGTTAAACAGGAGTGGCCCCAGCACAGAGCCCTGAGAGACACCACTCCTGACAGGCCACCAAATGGATTTTACTCCATTGACCACAAATTTTTGGACCTGATCATCTAACCAGTTTTTCACCCAGGAAAGCATACGCTCATCCAAGCCAAGAACAGCCAATTTCCCCACGAGAACCCTGTGAGAAAAAGTGTCAATTATCAAATGATGTTGTCAAATGACAACATCAGCAGCCTTTCCTTTATTCAACAGGCAGATCATCGTGTCGTAGGAGGAGATCAGCTTTGTTAAACAGAATCTGTGCATCATAAATTCATGCTGACTGGGCCTAATCACCTGGTTGTCCTGCATGTGCTGCATAACAAAACTTAGGATGTTTTCTTCTTTAAATAGTTATTCAGAAAGCCTACACTTATGAATAAAGAGCTTTTGAGAGGTGTAAACTGGACATTTCAAATCATGTTTTTCAAAAATGCTTTGTAAGAGACACACTCCAATTCAAAACTATATCAGGGGTGAAACCCCCGTAAAAAATAAATCATTACAGAGATGTTCACTTTCAAAGGGGAAAGTATATAAAACCAGAAAACTTGCTAAAATCATAGAATCATAGAATGATAGAATGGTAGGGTTGGAAGGGACCTGTAGAGATTTTCAAGTCCAACCCCCCTGCAGAAGCAGGTTCACCTAGATCAGGTGGCATAGCAACATGTCCAGGAGAGTCTTGAAGACCTCCAAGGAAGGAGACAAAATGGATGACAAAAATAAAGAGTTATCTTTCAGAAAGTGAGTATTGTGTCCAGATAATGTGAATGGAAAGGAACATAAGCTCTGGAAAGTTAAATCTGAAACACTAATAAGCAAAAACAAAGAGATTTTGAAGGATAATTTGCTAAAGGCATGGTTATGAATGAGAGATTTGCAAACATGTTGAGAAAAACACTTGCTACAATGTTTGTAGGGTCAACAGATGCATAATACAGGAAAGGAAAGATACTTAATATAGGAAAGGAATAAGACAATAGTAGAAAACCTAAAGCAATGATTTATATCACTTTTCACTACAGAAAAACTTAAGAAGAATCCTGTGCAAGAGCCTTTCCTCACAGAAAAGTACTTTGAGGAACTGTCTCAAGTTACTATATCAATAAATGTAAGAAATAATAAATAAACAGTAAATCCTTACTAAGGCTAAGTAGTACTTCATTCTAAGCATTAAAAGAACTCAGAATTAAAAATTCTTTACCTAGTAACTGTGTTATATAGCCTAACAATAAAGTTGGCTGGAGGATTGGAAGAATGAAAGACTAAAATTATAACAACTTTAGAAAAGTGCCTCAGTCAAACTATTATAGGCTAATAAGTTTGATTTCAGAAGTAGGTTAATTGTTTAAAATTCTAATAAAGAACAGAATAAGTAAATATTCAGTTAAATAAGCTAACATGGAGAATCAACATAGCTTCTGTAGAAGGAAACTATATTTCTCAAACATTAGAGTTCTCTGAATTAGTCTGCAGGCTTGCAGGGTGATGATCAATTTGTTATAACACACTAGACTTACAAAAGCCTTTGATAAGAAAGTATCAGCAGAAAAAAGTTTGCTGATTATGCATAATTATACAGCATGGCAAAAATTAAATCTGATTGCAGATGGATTCAGAGTATGGGGAGTCTGGATAATAAAATGGCAAGTTATTATAATGTTAATATTAAAGTTAGCTGCTACACAGTCATAGAATTGTTTAGGTTAGAAAAAGGCCATTAAGATCATCAAATCCAACCACTACTGCAGCACTGCCAAGTCCACCACTAAACCATGTCCCTCAGCACCACATCTACACATCTTTCAAATGCTGCCAGGGATGGTGACTCCACCACCTCCAGAACAGCTTGTTCCAAAGTTTGACAACTGTTTTGGTGATTTTTTTTTTCTGATATCTCATCTGAACTTCTCCTAGTGCAACTTGAGGCTGTTTCCCCTTGTCCAGTCACTTGTCATTTGGGAGAGGATTCTGACACTCACCTCACCTCAACTTCCTTTCAAGTAGTTTTAGAGAGTAATATGGTCTCCTTTCCTCCAGACTAAACACTCCTAGCTCCCTCAGCCACTCCTCATAAGATATGTGCTCCAAATCCCCCACAAGCTTTGTTGCTCTTTTTTGGACACACTGTTCAGCCACGACAGTTTTCTTCCCCACTGGATTGTCTTTAAGCACATGAGGATGGCCTGCTCCTTCCCCTTTAAGAGTTTATTGTTGAAAAATGTTCAGCCTTCCTGGATTCCTCTGCCCTTCAGTCCTGTGTCCCAAGGGACTCTGTCAACCAGACTCCTACACAGGTCAAAGTCTACCTCTGGAAGTACAAGGTACCGAAGCCACTCCTCATTTCTCCAAGAATCAAAAACTCTATCAATTTCATGGTCACTATTCCCAATACAGCCTCCAGATATCACATCAGCCACAACTCCTTCTCTGTTCACAAATAATTGGTTACTTTCACTCTGAAATAAGAGATCTATAAAGTTATCAGCTCAGTGTGCAATGACCAACTGCATTTAAGACTGCATTTTGAAAGGTATGAGAAAAGGACAAAGCAGCAAAATAGAAAACAACATTGTGTGTCTGTGTAAAAGGGTAGAGGTTTGACACCTATATGTAAATCTCCTAAGAGATGGCCCTTGAAAGGCCTAAAAAAGAAAAGGCAAATAAAATTATTAAGAGAAGTGTAGGTTTCATGTTTGTCCAAAGTGTCTTGCCTATAAAAGGAAAGGTAGCTTTAAAAACAAAAAGGACACAAAAATACCTTTACAGGTTCATGATTTCAGATTGTTTTCTACAAAGGAAGAGACAAAACCAAGAAATCAACAGAACCTTTTTTTTCTCTTCAGGACCAGGGCTGACATTCAGCCAAAGCTCAAATTAAATTTTTTCTAACATGTCTAACCAGGAAATATATAACTTTCACTAAGACATGGAACCTCTGTCATTAGAGTTTATGCATTATTAGTCTAAAATTCAATTCCTACGCTGTTGTTAACATTCAAAGAGTAGAAATTTAGAAAGATAATATCCCTATATAAGTGATAAAAAGTTGAAATTCTTATTATATATTTTGGATAGAGTGATGTACAGAAACAGATAGGAGACAGTTTATACCCTAAAGGGAATTTAACTGAAGAAAAAAAAGAGCAAACAGTTTAAAGAGTAACCAGTACAATATCTTCAGCATTATGACCCATTTGACAGAGGAGGGTAGATCCACTGACTGCTCAAAGATCACTCTGTGGCCTGGAATTCAACTGAGCACTTTCCATTTCCTAAGTCATTTTCTATATATGCCACAGTCTAATGTGAAAAATATCCAGCAAGCACTACAAAATCATCTTATGATTTTTGGTAGAGTGGCTGAAATTGAATGCTTGACATTCAATCTTCTGTGGGTAAAACATGTGTTTCAAGCCTTATAATGTGTATAGCCAGAGACACATGACTTTCCTTTTTTCAAAGAATCTGTCTATTAATGGGCAATTTCTTAACTGCTCGAAATCCCATTCAAGAAGCAAGAAAAGTCTTGTTTAGGACTAGCCATATGCAAAAGAGGAAGTTTTTAAGATCATATGGTTTTACTTTACCCTTACTAAGAACAGAAATCTTGAATTAGATTCATCTGCCCAAGTTCAGGCATTTAAAACTTAACCAGCTGAATTTCAGTTAATCTCACAAAGTTTTCCTCATAATTAAAGCAGCAAAATGGGCATCTCCTGAGGCCAATCTAGCTTCCCATTTTCCCTTACTTTAAAATCCTAGTTTAGAATGAAATGAATAGATCACTGAAGGTATCTTTTTCTGTCCACTGAGAGAGACCCCTAAACTATATGGCTGGCTTCTAGATGCCTGCATTGGTAGAGAAGAATCCCATCTTTATTAATCTTTTCCCTTGGGAAATATTTTTTGCAATTGCACAGCGTTAAAATGAAGCAAAATATTTCCTACAAACTTTTGAAGTGTATTTCTTATAAACTTGAGCCAAGAAAGTTGTAAAGTCAGACTTCTCCAGGAAGTTATGTTCAGGTGGAAATAGAAGTTTATTACTGAAAGAAATTTTGCAACCTTAACTTGTAGAGTTTGACTATAATACACATGTAAGAAAAAAAAAATCATATTTTGTTGCCATGACAACAAAAGTTAAAAGCAGGGAAAATAATGGAAGCAATTTACAGCTCTGTGGGACAGCCAGAGATACAATAACATCCTGCATTTGTTAGAGAAGAAAACAATACGATCTATCAAAGTTCTTATTTTCTTTCAAGAAGAGATGCAACACATGACAATAAGGAAAATTACATTTCCAATATGCCCAAGTAAGGTTTATTTAATAGTCCATCAGGTGAGTATGAGGAAGCAGACATATTTCAATCTAAGAATTCCATTTTGCTAACCCCTACCTGTCCTGTTCCATAAAAGGGGCACAGTTTTGGTTTTGTTATTGTTGCTGTTATTGCAGTGGAATCCCTGTTCCCTTATTCTTTATTCTTCCAAACAGATTAATATTGTTTTCTGAAATGTTGTAAAATTGTAAGAAAGACAGTGTGATCCAACACTTTTATTGCACAGCTACTCTGCAGAAGACTATGGAGCCCATAGGTCTAGAACACTATAAAGACAAAAGACTGCCAGTCTCTAAGAAAAGTTTAAACACTTTTCTTAAAAAGCTGTGGCCAAATTGTGGCCTCTGGTTTTAGAAAAAAAAAATGCTGTCACATCTACGAAGAATTACAGGTTCAGTGGGAGAGTCTGTCTTCCAATCGTTTTCATAATCACAATCATAGTTTAGAAGATGGTAAAAAGTGACAAAAATGTGTTTTGAAAAGTTTCTTTGAAAAAGCTGCATTAGATCTAAAAACTTGACCTTAAATAATCTTGGCTGGCTTATAAGGGACTACCCAGAATAATGCAATGGAATCTGTCATTGAAAAATTACAAGATTTTCTACCATTAGCTTCCTAAAATATCAAACCAGCACCAATGAAAAGGCAGCACTGAGCCCATACGTTTCCTCAGAGATGAAAACATATTTGCTTGATCATATTAAAAAAATAACTAAACAAAGAAATAAAAATAAAACTACTATATGAATGTAGTGGCAATAAACTGTGTTTTGGATATTTGTGGCTTTCTGGAGGGATTGTGATTGGTTTTGGGTTTTTTTAAACCACTGGTGACATAAGAACTCATTGCCATTTTATAACTGAATCATAAAATCATGGAATCGTAGAATGGTAGGGGTTGGGAGGGACCTTTAGAGATCATCTAGTCAAACTCCTCTGCAGAAGCAGGTCCCACCTAGATCAGGTCACACAGGAACGTGTCCAGGTTCGTCTTGAAGACCTCCAGGAAAGGAGCCTCCACACCCTCCCTGGGCAGCCTGGGCCAGGGCTCTGTCATGGTCACAGTAAAACAGGTTTTTTCTTATGTTTAGATGGAACTTTTTGTGTTCCAGCTTCATCCCATTACCTCTTGTCCTGTTGCTAGCTGCTATAGAAAAAAAGGGATGCCCCAACCTCCTGACACCCACCATAAAACAAAAACAAAGCCATAAGTAAATGCATTTGATGTCCACAGTTTACTTATAAAATCTCTGAATATTAGATCACCCAAACTAAAACTGTTTAAACCTCAGAAGTAATAAGACAGCAAAGATACCGAAAATTCAAATGCTGTTTCCATCCCATGGAGTTCAGAATTACATTACAGACAGAATATAATTAACTCTACCGTATTCTATTCTAAACAGCGGGGTTAAAAGAGTAGAATTCACCTATTAGCATAAAGAGAATCAGAGCAATGACATGTACTATGCTAACTAAAACATCAGCAGAAATTGAGTTGCAGGGGAAAATGAGGATGCAGGCAAAATGCATATTCTTATATGTAGGTAGTGATTTGAACTATAATTAAAGTCACAAACTAGAAATTAATAGAGGAGTTTGGAAGATGATGGAGATTTTCAGATCACTGATTAATACAAGAAGCAGCAGGAGAAGCAGAGAAGGAAAAAAATGTCTCTCTGTAAAGAATAGAATCATCGAATCTATGCAACTCCCAGGCCTTAAGAAGCAAGAGATCAAAAGACAGAATGAGAATGTGACATCCTAAGGTGAGATTCATCTCAGTTATCTTAATCATCTAAAAATCTAGGCTGCCCTATTAAGCTAATTAACAGGGCTCCTACCACTGCTCACTGAAAAGGCGCGTTACTCTAAGGGCTGATCACCCTGTATCATTGTATTCGAGTGAATTACCCAGATGAAATTTGTCTTTCTTTCCAATTACATATTGAGGACACCTGGACAGCCCTGTGAAACTACATTTATGCTGTTTAAATAGCTGATGTTAATGTCAGTTAATCTCAGACTTCATTTTCAAATGTTTAGTCTTAATCTGTGCATATAATAGCGTTCAGCAGATTTAGTATCGGAAACACTTCTAGCAAAATAACACATGGCAAATCCATACCAAATCTTTACATTAACTTAGCAATGAGACTGAAAGAATACTTGCCACAACAATTAAAAATCCTGCCCCTCAGGAAAATTAAAAATAAAGAAATTGTATTTATATCAATAGACACTGCTATAAAGAAGAGAGTATGTAACCAACAAAAAATGGCAGTTGGAAAGGCTAGATATGGAATGCTGTTACTACTGAGTAAGAGAAAGTGATGGAAAGGCTATATTTATACTAGCTGGAACACAAAAAGTTCAATTTAAATATAAGAAAAAACTATTTCACTGTGAGGGTGATGGAGCAGTGGAACAGGTTGCCCAGAGTGGTTGTGGAGGCTCCTTCCTTGGAGGTCTTCAAGACCCACCTGGACATGTTCCTGTGCCACCTGATCTAGGTGAACCTGCTTCTGCAGGGGGGTTGGACTAGATGATCTCTAAAGGTCCCTTCCAACCCCGCAATTCTGTGATTCTGTGAAAGGAAAGTGAAAATGTTTCCAGGAAACATTCTCACTCATTTATACAAACTCAGAATCACACCTATGTGCTTGCTGTTCAAGCTCTGTAAAATCCACAGCAAAAGTACACATTCAGACATGTTTATTAAAAGGGTAACACAACTTCCTTGTGTCTTCTGCCTTTTTGCATGTAAGCAATATTTTGAAAGTGTAAAGTTTTTATTCAGTTAGTAGAAAACACCATGTTTCCTGTAAAGTGCAATTAATCCCTTCCCAGCCTGTGCCATTCAGCCCAGGCCTGAAATCACTCTTGTCCTGTGCAGGAAGAGCATTTCTTCCTAAGAGAAGTTTGGAGGACCGTTGATTGTGATGCAACAATTCTTATTCCTGTATTAATAGACTTTTTGGCAAATATCTAAGCTGTTGATTAGTTCACGTAAAAAAAGCACCACGTCAGGATGGCCTGCTGTGAACTCCATCACCTTAGTTGTGTGTAGCGTGGCATTAACACAGCTCTGCACCTTTCATTCACACAGTGCTGGAGGTCATACGAATGCCTCAGTGTTTTTGCATGTAGCAGTGTTATCCAACTCACATCTCAGAAGTTGCAGCAGTGGAAAAAAGTTTCACTCAGTCTTCTGTTTTTCATAAAAAGGGCTGTTTGAAGGCACTGTTAAAGAAGGTGCAGTCTGACAGCCAGAGACTATGCTAAAAGCAATTTCGTTTTCATATACTTTACAGTATCCACTCTTCAATTTCCCCCATAAAGTTCACTTCTGTAATATTGAGAGCCTCTCTCCTGATACGTTATATCCTGCCAGACTGAAAAGACATACAATGACATAGCCCCCAACCTACTGAACCTTGTCCTGTTTGACAAAGTGCTGCACTATATTGCCAGTTATAAAATGTGGGATGTAAAATCACCAGACCTAAGTGCGGTGTTTCAATCTCAGTATTGTACCTCTACTTTAGTCCCAGATGTAAGACTTCATCCAAAACATATTAAAGTCATTAATAGTCATTCATCTCAGAATCAGACAAATAAGTTGCCTTTTGATACCACCATCTTGCTTTTACAGTGGCTGAATGGAATCAGTGCTTGTTCATCTTCGCCATGCTCTGAGGTCCAATCAGGCAGTGTTTACAAAAAGTAAAATCCCACTGAATACAGTGTGGAATATTTTCCAGCTCTTGTGTGTGTATGATAACAGGTCAACAGACCATCCAGCAAGATTCAGCAACTCTCTAAAAAGCTTATTAAAAATCAGAGTGCCCTAATTAAGGACGGAATAAGCTTCAGTCTGAAACCTACTGCCATCAGCGAAAAGGACAACAGTACAATAGTGTCTTTTCAGAGTTAGTCTCAATCTGTGACATACAGTAACAGACTAATGATCTGATTTCTTTTAGTGTAGACCAGACATTCAGCTACGGTAGATTGATCTATGTCCTTTTCTTCAACAAACTTATATCAACTTGTATCAATTGGAACCTGACCCTTTTGTTTGTGATCTTGCCAGTGCCCATATGTTTCTAATTTGTCTAACAAAGCACACAGCTTTGCTCAGTCAGTAAAACGAGAAATCCCTCTGCTCTTTTTCCACTGCTTCTCTAAACAAACACACTATCAGCAAGGAAAAGTGTGCTGGTGGTGTTTTTTTGATTTTTCTATATGCATGAGCTATAAAAGAAATAAACAGTAGATAAAAAAGATTAACATGTTCTTTTTCTAAGGAATGCACCTCATCAAAAGATTAGAAATCATATTAAGTGTTGACTGCAAAGAAATCTGGAGTTATTACCTTCTGCAGAGATGAGGTTTTTGTCTTTTTATGGTTGTTTGCTTTGATTTCTTCCTTCTGGTTTCTTTTCCTTGGTTTACCTTAGTAGAAATGTAGAACATAAAATGCTTGAAAGAAGACATATCCAAGCAGAGCAAGTCAATACACTGACTAATGAGCATCTCACTAAGTACAGCTATATGAAAGAATAAGTTTGAAACTCTTCATTCGCTAAACATGTTCATTATATTCATTTTAGACCATGTAATTGTACAGCAAATTGAATCACACTAGTGAGCTGAAGGCAACTTAGGAAAGATCATTATTGTTTAATTTATTATTCTTGTTACAGAATTTAACTTCATTTGAAATCTGCATTATTGCTCTGACAGAGAAAAGCACTGAAATCTTATTCTGGGTACATCATACGCCGTTTGACAAGTCTAAGTTTGTGTACTTATATATCGTTCATTTGATAACAATCATTTTATTTGTCCAACTAAATTAATTTAGTTGCTGTTTTAGCTTCTTTTTTTCCTGCACAGCACAGTCTTACGTTTAGCTGTATTTCCACTGTTTTCACTGAGCTTCTTTTCTGTAAAACTCCAACAAATGTAGGGAATTTTATAACAGTAAAAGAAATATTTTCCAAAACCTACCATTCTATGATTCCATGATTTTTACATTCCCATATATGTTAACCAGATGTACAAAGTATTGCTCTCACACTGAAATGATGATACTCCCAAATTTAGAACTATTTCTCCCTTTAAAAGAACTGCTCATGATTTCCCTGCATACACTCTACTCAATATGGCCAATTAATGTGATTCTGAAACTAATTTACACTGCTGTATATTGGCAGACACAATAAAATGTGCAGGACTATCCTGTTGTAGAATTGTATGCAAATCAAGCCTTTAAACATTAGAATCTCAAATTCAGTAATGCATCAAATCTAGCATCCACGCTCTGAATGTGTCAATTGATGAGTGTTTCAGAGAAGGGCAGACCTATTCTGGAGCCCAAACATAAAACCCAACAGCCAGGCTAAGCAAGCAGATCTGGGGGATGAGAAAAATAGAAGAGGACACATTGACCGCAGTTCCCTACATTACTGAGCAAGAAAACAACAAAGAAGAGAGCTGTCCTGCAAACCTAGGTGGATCTGCTTCTTCAGGGGAGTTGGACTAGATGATCTCTAAAGGTCCCTTTCAACCCTACCATTCTATGAACAGAACTATGTCTATCAACAGCCTGAGAGTACTCTGCCATTATTCTCCAGTCCATGCTGCCTACAAGCCTTTGAAAGACAAGAAAGCATTTTAGAATATGAAATACCATCAGCATTTTTAAATACTTACTTTACAGATACCAAGCTAACCAAGAGATTTTCAAGGCTCTGTTTTTGCAATCAGATCTTTGGCTGGGGAGAATTGTTGGCAAAATTTACCTATTGTACCTATGGTATGATGGGATAGAAACAGCTATGTTTTACCAGACAGCTCTGCTCCGTAGTCTCTGAATTTAGTGCCCTGTGAAGGACTGTGTCCTTGAATTTTCTTTCAGAGACTTGATTATTATCTGTGCCAGTAGAAGACATAGAAGAACTAATCTATTCCAGACATTGTTTAAAAGCTGTTCTTTCCTTTTGCACTGGTTAAAACACACTGGTTTCCAAAATTTGTGGGACTGGATACCCTCTGCTGCAGCAGACTCACTGTGATTGAACACTTCAGCATAAAACAGAACAGTAGAAGAATATATGAGTTTTTAAGTGAAAATGTGGCTTGAAGGATTTGAAGGTCTGAGAAAAAGGGATTTTTCTTTTATATTTCAATAAAAAAATCTTATCTATGTCCTGTGATGGAGTTTAGTGAAACAGATTGGATATATGGCAGAGCATCTGTCACTGCTCTTTAGTATAAACAGAAAAATGCAGTTAGTCACTTCCTGCTAAGCTGCTTTTAATTTCAATAATGTTCAAGCTTCTTTTCACAAGCATGTTTGTTTGTGTTCTGCTGCAAAAATATTGTGAGCCATTTTCTAAACTAAAATCAGACAATTTAATACCGTATTTAATCATTAGATAACTACAGCTTCCTCCTATATATACATGGGTGATAAAAAAGTAGAGTTCATCTCATCTACTTTCAGCCAAAGCTAATCCAAGCAAGAGCCTTTCACTCTCCCTTTCTCTGTATCTCTCTGGTTAAAAGAGAACAATGCATTCAGAACATGTGCCAGACACCAATATGAAATATTTATTGTAGGATGAAATTTGATCATAGAAGGAGGTTAGCATTGTTTATTTCTAACAAGAGAAGCCAAGTCTTGTCCCTGATGAAGTCAACTAAAAGTATGGATTTTGTTTATATATCTTTGCCTATTGATGGCAATTCTCTAGAAGTTCAGTGTCAGGACTTCTCATATCAAAAGCAGCTGACAAAGCTATTTGATGAAACCAGGGACGATTTTAATACAGGAAAGAGATAGAAGGATAGTTAGGAGAATGAGACGGATGATCTATGCTAAATCAGAGATTATTAATTTACAGTTTTCTGACATGTCATGAAAAGAAATTTGCAAATGACACAATGATGGGTGGGACCTTGAGGGCAAAAAGGCTTTTCAGAGGGGCTTGGACACAAGGGGGTTGATGGGCCAAGATCAATTATATGAGATCTACAAGGACCAGGTCCTGCACTTGGGTCACAACAACCCCATGAAATGCTACAGGCATGGGGCAGAGGTGCTGGGGAGCTGTCTGTTGAAAAGTACTTGAGAGTGCTAACTGACAGGCAGCTGAACATCAGCTAGCATCATGCCCAGGTGGCCAAGAGGGCCAATGGCATCCTGGCTGGTATCAGAAGTAGTGTGGCCAGCAGGACCAAGGTGGTGATTGTTCTCCTGTACTCGGCGCTGGTGAGGCTGCACCCTAATTACTGTGTCCAGTTCTGGGCCCCTCACTACAAGAAGGACATTGAGGTGCTGGAGCATGTCCAGAGATGGGCATAGAAGCTGGTGAAGGGTCTGGAGAACAAATGTGATGAGGAGTAGCTGAGGGAACTGAGAATGTTTAGTCTGGAGAGACTTGGGAGACATGATCACTCTCTACAACTGCCTGAAAGGAGTTTGTAGCAAGGTGGGGTTCAATCTCTTCTCCCAAGTAGAGAGTGATAGGACAGGAGAAGATGGTCTCAAGTTGCACCCAGAGATGTTTAGATTGGAGGTGATGGAGGATTTTTTCCCTGAGAGGGTTGTTAAATGCTGGCACAGGCTGCACAGGGAGGTGGTGGAGTCACCATCCCTGGAGAAACTTAAAAGCTGTGTAGCTGAGGTTCTGAGGGTTGTGGTTTATAGAGATGAACCTGGTACCGTGAGGTTAGTGGCTGATGATCTTAAAAGTCTTTTCCAACCAAAATGATTCTGTGATTCTGTGACATTTAGAAATATACATTATTTCCTAAACCACTTTGCAAATCCAGATTTCTTGTAAACAAAATCAGGAGTGAGGTCTGTAAAACCGTGAAGCATTTGGCCAAAACAGCTCATGAAAATTTAATAACTTTACTTAGTAACAACACTCTCAAAAACTGTGTACTTTTATACACTGGACAGCTCAGGAATTGAAATGACATCACAATCATGACATTTAGGCTTTGCAATTCTTTTGCACATATTTCATGCAGTTATAAATTTATACTATTAGGCAAACTTGTTCCCTAAAATTTAATATGCACAACTAAACAGAGTATTAATGTGTTGGCTGCTATCAAGTCATTCATTTTCATTTTAAATCCCACAGTGCTTAGTACATTTAATAAATGACAAGCAAAGTAACAGCAAAATCTGAAGTTTACAACATTATTTGAGTTAATCCAAACCCGAGGATTAAGTAAAATGTTAGAGAGAACTAAACAAACGAAGTGAAGAGGGAAATGATATTAAGAATAAATAAATGCAAAGCAATTTATGCAGGAAGAAAATCTTATGCTGCTTTCTTACCTCTGTCTCAAGAAAGGAACCATTAGTCATTGCAGTAATTGAGAGATATTTGCTTAATTTACAACTGCAGTCAGAAGGCAAACAAAAAATTAAGCTGCATAAGAAGTAAGATGATGAATAGCACAGCTTCAAAGTTCTTTTGTATAAATCAGTATTTTGGCATTGTCTTGAACACTGTATTGAGGGTGACGGGGTGGCAGGAGATGGATTACACATAAGATCCAAGTCTTTAAGTATTATTATTCCAGTTTATACCAGGCTTTGCAAGAATCTGTGAACAGCTGATGGGAATGGGTTGCCAACGTGAAAGTAAGACAACTGGGGACAAAGGTGAACGTTACCTAAATCTCCTGTTTCCAGAAAGTCCAAGGTTTTTATTTGTTACTTACCTCAAAAAACTACAGGGAAATGAGAAGCCTGGAAAGAATGACTGAGATCAAGGAAGACACTCATATGAAAGAGTTTGAAAAGATTTCACTACAAAGAACATTCATAAGAAGAGCTACGATGAATGCATACCTAATAAAGAATGGCCTACAGAAGACAAATGTCCTTTCTTCTCATACCACAATTAGAAATGCAGCACAATGATAATCAGGGATTTTAAAAAACAGTAGGAGAAAACGTTTTTTCACATTCTGTGAACTTAGTCTGTGGGACACATTTCCAACAGCTTAAGAATACTAATGAAGAAACTTATAAAAACTACTAAGTTCTTTGCCTCAAGACATAAACTGGACATTGACAGGAGAGATCATTTCAGTGGAATGATATGCAATTTGCAAAGATATCTGGTTAACTGTATATTCAGCATAAGAATCTAGTATGAGTTCCTGTGTGACCTACTCTAGGTGGTTCTGCTCTGGCAGGGGGGTTGAACTGGATGATCTTTTGAGGTCCCTTCCAACCCTTAAGATCCTGTGATTATGTGTGAGACGCCAGAGAAGGAAATAATTAAACACCTAGGTATATAACTCTTACAGTAGAGAAGATAATAGAGATAAAACCAAAGACTTTCTGCAACACAAAAAGTTCCATTTAAATATAAGAAAAAGCTATTTCATTGTGAGAGTGACAGAGCAGTGGAACAGTCTGCCCAGAGGGGTTGTGGAGTCTCCTTAGAGGTCTTCAAGACCTGCCTGGACATGCTCCTATGCCACCTGATCTAGGTGAACCTGCTTCTGCAGGGAGGTTGGACTAGATGATCTCTAAAGGTCCCTTCCAGCCCCTACCATTCTATGATTCTATGAAATCCCAGTTTCCTGACATAAACCATACCTTAAAGATAACATTAGTTCCAAATCTTACACAAACCTACCAAACCCCTGAAAAGCAGACACTGTCTTTCTCATCATAAATCTGCCCCCTTCAAAGTCAGTTTCAAAGCAGGAAGGTAACATTTTTTTGTCAATAACTACAAGTTTTTGTTTGCATTTACAAGGATCATTTTCAAAGCAACAATTATTCCCAGCAACTTTCTCCTGAACTTTTAGCCCCATAAGGGTAGCATCCAACCCTACCATTCTATGATTCTAGGATTCTAGGATCAAGACTCAGGTTCCTCATTGATGGGCCATAGAAAGAATCACCCAAAACCACGTGCTGCTTTTGTCGTTGTGTGTGCATCTCAATGTTTGGAGCTCTTTGTTACTAGCCAGACTTGCAAATGTAAGTGTCATTTTTATGCCAGTTTAATTCAGTAAGTTCTGCCACACTGTGTTCTAAATTTTGTACTTGGGTACCCACCAGGTGTGGAAAGCTTTAAAATTTGGAACACAATGTGGCAGAACTTACTGAATTCTGTTTAGGCTGCAGAACTTCCCGTTTTTTTGAAGGCTCTGGTGCTGGCAGCTGTGCAAGTCAGGCACAGGACCACGTGGCCTTCAGGACCACATGGCCTTCAGATCTGAAAATAGATACCAATTCCTTTTGGAAGATCTCCCGTGTGGAAACTGCCAAAATTGATCTGAGCAAAGAAAAGGCATGACATTATGTAAGATATATTCACACTAAACAAGGAATGATGTCGACTCAGTTTTGGGTTTTGAAATAAATAAAAAGAATGTAAGAACTGTTTGTGGCTTAATATTTATACCATCGTTACCTATAAACTCTCCAGTTCCATTTCACTGTCACAACAAGACTGTAACAAAGAGATTATATTTACTACAGTAAGTACCATGCCTAAGGATCGTATTTCATGCAGGTTATTTTTCAAATTTAATGTTACGTAGGTAGCAATTGTCATGGTCGTAAAATTGAGTTAACTTAAGAGAGACCTATAAAAATTAGACTGTGTATATCAAATACAGTGGTGAAATGTCACACTAAAATCCACTGCAGTAGCTTGTATAACTGTGTATTTAGAGCATTTGATATTTATTCACTTTGGAATAAATAATGGAGCGTATAAATAATTGCAACTTCTATTGAATTTAGTGGCAATTTGACAGAAATAAAAAATGAAGAAGAAAACACTTAAGATTTTATTTTTTGCTAGAGTATTACATGTTACTGCAGTAGCATGTTCCAGTTCAGCTAAATACCCGGGGGAATCACCCTTTATTTCTGTGGGGTTTAAGCACATACTTAAATGGTTTACTGATGGATCATCAAATAACAGAGCACTGTCAGGACTGTATAAATAATCCTTTTTAAATAGACAAAGGTAGATTTTCAGAGACATTTCCATATGCACATAACAAGAGGTGCCAAAGTAGTAGCTGATCAGGGTAATCCAGTAATGCAGTTGCACAATTTTTTACCCTGTTACCACCAGTATTATCTCCCATAAAACTACAAAACTCTTCAGTATGTCTTAATTACCCAATTTATTTGTTTGGTGAAGAACAAAACCCTTTCTATAAGATATGAACAGCTACTGAAATTAAAAACTATGATCCAACAGTAAAGGCAGCAGTCTAAGAATAATAGGCTAAAAATTCAGAGGTGGGGGGGTTTTGTTGTTTTTTATGGAGAGGAAGAGGGTCCTAAAACATTTTAGTCCTTAATAGAAGTCTGTATACCAGAACATACATTTTGACACAACTGATAAATGGCAACTTTTGGCTTAAATCCAGCCATCAAATGGCCACAGGCCAAAATACAGGAGTTATTTTATGACTTTTTGTGATGTTTGGTTTCTTTGCTAAGATCACTCAAATAATACTTTTTGTGGCAACCCAAAATGGCCAATTTTGCTTTTGAGTTAATATGGAAACAAAAAAATCTAGAAGACGGACTGCAGCTGTAAAATAGCCAATGCATATCAAGATATATGCATCTCAATGCATCTCAAAAGGGACAGAGAATTTCTGGAGAGTGGCCAGCTCAGGGCTACCAAGATGATCAGGGGACTGGAGCATCTTTCATATGAAGAAAGGCTGCAGGACCTGGGGCTGTTTAGTCTAGAAAAGAGGAGATTGAGGGGGAATCTTATTAATATTTACAAATATCTAAATAGTGGGTGTCAGGAGGTTGGGGCAGCACTTTTTTCTATGGTAGCTAGCAGCAGGATAAGGAGTAATGGGATGAAGCTGGAACACAAAAAGTTCCACTTAAATATGAGGAAAAACTTTTTCCCTGTGAGGGTGAGGGAGCCCTGGCCCAGGCTGCCCAGGGAGGGTGTGGAGGCTCTTCCTTGGAGGTCTTCAAGACCCGCCTGGACATGTTCCTGTGTGACCTGATCTAGGTGAACCTGCTTCTGCAGGCAGGTTGGACTAGTTGATCTCTAAAGGTCCCTCCCAACCCTAACATTCTATGATTTTATGATTCCATAATATAGAAATATTGGTTGCTTTAACACATACATAGTCTTAGACATTTATATATTTATATCCCACCTTTGTTTCCTTCCTTGTTTCTTTCCTTTCTTTCTTTCTCTTTTTCTGTCTGTCTCTCTCTCTTTTAGTCTTTCTCTCTCTCTCTCTTTCTTTTTCTCTTTCTTTCTCTCTCTCTTTTTCTCCTTTTAAATATATAGCCACCTCACAAATGTGAAAGACTGTCACCAAGTACAGTAAAATAATTCATTGTAATTTAAGCCACATTCAAACTTCTAAATGCGATGCTAAACGCTTTGTAGTCTATTATTCAACTCATCAATTATATCAGTTCTTAGTATATTTTGCTTTTGAAAGACTAACTGCAAACTGTAAACATCACTCATGTTATCTTCCCCATAACTAAAGACAGCAATACTTCTTCAGATGTTTAATCCAAAAGATTAGAAAAATACAATATTTTTGTATTCTTGTTGCTGAGACATTGTTTTATGTGCAATCAATGCAATTTAATAATTGGTGGGTATCTCTTCCTCCCACTTTTTTAGTTGTCACCCCTTCGATGTATATAAAGGTTTAATAGAAATCGAGGCATATGAATATTTGAGGTGAGTCTACACAAGTTTTTTCTTTATGTGAGGCCTTCAAAGCACCAGCTCCCCTGCTTCTCTCATGTGGCTGTTCATACTCCTGTGTCTCACTTTTTTCTCTGCCTGGTGTTTTCTGCCCTTTCTTAAATCCAGTTTCTTGGAGGTGCCACCATCTTGTCTGCGGAGCCCAGTTGTGCCCTGTGGGGGTTGGTTGAAACCAGTTGGAATGGGCTGTGTCCAGCACAGAGCAGTCCCCCTGCTACTGAGTCCTTGACACCTACAGCAAATGCAACTTTGAGGGGTAAACTGTAGTCTGGCCTCTATTGAAATGTGAAAGTATATCCTGAAAATTCCCAATGAGGAGAAACAGAAACATAGGCTGATACTACCAGGTACTGTCTGACTGTCAGCGATCTACCACCAACAAACATGTATTGTCTTCTTTCTACCACCTGACACATCTGGTGTCTAAAAAATACTCTCCTGCAAACTATCCAGACTTTCATTTTATCTCTAAAAGATGCAGAAAATATCATTATTACATGGTGTATTTCTTCATAATCTTCAAAGGCTTTCCATGTTCCCATGGAGATCTCATTAACATTTACAAATATCTAAAGAGTGGGTGTCAGGAGGTTGGGGCAGCACTTTTTTCTATAGTAGCTAGCAACAGGAAAAGGGGTGATGGGATGAAGCAGGAACACAAATAGTTCCACTTAAACATGAGGAAAAACTATGTCAGTGTTGACTTGACAGGGCCCTGGCCCAGGCTTCCCAAGGAGGGTGTGGAGGCTCCTTCCTTGGAGGTTTTCGAGACCCACCTGGACATGTTCCTATGCCACCTGATCTAGGTGAACCTGCTTCTTCAGGGGGGTTGGACCAGATGACCTCTAAAGGTCCCTTCTAACCCTTACCATTCTGTGATTCTGTGAAGCTGTGTAGTATGAAGACATAGCACTTTAATCTATGACAGATAGCTGTCTCATTTCCAGAGTAAATGTAATGACATTGTGAAGATATAAGCATTCAAGAAGAGAGTGAAAAGATGAAAATGTGGGAGATCTGTTAGCAGAACCTACCAGAATCGTGTGCAGTTCAGCTGC
Organism: Urocolius indicus; assembly: GCA_013401255.1. Taxonomy (NCBI): domain Eukaryota; kingdom Metazoa; phylum Chordata; class Aves; order Coliiformes; family Coliidae; genus Urocolius; species Urocolius indicus. The sequence goes on along the minus strand of WBNH01008745.1, from coordinate 76,624 downwards.
AGTTTACAGTTTCCTGCATATATTTACCAATTTACATGGGTTTTTCCTGTGACCATGATAAGTTTCAAAGCAAATGGATAGGCTTAGCTACCAAATAAGAATCACTAGTATTCAAAGTATTTTGCACTGTTAGATAAAAAAATTTAGTAAAAAATAATTTAGGTAAAAATCTAGATTTTAATTTAACAATTAATGTTTTTTTTTCAATTAGTAATTATTTTAAATCTCCAAAGGCTAAGTTTTATCTGTGGATACTATGACTCTGTAAATATTTTTGTTTAGGACTGATTACATTTCCCAATTTCTTCCCCATGTTCCTCATAGAATCATTTAGGCTGGAAAGGATCTTAAAGGTCATCAAGTCCAAACATTAACCTAGCACTAGCGCAGAAAGGACATTTCCTTTGTATCAATTTATTACTATTTACTCACATTTTAAATAACCAAAGATGTTTCTTTAGGACTAGATGCATGGTAAGAAAGGTAATTACATTCCTGAAATCATCTGGAAACAAGGTCATGGAACGTACAAATGTACTGAACATTCTCTGTATTGAAAATCAGCAAAGCTCATGGAATTGTAAATGGTAACACTCAAAAGTAATTTATTACAATCAGTCATCATTTATGGATTTTTGCATCAGCAATCATTGTTCTGACAGCTAAATGAGATACACATAAATTACTTTGCCGAAACTCAACATTTATATAAACAGGAATAGTCCTTTGAATCATAAAATTTTTTAAATGTCCTTGATCCCATCTTTCTCCTCTGCTCTTTCATTTTGTATTTTCACACTGTCTGGAAGAAGACCTTCCCTATTCATTCACATTTCAAAATTAGTATAACTTTTATAAAACAAAACAAAAAACTTCATATTTCAGGCCTCAGAGTAGTCTCCACGGATCCATGACATTTTCAAGTGAAAAGCTGGAGTAGTGGTGTAGGCTAGAAATAATTCTCTTCATTATAAAATAATGATGACTGCTGCTGGAGAAATAAAAACAAAAGAGTTGCTTTCTTTTATCCTATTTCCCTTTCAGAGTCAGGCTAAGCTTTCCCATTCTAAAATACTTTAAAGTACCAGGTACAAGAAAAAACTTGATGTCTTTACTCTGCCTTCTTTTATACCTTCCTTCCAATTCACATCTTTTCTGCCACCTTCCAATTGGCTTCCAAACATCACTAATTAGGTCTTATCATAAGTTTCCATCTCCCAGATGCTCACTGCTAATAGTTTAATATTTCTTTCAACTCAGAAATAACCTAGGTTCTCATAAGCATTTCACAACACAAATAACCTGGTTTCAAAAAGAAATTTTTCATTAACTTTGATAGCCTGTGAGAGTGAGAAAGTATTCTCGGGAAATAGTATATTGAATGGTGTCTGCAAATAAAACACTGTGGAAAAACCTTAAAGGACATCCAGGCCAATAATTTCACACAACACAACGCTGTACTGTTCAAACTTAGCAGCTCAGGCAAGGAGTGAATCCAAGTTAAAAATTCTACAGTGGAATTCAGTCGAAGTTAAATACGTCAGGCAGGATTTCACTGCACTGAGATAACCAGCCAGCTTTGATGTCCACCATAAATACACCTGAATAACCTTCTACAAAGAGCACAGTGATTATAGGCTAGCAAGATTTCCAAAGTGGCAAGGAGAACACTGTAATCAGATGCAGAAGGCATCTAGTAGTGTCACTGCCATCAATCTATACATTATTCTAAAAATAGAGGATTCATACTAGAGTAAGTTCATAACTGATGAAATCACTTTTTCCTCTATAAACAACCACAGGGGACAGAAAATGTAGTTACTTGCTGAACCACTCCGTCTAACAGCCTTGCCAAGGTATTTTGGATGGAATGATAGAAAAGATAAAATTCTGAAATGGGAACCACAACAATAACAGGAACATTGTAACACGCTTTTGTTTTTATTGCAATTCAATTTATTCTTTGGAAAGGAACCTGCTTCTGCAGGGGGGTTGGACTAGATGATCTCTAAAGGTCCCTTCCAACCCTGCCATTCTGTGATTTTCAGGAGAGCACTGACATAAGGCAAGACTGGAAATAACATCTTGCATCATCAGATGTTGCTTCCTATCATTGTCTTTAGCTTTTCCAGTTCCATTCAGAAGTACATTTAATTTTCTACCACCCCCATCATCTGGAAGGATGAATCTGATTGTTTTATAACCTTGGAATTTATTCTGTCTTGTCCCTTAAATTTACTCATGGTCAACACATACAACCTGTTTTTCTCTAATCTCTTAGAAACACTTGATGTGTTATGTTCAGAGACAACCATTAACTCTTCTATGGCCACACTGCATGTATAATTATTAAACTTCGGTTTTCATTACATTGAAGCTCAGGAATGTCCTTTGACTAACCCAAAATGGGCAGATTTGGTTTTTTATCTGTCATTTTCATCTGTTCTGCCCAAGTTTATTGTGTTTTTTCCTATTGACTCCTGAGAAAACAACATTCAACTTTGTTTTATTGTTGTAGTACATAAAATTTCTGTTTATTAAAGTTTGAAAGTAATTAATTTTTTTCCTGCACAACCATTTGATCATCCCCTGTGTTAAAATGCCTTTATATCAGCACCAGATTTCAGTAGCTCATCACAAGTTCTGCCAAGGTAATCTAGTAACATTGTTCAAAGATCAAGATCCAGATATTCACTGAGTTTAACGAATGCATATTGTTAAGGAGGTTTTCAGACCTCATCACTCTTTGTCTAAATCGTATCAGAATTTTAAGAAACCTCTTATGAGTCACCATTGTTTGCTTTATTTAAGATACATAATTGCTTCCTAATAAAAGTCAATAACATTTTCCAGAAACTTGAAACAACTCTTACATTTGAAATGCAACCTTCATATTCAGTATAGCTTCAGTACTGTGAGTGTAACTTGTCACTAGTACAGTGTGTAGTTGAAGTAATTCCCCTAGTTTATCCTCTCAATCAGCTTTCACTAATTTACAGTCTGAGAGGAACAGCACTGTTCATAATTCTAATTTGTAACAACTTGGGCCCCTTATCACTAAGGTACTTAAAAATATGCTTCATGCAAATGTGAGTGTAGTAATCAAGGGCTTCTCTTGGAACGGTGTAATAGGGGAAAGGCTCTGGTATCTCATTGTATTTCCAAAGATCTGAGTCTGAATTTCCCTCTGGAACCACGCTGAGAGCTGCCCCCAGTTAAAACAGCTGTAAATACATTTTCAGCCGTTTTGTCTGGAGAGTCAAAACTAGTAGATACATTTTTAATTATCTCATTTTATTCCACACATTGGCTAGAGAACGTAGCATTCCTTAATCATACTAGCCTAGTTACTATTTTTGACTTAAGGACTCTGCTGAATCAGGACTCTTGGCTCAGCAGGTCTATTAGGATATTTCTTATTCTTCTGGTGTTCTACTCAAAAAAGCCCCCTCAGTTCTGGAATTCTCCGGTCAGCACAACTGGCTTGAAAAAATGCAAGGACATGTTTAATGTTGTTGAAATGCATTATGCAGTGTATGTAAAACAAACTTACTCAAAAGTTGTACTTTTTTCTATCAGCAAATAGAGTCTATAAAGGATGCTATACTCAGAACCCTAACCCTGATAATTTTTTATGGCTATAAAGTTGTTTTACTACTGTGTTTCCCCACAAGAAGGAAGAATTTCTGACTGATGGTGTTTTCTGATGTTCAATTAATTATACACAAAGAAAGAAAAAAAAAGGTTGTTAGCTAGAGGACACTAATATATATAAAAAAATAGCAGTAACAACAACAGAAAACCTGGAATATACAAGGTTCTGGGACTTTTTTCACCGTATATTTATAGAAGAACTCAAAATTTGAGGGTGCAAATAACTAATGTATTTAGTGCAGCAAGTATGAATCTCAGTAAGCCTCTGTGCAAATTCTGCTTTACAGAATGCACTATGATGAAACAATAGGACCAGAGTTGTTTTGACACACGCTGATGTCTGGGCCATCCAGGCCATCCTTGGATATTGAGGCATATCATATTTCTGCATTGTGCAATGAAGGAATTTCTAGTGTTCATGAAAGAGGTGGAGAAAATGACCTAGCAAGCAACTTCTGAGAATTAATCAAGTACAATTCCATAGGTAGCTGTCATTCAGCTCAGCAGCCCAGGAACTGCATTTATAGTAGTAAACAGTTTCATTTACTAAGACCACCTTGCAAGAAACGACCAGTGTCTTTGCAAGTAACTCTCTTTTTCTCCAGAACAGGGTGAGTGCATGAAAACTGCTTAATGAAAATGATTCTTGCAATGCTCTGATTTTCAAGAAACATTTTAAAAGAAATTTGAGAGGATCCATTCCAATGGCTTATTAATATCAGCAATTGCACTGTAATGAAATTGAATGTTTCAAAGTACCTTTAAATTTTGGCAGATGTAGATTAAGAATCCAAATATAGACTCCAGGTCAGTTAAGGTTAGTGTCCAATGCTATAGAAAGGCACATAGAAGATGAAGAAAGAAATAGAACAAGGGGATTTTTTTTTTTCTGTAGATTTGCTCTTAATCCATAGGGAAGGATTCTTTGAAGAGCTGAAAGACAATTTGGGAGGTGTCTTCAACATCTCTTATGATTCTTGAATAAAATTTCCATGTTATTCTCAATAAACTCATTTGATTCATAAGAGTCAAAGGGAGAAAAAATGTTCATGAGCAACTGACATTTTCTCCAAGCAATTGTATTTAAGGCACTCAAGTAAACTGTGACAGCTGGCCTGCAATGGATAAGTCCGGTGGTCCTCATTGATTCAGAAGAAAGGGGAAAGCATGCAAAGAGTGAATGGAAAACCAAACCAGTCAAGCTCCTCAGAACCAGCTGGCAGGAGGTTTGGCAAATATAAAATGAGATCCAGTTGGGAAGAGACATTCAAAGAATTGACTCCACAGTGGTAACAGTAAAAACAAAAACAAGGCAGTAACTGGTCACTGGTGGACAAGAAGGAACATTTGATAACAAGTGTTAATTTAGGCTAACAAGTATAATTTAGGACACCTTTGCCAAGTTGAAAGAAAAAACTTTAATGAATATAACTAACAAATGCTGAGATCTTTGAACAGAAAACAAAAATGCAACTAAGAGTATATTATGGGGTTTTTTTTCAGATTGGCTGTACCTGATGAATTTTATGAAAAGAGAGCTGAAGTAATCTCTTGAAACAACAGCAGGTATACTTGAGAATTTGTGGAGGATGGAAGAAGGGTCAAAAAAAATAACCAGAAAAAAGGAAAAATGCAGTGCTGCACTTCCACAAACAAGATTTATAGCTATTAGCTTCAAAACAATCTCTAAAACCAATAATCAAATAAACAATGTGTAATTTTTGAAGAAGACAGCAAGCAGCTGATGTATATTTGTCATACCAAATCATGTTAACTGACGTACATTTCTTTCTACAAGTGACTAATACATCTTGAGAGTAGTAAAGAAGTAGTACGGACGTGCATCTTGACTTTAAGATGCCTTTCAATGCTGATTAATAGGACTGTATTGTAAGCAAGCTAGGGAAAAGGAGATCTGGAACAAGTATAAGATCCTCCACAGACAGGATACACAAATACTGGAGAGAGGAAAACGTTACATATCATTTATAAGAAAGATTTCATGTTGATTAGTCTACGATGAGGGAAGAAAGATGGTACTGTTCAAGTAAAAAATTGATATAGATGAAGAAACCACCTTTTCCCTTTTTTCATGATGGATATGAGAAGGAGAAAATTACTGTAAGAAAGCTGTAAGGAATCTCTTGGGAAAAAGTGCCAGTGCTTTGGAACAGAAAGTCGGGCTCACAGGCACCAGAAAAGAAAGGCAGAGCAGGTGAGTCCATCACTCCCATCAGAGGGCTTAACAAACAGAGAAGGTAAAGGTCTGTCAGGAATGGAATAAGTACAGTTGATACTGCTCTGAGTGAAGAGCTAGACAAGACAAAATTTAGTATCATACAGTTCAATTTTCCTGTGATAACTCCCTCTTCAGTATCTGCTGAGGTGTCTTTTCTTCACACAGATCAAGCCTTCATGTTCTTTGGTGGGTATGATAGGTTCAGTTTTGAACATCTTTCTAGAAAAAGGCAGATATAGTAGCCCCAAAGATAAGATAGAAGGATTTGGAAGTTGATACAGACTTTCTGCCTCCTTTATGTTTAACCTGAGTGCTATCTGTCATGAAGTTGCAAGTTCCGTGGTGTGTATCTGTTTGCAGGGAGCACACAACATCCCACTGCAAAGGTTATAAACATTTAAAAGCAAATCAGAACTTCTTTGTGACGTAGAAAGCCTCATTCCAGACTTTGGAACTCCCTTTTTTTACTTTACCCTGTTTGTAAAAGGCAGGTGATTATAGTTTATAATTTCTCAGGCATTTCTGTTGGGCATCATGACCTTATTTCAGTAAAGCCACAATGACAAAAGGATTTGAAGACACACCTTAAGCAAAAACTCGGAAGTCGAAAGGCTGCCAAAACCAGCAAGAAGGTCTGTATTTCTGTTTCTTTTTTGTCATTATGGGTTTTGTCTGGTTTTGAGAAAAATGAAATGCTAATAAAAATCATACCATTTTCAGCCAGATAAAAAGAATTTTCACTTTCTTAAGCTTTGGAAACTTAGAACAATTTCTAGATACCTTTCAGCATTAATGAAAAGATAAACCAACTTTACATTACACTTTGCAAATCACGATAAAATGAAAAAAAAATGCCTTGGGTAACAGAAAATCAGAAAAATAAATACTAAATACAATTATCTTAATTGCAGGTGGTAGTCTATCTTGAATGATATTGAGATTACACAGCCAGAAGAGCCTGGAATCCTAGAAAATCCCTCCTTCTGCGTTGCCCAGATCTCCTGTGCCTGTTTGCATTGCCTGCCTGCCTTCTAGTCTGACTCACCCAGCCTCTCTGGTACTGGGGCTGAGTTTGCATACCTCCTAAGTAGTTTATGCTGTCTACAATATATATATAGGTACACATATAGACATGTCTGGCCACAGATCACAGGCAGACACACAGAACACTTATATGAAACAATGGTCTCCTCCTCCTTCCCTCTCTAAGCAGGATAGAGTTCCAATGGTGTGAAAATATGTATATGCATGTGTACAAAGTGGGTTCATCCAGCAGCAGGCCTCAGACACTCAGCCCTCTCAGTAGCTGTCCGTTGATCCCAATCTTCCCAGTAGGTGGCATCTAAAGACATATGATCCCCAATGCCTCAGCTACACCTATTGGTCCTACAGATGCTCTCACCTTCACACACACACACACACACACACACACACACACATATCCCTCCTGGTCACATAAATTACCTGCTCTAGCCCTAAGAGACACAGTGCTACTTTCACACCCAGAGGGGACCCTTAGAGGCACACTCACCTCCTGGCTCCCAGGGCACTTCACCTACTTGCTGGCTAGTCCAGCTTGATCTTTATTAAGGATCATACACTCACTTGCACATATGCCCTTGCTCTCTATATACACACAGACTAAAGGTCCCTTTATCATCAAATAATTAAAGATGGAGGTTAATAAGGAGATAGGGCAAACTGAGGTGATCAGGCACAGGCATAGAGACAGATAAATGTACGGACCAACATACATATTATGACAGTGCACTCATTTATTTCTTTATCCTTCTATATTGCACACTTGTTCCTACCTACATTAACTAAACCACTCCCTTTTTCTGCGTCTTGTTCATCCCCTAAACATCATGTAATAAGCCCTGTGCAATCCCAAAAATTCATTTTATCTACATAACATATCCCACACCCCTAGGCAGTAACCCATCTTGGTTCAAAAGGTGATCCAGAGAGCTGTTTCTGATGGTTCATTGGGATAGGTCTCATGCCTGGACAACAGAGCTGATGGTTCTGCTGGGATAGCCCCGGGCAGGTCCTGAACAAGGTAGACATTCATCCCAAGCCCCTGGTTTGGGTTTGTGCCTGCTAATGGTGCCCCTTTACTCCTATGATCTGTCAAGACAGTGACTTATTTTGTTGCTGATGGCCTAAGAAGAGCCAGAGTAGGTTATTGAGTTACTCTTCCTGTCATTGTTTCTCTGTCCCTTCTTTATGATTGCAAATGAGCTTCTTACCATTTAACAAATACTATATAGTATTACATTATTCAATGACTTGAAGTTATGTAGGGATCAGAATACAACCACTAGAGAAGGAAGGATTTGTAAATAAATTTTACTGTGGTCTTTTCTGCTTCTATGAAAGGTAACTATACTAATCTTTCCTAAACTACTTTAATAGATTTTCATCTAAGTGAATGGCTTCACCCATAAATACAGCAGTATGTATGGACCTAACAGATGCTGCTTTTTCATACAATAAAATGGAAGTTGCTTCGGTTTGGAGATAAGAAGACTTAGGGAAAACATGACAGAATTAAATAGGCATCTCAAAACTCTTTTCATTCTCCTAATCTCTATTTCACTTTAAAGAGTTTTCAGAAGTTTCAGACATAATCTGAAGCTCATTAAAAACACACATCAGTCTACCTTTCCTCTTTGCTAGCAGCAATAGTCCCAAGGAAACACGATGCCGATAGCTCCGTATCCCTACCAGCACACTTGTTAACTCTCCCAAGAGTTCTTGGAGTGCAGATCATGAGTTATTTTTAATCTGATATATTTCATTTATTCTGCATTTCACAGCAGAAAATTCACCTTGGTTCACTGGAGAAAAGCATACCTTGTTTAGCATCTGCTCCTTATCATCTACACTTCTAAATCAAGATTGTCCCTGTGATATGTAAGAGAATCACAAATGTATTAACCTAACAGAAGGAGATCTCTTTATCTTTCCTTCCTTGCCTTCTGCATTTCTCTTGTAAAGGTTATTATTTTTTTTCAAAAAGGGAAAAAAAAAAATAAAGGAAAAGTTCTGCTTTGGTTTATTACTTGGTACATTAACTCCAGAGATTTTGCAGTTGTTGCTTGGAGACAGATGGAACGAAGAGGGAATTTCACATTGTGCAAGCAGCTTTATATGTTATCTCTCATTCTGCCTACCTTTCCATGTCACCTGATCCAGATGCCAAGATGAAATCCTCAGGCACACAAGAAACATATCACACTTGCTACACTTCCTTATCCATTCCCTGAGCTACACCTCACTTGTTTTTTTTAACTTTTACCAAAGAGAGAGGAAAGAGTAGTACCAAATTCACAGTGAAGGAAACTAATTGAAACTGTTGCCCTTACAGTGATCCCAACCTGTGTCATTTGTGTACTGATAAATTGAAATGTTTATAGATACAATCACAGATGATAAAAACACAGTGTACAACATCAAATAAACAAAGTGTTATTCATAATTCTAATGTTGTTTTCTTCAATGCCTGTAATTGATGTTCTTATTGAGCTTCAATCTCTATTCTACTATTCCATGTGAATGATAAATATATTACAAAAAAAGATACTGGCTAATATGTGACATTCATTGCATGGAGAAACTCCTTTTAATGCATATAAGTGTCTTTGTTCTATGTTTACTGGAAAAACTTATCACGGTTTAGCAAAGATGATTTTGATCTCAATGTGAAAAGAAATTCAGCAGCTCCCTTCACTTTAACTGGATTTTCTATGCATTTTAAACCAAGCTGTACCTTTCAGTCAGCTGCAAAACCAAGCCAAGCTTTAAAAGTAGTGCAGCTGCAGATATTTACAGTATATATTGAAAGTCACTAACAGGCCCATCCATCTTTTTCTTCCCCACATAAAGGTTAAACAATGGATTCGTGTTTGATACTTGCCGAACATAAGGGTTGGGTGCTGCAAAGTACCAAACATCCAGCAATGTACTTGTATGATTCTAAGTATGTCCTTACAGCTGGAAGTGAATTAGTGTTTAAACAAAGGTCTGTACTTAGGTGCTTTGCTGGAGATCTTATTAACATTTACAAATGTCTCAATGGTGGGTGTCAGGAGGTTCAGGCAGCACTTTTTTCTATAGTGGCTAGCAACAGGACAAGGGGTGATGGGATGAAGCTGGAACACAAAAAGTTCTACTTAAATATAAGAAAAAACTATTTCACTATCAGGGTGAGGGAGCCCTGGCCCAGGCTGCCCAGAGGGGTTGTGGTGTCTCTTTCCTTGGAGGTCTTCTGGATCCACCTGGAGATGTTCCTGTGTGACCTGATCTAGGTGAACCTGCTTCTGCAAGGAGGTTGGACCAGATAATCTCTAAAGGTCCCTTCCAACCCTACCATTCTATGATTCTATGAATGTGAAGAGAGTTTGACTTTTCATGAGATGAAACCCTGGGAAAGACATAGTAACTTCTTCCAGTTTCTCTTTTTGACTGAGGAAAATTGTAACATTATACAACTTCAGCATCATACAGAATGTAACAACATGCCTAAGATAGATGACTTATTTGAAGAGCTTTGTGTATACGGAAAAATGTGTACCTATGTCTACTGTTGAAAAACATGGAGGTTTTAAGTGGTTATTCCAGCATGATATGTGATAGCAGCTAGCCTCTGAGAGTGCTGGGATGCTTTAAAATCCCACAAGTGTATGGGCACTTCTGCCACCATCGTGACTAAAAGGTTTACTTTAGCAAGTAGTACTTTATTAAATACATTTCAAAGTTGATTCTTTGAGTTTGAAATTTTAGAGGAAACTTGGCCTGTTGTGTTGTAAGTCTTGTTGGTCTAAACATAAAAAGCTGATGATGGATTTGAAGTCCTAAATAGACACGTGAACTCTCGTGCTTGCTCTAGATTTAGGCAACACAAAGTTGTTTATTAAACTCACAGTCAGTGCCTTCTACCTTTGACTGATTCTGTTTTAGACAGATTTGGAGGTTTTTTTCTCACTTCACATGGTCCTTCACCTATAAACTCTAATAGGTTTTTCATATTTGCATGAGTATGTTCTCTCCATCTCATAGCCATCTATATTTGTTTTCTCAATTATGTTTAAGCTACAAGATGGCTCTCGATGCCATTTTCCCTTGAGATTTTTCCAGCCTTTTCTTTTTTGTAACAACAAAAGTAAGGTAAATTCCTATTTGTATCATAGATATTTGTTTTAATGAGTATTTACTTGAGCAAATGAGTGCCTGGATAATTGAGTAATACAGAGGTCAGACATAATGAAGCACAACAATAAGTTATGTCACGTGTTTACACATAAAAACCATTAATTCAGTGTTTAATATCTTGAAGCAACTTCTCAACACGAAATTATTATACTGCTGCTCCCATACTGTGGGCATACATACTGGGACTCTCAATGTTCAGTTAATTTATACCCACAACATTACTATCTTGTAATAGTTTTATGGAGAACAAGTGATTCCTTTTAATAAGGAGGTGAAGTGGTTCCTTTCAATAAAGAAGAAACTTCAGGATATACTCTGCCTTAGGTTATATGTAATCTCCTGCTAATTCCACCACATTTAAATGTACATGGGTACAACTGTGGTGTGTATAAGTGCTACCTGTATAAATCTGCACAAGCTTCTGTAGGAAGCAAGAAAGGTTACATTAGTAAAAGACTTTGGTACTTTTGTTAAATTCATGGTTTCATTATGGACTTAAAAGATGAGCTGCTACAGGTTATTTAGAGACTAAGTCAAAACAAGAATCTTAGGTCCTCAAAGAAGATTGCATTTGTAAATAGTTCTACTTACCACAATACTTTGTCGTTTACCTTTCTGCCTATCATGATCCATACAATGACGAAAGTCAGGTTGAGCTGTTCATCAGGTAGAGCTAGTACTTATGTGGCTCAGTACTTAGTTATGGTTGAACCACAAGACTCAACGAAGACGACAAATAAGCTTACAGTCATAAAAACAACCCTCTTTGTTCAAAAAAATCAGGAAACAGATGGAAAGCTGGAGACTTGGAACCTCTGTGGTAAAGATAAACTTGATTCAAACCTCTCTCTTCCCAAGTATATCCTGTTTGCATATGACACTAACAACGGCCACTGTCTCTTCTAGAAACTTGGTGACCTTTAACAGAAAAAAACCTGGCATCTATCTATATTAATATTTTTTACTGACTCAAAGGAATCAAGGAGTTTCTGGGTAATGAACCTTAGTTTCCTGTGGTCATTTATGTCAGTATTGAATGCCTGTTTCACACACACATGAGGATCCCCCAAATCTATTGACATCAAGCAATTCATTTTCTCTTGGGTAGCCAGCATAAATCCCAATGACTTTAACTTAATTCTTAGTGATTGAAATATGAATAGCTTTTCACATAAATTCATTAAGAGTGCCATAAAGTGAAACAAAATTCTTTAACGCTTTCCTAACTGTCAAAAAATATAATAACACCTAGACTCACACTCATATTTGAGTGAAAGTGACTTTTAAGGCCTAAAATGATCTAGCAATTAAAGTTACCATCATAAAACTGACCAAAGCTGCAAACTTAGATCTAATTGAAAGCCCACTGAAAGCCCTAAATGAATTACACTGTCTTCATTGATATGTGGATCAGACCACCTGATATGAGGAATAATCATAAATAATCAGTTAGAGAACCAAAATAAATCTGCATCTCATGAATACAAGGTAAAAGCCACAATGCATAATATGAAAATGAAGGCAGGAGAAGAAAAACCGAGCCACAAATGGGAAATCCTGAACAGCATGCTCAATCAGATCATTTCAATGATATACTTGCTGATGACCTTCCACTAGGTGATAAGCGTAATTGGAAAATGTAATGCATTATGTATTCTAGTGTAGAGTCCAGAAGCTCAAATTGTCCATCAGTTAATAGTTCTTCTAAGATTTTGTGATTCATATGGGGAAAGGAGCAGTGTTTCATAGTTAATATGCTAACATATGATTCCATATGTACTTAAAAGTTGGGAATTTTACCTTTAAAATATATACCCACACTCCAAATAATGACTTCTGGAATGTGTAAATCCATTGTTTTCCCTCTTCCCTCTAAATATGTACAATACTCAGTGGAGATTTTGGTTGTGCTTCTGTCCTGATAAAGATAAAACCTTTTCCATTACCTCAGACTCTTCCCTTAGGACTCAGGAGCTGTCAGATTCATGTTTTTGTCTAGACTTGATCGTCATCTAGAGACAACTATATCCACGCCAGTAAGGTAATTTTTCCCATAACCACTGTTATCCCTACCACTGCATTTTAATGTAAGATACAATAAGATTTTATAATTACATTTCTCATTCATTCATTATTTCTTTCTTTCTTTCCCTTGGATTTCTACACCTTTCACTAGGTAGAGATTTACCGGTCCCTGTTAAATTAACTGGACATTCGTCATCCAGTTAGTCATCTAGCTTTATGACTTAGGTTTATTGACCTTTACTTTCTAGATAATTATACATTTTATCATCATTTTGAACATTCTGTACTGCTCTTTAAATAGATAGTTCCATTTAAATAACCAGCATAAAAAGGAATGAAGGAGACAGTTGAAAAGAGAGGCAAATTGCATTAACTTTCTCAGATTAGTACTTGGTTACAGAAGTCCACTATTTTGCTAATTTGTAGCTGAACTAACAGACTAATGTGCATTAGGCAACATCAAAATTAATGTTTACATAAGGGTGGGTGTCAGGAGGATGGAGCCAGGCTCTTTTCAATGATGGCCAATGATAGGACAAGGGGCAATGGCTATAAACTGGAACAGAAGAGCTTCCAAAGAAATCAAGGAAAAACTTCCCTGTTGAGGTGAGGGAGCACTGGAAAGGGCTGCCCAGATGGATTATGGAGTCTCCTTCTCTGGAGACATTCAAACCCACCTGGGTGAGTTCCTGTATGACCTACTCTAGGTGGTGCTGCTCTGGCAGGGGGGTTGGACTAGATGATAGAGGTCCCTTCCAACCCCTTAAGATTCTTTGATTAAGATTCTGGGATTCTGTGATAAACCCCAGAAGGTACTATTGCTATTTTAGAAGCAATTTATAGATTCAGACAGATCCAAGGCTTGTGTAATGAAAATCTTTACAGAGGATTACCTAGGTATGCTGTTACTCAATTTTTAGGTTTTCATTTTAACCCTGAGTAACCTCAACATTCAAAATTGCTCAAGGCCAATACTAACTAAAAAACATTGCTATCAGTCACACCATCAGAAGGCAGAAGGATGCATATCACTGAAAGTTTTTGTTAGAATATATTCTGAGAACATCTTTAAGATACATTTCTGTCATTATTTTGCTGTAAGATGCAAGTCACTTGCCTTGTATTTAGATATAAATCCCCTGTTAGTTTGAGAATTAATGTTTTAAACAGATATCCATGAAGCAGCTTATGATAGTAGCCATAGATAGTATCTACATGAATACTTCTTTGTGTTTACTGATAATTGTGGAAGTGATTTAGTTACCTATCTAGATAAGCTATGTGTCACTAAGGTTATTTTGTAACAGGTTTAAAAACAAAACTTTTGTGCACACCTATATATGTGAATATAAAAAGTGGCTGCTGGAGGTAGGTGCTAAGGATCAAACCATAGGAAAACAAAGAGGTAGGCAACAGTAAAACATCATGTCTCTGTGGCTATGTACAACTATATACAAAATCATTTTATGTAATACTAAAGACAGAATAATAAAAATTTTACCTAAGCTACAATTCAAAAGCAAGCACAAATGCAAACCCTTTTCATCTTAATAGTATATTTTAACAGTCTACTCAACACAGGGTATTTTATTTCCAGAAGATACTGTCTAGGATACTCAGGATACTCTACTATACTCAGTAATATCCTGGGCATGTTTGAAAAGACTTATTTTTTGCCTATTGCATAAGAAGAATCTGTTGAGCAAGATGAGCAATCCATTTTGGCATTATCTATAGAAATTAAGGTCTGCAGTCCAGCAGTCCAACTTAGCCATGAATGCCTCTTATATAACTAACTCCATGAATTTCAATGGATCTGTACAGACACACAGTCCAAGTGTAATGTAAGATCTTCTCAGGATCATGAATCTCAACCTGTCAGGTATTTTTAAAAAAATCCATGCTAATGGAAGCAGTGTTATGACATTAGTACATTTTAACAGTTCTTCTCATTCATTTAGTCTGATACTTCATTAATTCACAGTCTAAAGTTCCTTTAATTATTTCACAAAATGTTATCTCTCAGAAGGACCATGGTCATTTCACGTATTTCATGCAAGGGCCCAACCCTGCAAGGTGTCAAATGTCTTCTGTTACCCAGAAAGACTGTCAGGATCAGGCTGCATAGTGAAACTTGGGAACAAACGGAACTAAAAGAAGATAATGTCAGTGAACAGAGAGCTCAGAAAACGAGTCTTGCAATCCATGATATAGCATTTATGTTCACAATAGTGAGTACTGAGGAGAACGGAGGGATTTGGAGAGTATAGTACTGCAAGGGTGCAAATCATGTAATTATTTGTCTTGGTAGTTTGCTTGATTGCTTTTTTGATGTGTCACATTTCTAATTTTTAATTAAAAACAGAAGCTCTGTCATTATTTTACAGTGATCTTATTGACACAAAAGCCAGATGCCTAATACATCACAGAATTGTAATATCTATGTAAAACTACAAGAATTTTAAATGCTGAATATCACAGGGTCACAGAATTGATAGGGTTGGAAGGGACCTTGAAAGATCACCCAGTGCAACCCCCCTGCCAGAGCAGGACCAGCTAGAGTAGGTCACACAGGAACTCATCCAGGTGGATTTTGATATCTTTCATTCATGTACAATAGAGAGAAAAGAAGTTGCCAGTACTTTAATTCTACAATAAAATGTAGGTTAATTTTAATGTAAGAGATTGACCCTGCATACAACTACTGAAATTCAGCATTATGTACAAGGATGGAGTCTGCTATTGCTGGAAAACTCCTTATTGGGGTGTACATATATATATGTGCACATATAAATATACATACGTATGTACTCGATATTGTGTTCTTGCTACTTATTTCTGCAGAATGATATCAACGCATTATTTTCAGTTTTAAAAAGAAACAGCACCACCTTGTTTCCTGAAATAAAGCTACAGCCATTCAATACCTTAGTGGGCATACAATACACACACATGCATAGAAACATAATTCTTCACAAAAAGTAAATGCTTTTGTATTAGAAATGTCACAAGAGAAAATTAAGCCTTGAAATCTTGCTTCAAGACACACATATTTTTTAAAAGAACTTTTAGGAGTTGTGTGAGTATTTGAATTGAAGTACATAAAGGCCCTTGAGTTTTGTTGTTTGTGAAAGAAAATATTAGGGTCAATTTGCACTATCCATGTGATCATACTTCTTGGTTTTGCTTTCTAAAGAGTGATAGATGTTGGAGAAAATTCTTGCAAAAAGGTCTGTATAAATAAGTCATTGACTACATTAATTAGCTGATACTCATGCTGCTACCCTTAAAATGTTTATCACTAAAATCAGAGATAATACAATATGATGTAGGTAACTATACATCCACCACAGAGTAAGAAAAGCAAATTGTCATGTAGTCTACAGACAAAAATTAGTTGTTCAAATCATTGTGAAAAAGTTAGTAATACCTTAAAAGTAAATGATAATCTATTCATAAACTGTATTTCATTTTAAAAAGCCCGATATTTGTCATAAAACTTGTTTGCAACTCAACTTTCAAAGCTCTTGTTAGAGAACTATTTCCTCGTCACTTGTATGTCATGGTTGCTAAGATAAGGATAGTTGGAAAACTGCCCTTCAATTAGATATACTTTGTAAAGGATTGCTTTAGTCAAACAAACTAAAAAATCCTTGCAGAATTGGAACTCATTAAAATCACAGTCAAGTACTGTGTCATGTCTTGTTTTGTTTCCTCTCCATTGCTTACAACACTGCAGAAAGCAGGAGACAAATTTTCTTTCACTACCAATTTTGACTTTTCTACTTCTAAATACTGATTTTTATTTTCCCCCAATGTCACTCATCTTCCAAGCTCTAAGGGCAAGATTTAACTGCCATTAAAGCTGACTGAACCACTAAAACAAAAATTTAATCATTTCTAACTCTCAGAAAAGAATGCAGGTCTGACCTCAAGTGTTGCTCATACCAACATCGTAAAATCTCAGTATATGAATCAAAATGTAGTTAATCCAATGCCTATAAGCAGTCTTGGACAAATTCTTAGGTACAGCAGTTTCTGAAGGGTCTTTTTCATGGGGACTTGTAAAATATGTAAATTTGAACTTGAGGGAAGGATCTAACAGTGTTGATCCGTTTTTCAGAATGCAAGCAATGGCAAATTGCAACAAAACCCCCCAACATTTTGATTTTCTGGCTCATAGAAGTTAAAAGACAATAGATGTGGGATATAAACAATCAGTTCAACTGAACACAGAAGGCTCCTGGAGAACCTGGCATCATTTGTAACTCATTCAGTTCCATAAATCAATGGGAAAGCTGCAGACAACATGAGAGGAAAGACTAAAACAAAGAAGGAGGCCATACACAGTGACAGAGGTGACTGGAGAAGAAAAAAGATACATATGAAATCAACATTTGTATTAAAAATCACTTAAACTTACAAGCATTTTAAGAAGGCTTAAACTGGCTTTGAGGGAGCTGTTTCCAAACTGTAGAAGTGCTTGAATTTGTGCTGCTTCTCGCTGCTTGGCCTCAAGACCCAGTCCTGAGCTCTCTTATGTAGAAATGCTTTTTTATAAGCTTCTCCACCTCATTTTGCAATGAAAATTGAAGTGGTATCCCAAAACAATACATAACTCTTCAATCTCTGTAGAGATCATAGGTGTTGTCAGAGTAATTCTACAATGTTCACCATATAAAGTGGCAATGACTAACAGAACAAAGAAACAAAAAACTAATACATGGGTTTTTCTCTCCCTTTTTGTGTGAAATAATTCAGGGAGCTAATATATTCATCTATGAGAAGAAGGTTGTGTTCCTGATTCCAGGACTTTTCACACAGTGGATCCAACAGCTGCTGAATAATGTTTAAGAGAACTAATGGGTAGATAAATTTGTTTTCTTTAGACATATTGAGGAGGTTGTTGTCAATAAGGCACATAGTTGCTGTCACAATGGAAAAATTATCTTCCTGTCATGCTTTCTCTAAATATTTTCCTCTATCTTTATTTTTCTTCCCTGACTTGTGAACAGTCTGGTAAATAACAATGGTTTACTCTTTCTTGAAATCCCTAAGACGTGCGACACAAAATATAAAGTATATATATATATATATATAAAAATACATCTCCAGGAGTAACTGTTGAAGACATTGAACAGTAATTGACTGTAAATAAAGTAAAGTAAAGAATGCAACACTGTTGAATGCATTTAACCACATTTTGCTTTAACCATACTGTGGTATTTCTACAATTCACATGCAGCAGCAGCAGATCTCTCAGCTTTGTAGAGAGGTCCACCCTGCCTCTTTAAATTAAAAATGCAAGGGTGTATGTATTAAATCCTTCAACTCTATATTCTTTTGTAATAGTTAATCATTATTTCTTCTATTTATGCAACAGCAAATATACTCATAACAATGTTTACAGCATCAATAGTAGGCACAATGCTCCAGTCCCTTTATCATCTTGGTGGCCCTGTGCTGGCCTCTCTTCAGCAGTTCCCTGTCCCTCTTGAGCTGGGGAGCCCAGAACTGGACACAGGACTCCAGATGAGGCCTCACCAGGGCAGAAGAAAGGGGGAGCAGAACCTCCCTTGACCTGCTGCCCACACTCTTCTTGCTGCATCCCAGGCTGCCATTGGCCTTCTTGGCCACAAGGGCACATTGCTGGCTCATGGTTAGTTTATTATCAATCAGGACTCCCAGGTCTCTCTCTGCAGAGCTGCTCTCCAGCAGATTTTTTAATTTATTTATTTAAATTTATATTTAAATAACTATAACCACTGTGTTTCTAATATCCTGGACCAAAACACTAAAATTGTGACAGATATATCCATTTATCCATAGTTCTTTTTCAAAAAATAAATAATTAAGAGAATGCATAAACTGTGTTGGAATTGGAAAATGGATTAAGAATACTGAGAAGCTGAACTACTGATGCTGTTATATTGTGGTGTTTAAAAATAGTTGCAAGTTAACTTGCATTCACTATTTGCTCAAACTGATTCCTTGTATGCAGAGTATCATATTTTTTTGTTTGTTTCTATGAATTGCATTTTATTGACAGCTGAAAAATACACTGGTTTTGAGGTTTTTTTTTATTAACCAGCCCCTGAACGATGCAACATATGCTCTTATCGTGTGCATCTACACAAAGAGAATCTATCTCTGCTGTGAGCAGTGGCATATTATATTTCTTCTACTGAAGCTGAGAGCACGAATCTTCTTTAGAGGAGGGGAAATTAAATACATGTATTGCATATAGTCCTTGCACAAGCATCTGTCCTTCCCTGGTGATACTAGTGAGTAAAAGGAATAATGGTGTCTCCAAATGGTCACAATGACATAAAAGACCAATTGAATAGGAAATACACAGGCCTGGTGAAGCCATTGGGCTCAAGGAACTTCAATCAAGTGAATGGAAATGTTCCACATCCCTCCACCTTGGCCAGCAGAACATGGCTGTGCAGATAACAATGCCTGCAGCTTCATTTTCCTCTCCATGTGTGGTTCATTTCAACATATGCCCCCAACACAAATGATAGCTGCTTTTCTGTGTTTTTCCCTACAGTACCAGACATATAAAATAAAAAGAGTCTAGGAGGAATAATTAGAAATTGATGGAACAATAATTGTCCTTGGTAGAGATGTGACTCTTTCTCACTTCTTTTCAAGTTATTATATTATTAGTGTGATTACTGTACAAAATCCAATCACAGTGTGTGAGAAGAAAAAATAAACACAAATTTGAAATTAGAACAAGCAGTTTAACAGCTTTCTGAAGTATTTTGTGTGCTTTTGGTATTTCTCTCACATCAGGTTCTGGCAAGAAGCCCAAGGCCTGAAGGGTTTTGTACATTTTATTTATTAAAATACTCTGGAAACAGATTAACTTCCTTTGTGCATTATTTATTATTGTTTTACCTACTATCAAGAGGAATAGCATGCCCACTGATGAATATGCTGAAGGTGGCCTACTTTGAGTGTCATGAAGCCATAGATGCCTGTCGTTCAGCTTTTGCAATGTTACTTCACAAAAGATACCTTTTTGAATTCCCAAAGGAAAATTACAGCAGGGAGATTTGTGCATGAGGAATCAAGGAGCTATTAGTCCATCTTCACAGTGAAGCCCTTGTTTTTCTCCCAAACTGACAGTTGATACTGCTCTTAGACCCAGTTTATCTATTACTTATTTTGAGTGAGGTCTACAATATGAATATCAAACTTCAAAAGAGGTTCAATTTAAGCTACAAACCAATGCAGAGATAAAACCATGTTGATATTTCTATTGGACAGTTTTTCTATGCATTTCTCTTTTTCAGTTTACTCTTTTAAGGATACAGATCTTCCTTCTGAGACATTAATTTCTGCTACCTGTTTCTCTGAGCTCATACACATCAGGTAGATGAGGAAAAGTTACAAGGAGCACTTGCATATTCATGGAAAGTCTCCACTGACCACACAGATTCTTCCCTCCTCCAGAGATTAACAATGCTGCTTACAGTGCAAATTCAAAAACATATTATGTACACAACTGTATTTGGAGTTATTTCAAAAGTCAAGTCACTGCCTAGCGTTTGTCCTGACAGTAGGTTTAGTTTTTCTCTTTTTTTTTATATTACAGAGATCTATCATATTTTGCTTAAGAAAAAGCAAAATTAGTAACCCAAGGTAAATCAAACTTTCCTGTTTACAAGCAATTCAAAACAAGGAACACGGAATGTGACCTCTAAAAGTGATGAAGCTGCATCCTAGTTTGCTCCTGACTGATTTAGAGTAGGTGTCAAGGTTTCAGATGCTTCTTTATAATATACATGCTGCTCTATTTTCACACTTGCAAATGCACAACCTGTTCATTTATACACAACTGCTAATATGTTGTTTTCTTCAGATATTTGCCTCAGCCCTTGTCTCTCAGTTCCTGGATCTTCAGCATCAATGTCATCTAAATATATACAATTATGTCCAGTTTTAATTTCCTTGATGATTACTTTACTTACATGGAATTTACACTCTTTAAATATATGAAGTTCATAGAATCATAGAATCATAGAATCATAGAATGGTAGTGGGTGGAAGGGACCTCTAGAGATCATCTATTCCAACCCCCCAGCGGAAGAAGTTGTACCCATTTTGGCTGTTTTATGTATTTAGCTCCTTTTCCTTTTGTACTCAAATCAATCCTGTCAGGCTCACAATAACTTTACTACTTCTTTCTCTGAACTATCTACTCAGAAATCTTCTCGGAGCTGTCCATAAATTTCAGGTGTTGAGATGCTTGGAACTGGGCACAGAATTCCTGACATGACCTCATAAGAACTATGCAGAGACTAACACTTTGTTTCTGCCTGACTTCATTCTTTAGAGCAATCAGACAAATAATCCCACATGCCATTCTCACCTGAGGTGTAGTGAATGAGTTCATCCTCACGTTACTGTCACAATCACCTGAGGTTTTTCTTACTATTAGTTCTTTTCAAGTTTCTCTGTTGCATAAAATATTGATTTCTCTCATATATGAAGGGACTGGATTTTCCAGAAAACTGTATTTTTCATTTAATTTCACTATGCTCTTAATATTTATTTATCCTTATTTTTGTGTAAGTACTGTGAATTCATAATGTCCCTTAACCTCACTAAAACAGAGAATCATAGCATGGTTTCATCTGTAAGAGCCCTTTAAGCTCATGGAGTGCAGCCTTTGTCCCAGCCCTATCAACCACTAGACCATTTCCCTCAGTGCAACATCCACCCAGCTCTGAAACCCCTCCAGCACCAGGTGACTCCAGCACCTCCCTGGGCAGCCCCTGCCAATGCCTCACAACCCTTGCAGCAACTAACTTCCTCTTCACACCCAGCCTGAACCTCCCCTGGCGTAACGTGAAGCTGTTTCCCCTTGTTCTATTGCTTGTAACTTTACCACATGTATGTCGTAAGTATCACTCCAAAATTGGGCCTAATAGAGAAAACATGTTATGAATAGAGAGTTTACAAAAAAGAGTTGAGAGTCATGCTGAGTTCACCTTAGAGGGCTGAGAGATGCCCATCCAGCCACTCTCTCCCTCTTCCTCCTCAACAGGATAGGCAGAGAAACAAGGTGAAAAAGCTCACGGGTGGAGGTAAAGGGAGATTGCTTACAAATTTACTGCCATGGGCAAAGACTCAGCTTGGGGAAAAAGATTTATTACCAAATTAAATAGATCTGGAGAGTGAGAAACAAAATTTAAAACAATTTCTTCCACCTACCCTTTTTTTTTACCCACACGCAATTTCCCTGCTTCATTCCCTTCTAGCACTCCCCAGCAACCCCCTACCTGAGCAGAGCAGTGCAATGAGCAAGGGAGGCAGAGACCAGCACACAGCAGCACCTCTCTGCTGCTCTTTCCTCCTCACACTTTCCCCTGATTCCTCCATGGGCTGCAGGGGAATCTTTGCTCCAGCACTCCCTCCTCCTTCCTTCTACTCTCACCCTGGTGCTCACAGGGATGTTTCTCACGCTGTTTCTCCTCACTTCTCTCTGCCATGCAGTGTGTTCCTTTTATTAAATACACTTTTCCCAGAGGTGCCATGCGGGGCCCAGCCGAGCCCTGTGGTGGCTGGGCTGGAGACGGCTGAAATCGGCTGTGTCCGGCATAAGACAGCCCTGGCCTCTCCTCACAGACACCACTCTGTGGGCCTCCCCACTGCCAGCACCTGTGCACAGACACACAACATGCTAAGAACCAGAGTCAGCATGAAAAATTGAATAGCACAAGAACATGAGTGTCTAGAGATTTTGGGGAGCTGGAGGACTGATGGTTTAATCAGAAGATTAAACTCAACCTAGAAGCAGGAAGAGAAGGGGACGAAATGGGGCAAAGGGGAAAAGAAAGTAAAAGCAGTGAAAAGAAGAAAGATAATGTACTGGGAGGGCTTGTAACAGTCTGAGTAGAAATGATTTGGACCAAAATGTTAATTAGTAAAGGAAGGAAGATGAAACATCTACCTCTTTTGAGAGTGGAAAACTTCTTCTCGGATGTGAACGTTACAGAAAGCAGGAGGTGGGAATGAAAACTGGTTTGCATTCTTAAACAGAGTAGCTATAAGCAAGTGACTGCTATAATAAGTAGAATAAATAACCTCCATTACAGAAATATACACGTTCCCTGCTGCTCTCCATCACAGTTGATAGCCTTTCCCTTTAGAATTTCAAGTCTTTTTAGCCTACTCATAAAAACAGGCACTTTATTAAATTTCACCTGTTTATTCCCCTTTAAAGATAAAAGTAAATGTACTTTGCTAGTATCATTTATGTTAGTATGCCCATGTGCTCTTGAACCACCTAGGTATTACTTACAAATAAGGCAAATTCATCTCTAGGGGCTGTTCTCTGGATAAGCAACATGTAAATTTTATAGAAAACTGTATTACGATGTCTTTCAGACATGATACTCCACTCCTCATAAGCATTTTCACCAGTTCTTTTGATATTATTTATGCTTCTTTCCTAGTCCTGCATTTCTTTCTGCTCTGCTTGCTCCCCTTCATTTGAACACCACTTTCTCTCTGACAGCTATCCACTCCTTGGTTCTTTGTGTAGGCAACCTGAAACAGGATTAACGGATGTTCCAGGCTTAAAAGATGTTTTTTTTAGGACTGGTTGATCTACCCAGCTCCTCAGAAGTAGGTGTTCCTTGGATAGAAAATCATATAGGAATATGATGGGAGTGAGGACAAAACCATAGAGCTGTTTTATGTCAGTGGGTAGCAGTAAACAACCAAACTCACAATTTGTAAGATGAAACACCTTACAGATGAGATTTGACTGAGAAGCCTGGAGCATCACTCTGAACTTCTGATCCTAGATTTCTAAAAGGTATTTGGGGCTGTTAAATGATACAGGCAGTAGCATTAGATTTAGATTTAGATTTAGATTTAGGACTGTTCTAATGGTTGTAGAGAGAACAGTGACTTAGCTGAACTAACTTCTTTTCCTTCTCGCTTACAGAGCAGAAGTCACCTATGACTTTGTCATTTTTATTTGGTTTGCCCTGTGAACTAACATAATACAGACAACACTTCTTTTGTACTGGGTAAATCTTAAAGTAATGAAAAATTTTTATAATCCCAATTCTACCAGTGGAAGAACTCACTGATAGAACAGCATGGAAGTAATGCATCCAAAGATATGCAGTAGAAGAGTTACCACACTGAGGCATAAATATGGCTGTACCGTTATTTCATAACGCGCTATCAGGTTTGTTACACTTCATTTATATTTTCAAGGCCTGAGATCACATCAACAAACCACATCTTCATTCTGGGAGAGTAAAAACCTCAAGTCCAGGAACTGATAATGCATACCAGTGCTGCAGGCTATGTATATAGTTCTCTACATCATGGAGGATAAATGCTATTGTTATTTATATTCACTATAATAGTAACTGTACATCAATATAATGGTGGATAAGTAGCCATTGGCTTCTTCATCTTAAACATTAAGGATGTTGTTTACCATCTCTCATTTTCACACAGAGCACTGCTCTGTAAAACAAATACTGTTGGAAAAAAAAAAAAAAGATATCTTGAAATATAAACGTGTATTTTCGAAGTACAGCAGTGAGAGGGAAGGTCACCGAACAATGTAATTGATGGCAGCAGCAAAATGTTTCCTAACCTGCAACATTGCTAGGCTATGTTGATGACAAATGCCAAATCAGATCAAAGTATAGAAATGCAAGGTAACACCCTCTATTGTTCATATTGATTGCATCAAAGGAAATAGAATGTAAATTAGGCAAGCTTTGATGAATGGATAGGCAGCCAAAAGAAGCACAATGAAGTGTTGGGTTTCTCCTTCCTAGCAGAACCCTGCACTGCCTTATCCAGCTAATCAAAATGCAAAGTGCATACCTCAGCAGATTGAAATCAATTGTAACATGAGATAGCCTTTTATTTTATTCATCTTGACTATACTGAGTGATTACTTTGCCTTCTGCTGTTCAGCAGCTTCCAGAATAATGCACAACTCGGTGGACTTACTCGATGCTTGTGTGTTGAATCTTTATTTAATGTATTTATCAGACACTGGTGGTGCAAAAGGCTGCAGTTTCATATGATTCCTTGAAGGATATGTGGGTCACAGCTCCACCAGAAGAAACTTTAATTTCTGTGTCTGATACAAAGTTTTCACATTGATGGAATCACATTCTCCACCCGTACAGTAAAGAGTGATAGTCATACTATTTTAGCAGTACTGCCAGCTATTTAATAGGACACCCTTGATCATGTATTTTCACAAAAGGCCAACAAGCTTCCCATGTTGTAAAACAAGAATAAACTCTGTAAAATTAATGGCGAAATTACTGGCAGCTGAGGTGCACACTGAAATGGAGTCAATTAACGTGATCACTGTAAATCATGGTTACAGCTTGCTGTGTAAATAACAGTTTATAACAAACATAAATAACAACACAAGTGACTTGGTTTAGCCGTGACACAAACTGTTTGGGATGGTCCACACACTGAGGTGTGGAAAAGAAAACAAAGTAAATGTAGAGCAGAAAAAATTGTTTAACCACTAAGGCAATGTTTTAAGTGACATACAAACAAATGACAAGGTACAAAGTGGCAGGCTGACAGAACATAACCAACCAAAGAAACTCAACGACAGAAAAAAAGAAGCTAAAAGGAATTAATGAACTGAGATATACTTCTAAACACGTTTCTAAATAAATGTCTATCACCACTCTCTTGAGTTGTACTCAGGGGGTGTCATACCATCTTAAATTCACTTGTCTCTTTGTCACAGTAATACCTGATAACCAAATGTGATTTATTTTTTCTTTCCCACTGCATACTGCTCAAAATTCAGAACTTTAAATTAGAATTCCATTTTTCTCTAGTGAATTGAATGAAATTTCCCTGGCAAAACTGTGTTGTTTTTTAAAGAATGGCATGCTCAAGATTGAAACCTCTCTATGAAATCAATGTATTTTCTTGGACAATTATTACTGTCCATGTAAGTTAAGCAAGTATTGATTTTCTTTTTCATCAAGGGAAGTACAATTATGTCTTTTAATGAAAAAAAACAAACCCACAGGTGTATGTAGCTGAATAGAAATTAATAAACTTACAAATATTCATGGTAAGCAGTTTATGCAAGTTTCCAATGTTATTTGTCTCCAAGTTTGTTCATTTTTAACTCAATAACGATATGGGTTTTTTAAATATTTTTTTGTAGAATGGAGAAGTTTTGAAAGTGTGGATTTGTATTTCAGAATACAAAAGTTTGGAGTTGTTCAAAGCCGGCTCTCTGCGTTCTGAAGAAAACTAGAGCAAGTCCAAGTACAGGCTCCTGAAAAACAGCACTGCTTAAGAGCCCTCAGCAAGGGCTCCCCCATCCTTTGCTTGGGATCTACTTTTAGAGGAGAGTCTCACTGTTTAGCTTCCACCTCACCTGTTTTGTAGCTGTTCTTGTGATGTGCTCCATCATGTTCCACTTTGGTCCAAACTGTGAGCCCCCAATGTGGCCTGACATCCTAGCCTGACTTCAGGTCATTCTCACAGCCCTGCCTGGCCATCTCAGGACTGTGTCTGATCCTCACCAGACCTGATCTTGACCCTATCCATGGGCCAATAGCCTGGTCTGGCCTTCTCCATGTCCTCAGGTTCCAGATGCCTGAGGCTGGAGGTGCCTTGTCCTACCTGGGATGGTGGGATGCAAGCTGGTTGCCACAAGCTGCCCTGAAAAACTCAGGAAATCCCTGATGCCCTGGCTACAGGGAAATCCTGTCCCATGAGGCACCCTGGCATTTAGATACAGGAAACAATTCTTCAGCAACTAGTTAAATATCATGCCCAGCTAGGGCAGGCTGTTGAGTTTCCAGCTTCAGAGATGCTTCAGAGCTCAAATGGGCAAAGCTCTGAGCCAAGGCCAAAGCAATGCTGCAATCTGAAAGCTGTCTTTTACTTGAGTGGGATGTTGGAAAGGATGACCTTCAACAACATTGAAAAGAAAACAAAATTACATGTGTAAATTAGAGAGAAAACGTCAGGCATCTTTCCTTCATGGCCACAATTTCTAGCATCTGGTTATAAAAGGAACAGGCAAGACAGCTGATAATGCCCTAAGAGATGCACCCAGGAATCAGTGAGTTTTCTCTTCAGTGGAACTGTAGTACTTTAAGCATTGAATAAAGTATGATTAGTAGCACTAGAACTTAAAAAAAGGCTCCAGAAGGGAAATTTACTATGTTTAAATTTGTTCATGATTCATTGTGTGTTGAATATAAGATGTAGGGATTAAATTCCTAAGAATTTAGGAAGAGAGGACTCAAAAAGCCTTTGTTGACAGCAGGCATCGAGCCCTGCTATCAAGGATACCACATTTTATAATCTCCAGTTTAAAAACAGCTAAATTTTTTTTCATCCCTGTCCTGTCAGAGAGCAGATCCAAAAACCTGAGTGCTCCATTGGTCAGCAACATTAATCTCATTTCTCAGCCTGGATATATTCATAGCTTGTTATAACAACCTGTTCACATGCCAAAATGACTCTTTGGTTAAAATGCTTTTTTGTTTCTTCTCTCTTTGGTTATTTGTAAACAAAGTCATACCCCTCCCCAACTTTACTTGGCTAATGAAACTAAGCTCTTCTATCAAAAGGTAGGTTCTCCTAACCACCTTAGCAATCTTAGCAGACAGCTGTTCCAGTGTCAGTTTACCTTTCTAGAATATGTCTGATGAGAATTTTGCACAGGAGCTATCTTAGCAGGGTTTTATATTCATTCCTAAAAACTGAATCCCCTTGACAGCTCTAATCCTGACGGTGATTCAGGTAGAACATATCAATACAGCCCATTTGCTACATGCAGTGATGGTCACTAAGGCTAAAACAAAAACTTCCTAATATAGATTATTAAAGACCTGACCTGGCATTTTGTGCTTTTTAATTTCATCCCTTTTTTATTAATTCAGGTTTGAAATTTAATAGGGGGTTTTTGTTGTTGCTTCTTTGGTTTGGTTTATTTTTTCTTTGTTTTATGAAGCCTACAATCTTCTGCTTTCATAACAGCTTCCAATTTTTGTGTTAGCATTTCATCAGGGCAATGTTGTGTCGCAAAAGCAAATATTCCATATGAAACAACTGAAAGGATCTTCTTGGAACCCCCCTCCAGCTCTTACAGAATCAAAAAATCTTAAGAGTTGAAAGGGACCTAGGAAGATCATCTAGTTCCTTTATTTGAAAGCTTTACTGATCTCATAAAGACTAGTTCCACACCCGTGCTTCTGTTAGTTGAATAGTGAGTTTGACATGGCAATCTAACATTGATAATCCATACATAAGCTGAACAAGGAGAGGTTTAGATTGGATATTAGGAAAAACTTCTTCCCCAAAAAGGCTGTCAAGCATTGGAACAGGCTGTCCAAGGAGATGGTAGAGTCACCATCCTTGGAAGTATTTAAAAGACGTGTAGATGTGGCATGGTTTAGTGGTAATGCCTAAGTTAACAATTGGACTCAACAATCTTAAAGGTCTTTTCCAATCTAAATGGTTCCACGATATCTTTCTACTTTTACCACTAGGACTCCGTTTCTATTTTCCTTTTCTTTCATGATATTCATTTTCATATTCATTTTCTGTATCCTTAAGAAAATGCAATTCAGTTTAGAGTTCATCAGTTCTCCTTTTATCTGCTTTCTTACTGCTCTCAAGACAGGTTCTTGCTGATTTGGTCTTTCCAGAGATATACTCCAAAGATCTTTTTTTTAATCTCTTTAAGTATACATCATTGGTTGGCTGACTTCAGTGGACTCAGGAGTCCTATTGTAATATTCTTACAATATTGTTATAAAACTAAGAATAAATCATTGCTGTGATCTTATTTTTTTCGGAAGAAAGAGCTCTCCTGTGACCTCCACTATATCTGATTATTTTCATGTGAAGTTTTACCAAATTCAGCAAAAAATATTGCTTTTTAATTGAGACAAATAGTCTACTTTGAATGAGTACTACCCATTTATGAATCACGAATGTAGGCACAAAATGTTCATTTGTTTTTGTTAGTGAGAAATGAAAGCAGGAAGCACATATTGTTTTCTAAAGAAAAAGTGAAGATGTGCCCTCTGTATTAACAGCATGTTTATCATCATATGGTTTCCCTAATGTCAGAAAAAAAAATCTAAACAATCTGTCATTATTGCTTGTAGTGGTTTACAGCTTAGGTCATCTGTCACAGTATGTGGTTATTACAAACCAAAGGTCAGAGCTATATCAAGAAAATGGAAAGTTTCTTTTCATTGTATTTTTTAATACTTGAATTGTTTCTGTCCAAAGTATTTAACGTGGACTTCTGTGATTTAATTATTCAAGGGTAGAAAATACACTGTAAGAAAGTTTGCTGAAGGTAATAGACAAAGGATAATGAAAACCAAACTCGAGAGAGTGGTTGATAAAGAATTACTTTCTTCATGTTCAGTTGAGGTGAGGGCATTCTCCTGTCATGTTTAAAGAGAAGATGAGGTATGTCAAGAGGCTGGAAATACATAAACCTCTGGAAAAATATGCAAGCAATGAACAGTGGCATCCAAGCTAAGAAGAGTTCACTTCTGCTATATGACAAAGGACAATTAATGATTAAGTATACAAATACTAGCAGACAACTGATTTTGTTGCAGATCAAGATATGAATGTACTTGGGCAGATTAGTCAGCTGTTTGTACAGTTGCCTATTGGGTCCAGAGGATTAATTACACTGTGTCAGCAGATCTTTTCCTTACTTAGTTTTGTCTGTACAAGTAATTGAGTGTGCAGCTATGAACAGTGAATGCTGCTGTGACCATAATAAAGACAGACATCAAGAGACAGACATGCCATGACAAAACAGCCTACAAACCACAGTGCCATCCCACGAAGGGGAAGTAGGGAGCAAATCATGAGGTTTCCCAGAGTCTAAGGTTCACTTCTGTTGCCTGAAGACAATCTGCTGTGGTTAATTGAAAGCAACTTACGTAAACTGAGTAATAAAGAATTCTAGATGCTGCCAGAATCATTATTGTTTGCATCCAAATAGAGCACCTTAGGCCAGATCATCAGCTGCAGTAAATAAGCCCAGCGCAGCTATATCAACAGCTATATGAAATTACACCAAATGAAAAGCTAAGGAGCTGAGTTTAGGAACTAAGACTGTTCCAATCACTTGTAGAGTATTTTAACTTTTACTTAACTCCTTAACGAATACTTTTCATGAGGATGTTGATATGTTTATCTGCACAGATCTGGAATCAATAATCCATTTACTTAAAAAGGGTAAGATGATGATGGTTATTATTATAATTAATAATATGTAAAATAAATATATGTAAATGTTCCAGCCTGAAGGATGCAACCTATTGCTTTAGTATATGCAAAGTACATGGGATGGCCTGAACTTTCTGGTAAACTTTGACATACTCATAGTATAGAATGATGTATGACTTTTCAGGTTGGTTACTCTCCACTGCTCTTTTTTTTTTCACTCTCTGGCTCCTCCCAAAGACACTGCTGACTATTTCTGAACTGTTTACTTCATTGAAGGACCTCTACACATTCTTCATCTAGACACAATATATATTTTCAACCTTTGTGCAGTCTTTTTATAGACTTCATTAGTAAAGCCAGAGGAAAAAAAGATTGTATCTTGGTTAATAAACTTTCTGTAACTATCTATTTGCCTTTCACTAGTTCATTATAGCTTTGGGCTAGAAGACCTTATACTCTTGCAGTCTCAATTTGGGTAAGGACGTATCAATAAAAGCTGTAGAAAAAGTTTTGAAAGATCCTGAAATTTCTGGAGGTGCTAAAAATGACTGACAACTGGTTTTCTGGAAGAATAATTGAAGAACAGCTATAAAGCTGACAATGAGAAATTGCTGGATGTTTGAATGATCTAATAGCTGTCATTCAAGGAGAGAGACACAGGTTAGAGTATCCATCCCACCAGACAGATGGATGTCTTATGACAAGTATTAGGCCTGTAATACTGTATTTGAAAGTAGATTTCAAATAAAGAACAGAACTGGAGCTTCTGCTCTGGACTCTTCAGAGACCAACAAAAGCTCTGCAGAAGACATCAATATATTTTCCTACCTAAGTTATTATGGCAATTGTAAAATCATGTGAGTTACATACCACAAAACCAGCACTTGGACATTCCAGACAGCTGGCATGCTGGTGAACATGTTATTAGTTTCTGCTTTATTTACTACATTCAACCATTATATCACATCTGATAGGATGACACCTAAAGGGCTTAAAAGAACAGTTCTTCCACAATCATGAAAAGTATCTGAACATTACATGATTGCCACAGATGATTATGACAAGGAATCTGTGTTGAAAACAAATATCACATCATGTCAAAATATTTCTATTAATAGCCTGCTTAAATTAGAACTGGGTGAAGAACGACTTAAGAGCCAAAGCTTAAATTAGAGAATATCTAGATCAAGATTTCACCTAAACCAGAACTAAAATTGAAGTAATTGCTGAATAAATAGATAGGATCAGTGGATAGCCAGTGTGGAAGCAAGGCAAACTGGCACTCTTCTGCTGCTACTGTCACCAAATGCACTCTAACAAAACCTTGTTCAATTCATAGTTTAGTCGTAGTGTGGTTGCTATTATAGGCACATTCAGAGTACTGTAATTAATATTGTCAGTTTCCTAGGTAATCTTTTTCCCCAAATTTCATTACATGAATCAATTAAAGAATCACATAATACAACAAATATATCACTTTCTACTAGTCAAAGATACTTAAATTCTACTCCATTAACAGGAAATGAGAATAGAAGGGTGTTGTCAAATCTAGGACATGAACAGTCTTAAATTAAGTCTCAGGTTCAGCCTACTGACATTTCACGTGCCCATACTGCCTTTGATGCAATTTAAAAAATTCACCACGGCATTATCCAAGTTGCCTGAATGAGCCATTTTCAGGTCATCTGTGACTCCTATAATGTGGTGGAGATGGCTACAAACAAAATGGAATCACCTTCATGGAGGTGGTCTTTTGTTCAGTATCCCTGACTCAGAGGACACTGTCTTACTCAAGGACATTTAGATGTGTTTCCAAGAGGATTTTCTGCTGATAGATTTGCCTATATGAATTACTATATGGGTTTTTTTTCCCATGGACTTTTTTTACTGGACTATTCTGAAGATGATAACTGCACCTCATGCTGCATAATACTAGGTTACACCAAAAACAAGTAAGAGGGTGGGAAAGAGATTCTGACTCTTGTCTCTTGCAATATAAACTCTTCATCATAGTAAATCTCCATCAGCCTCTGTAATGTTGATTTCTGTATAGCACGTTTGCCAGTGTTGTGTTTTTTCTTAATGGCCTGTATTTTTCTGAAGTCACACACTCAACAAACACAATGACCATTTCAAGTGCTCTCTTATTTCTAAGCAAAAGCTGAAGAACAGCTGTGTAGAAAGGTCAGATGCTAGTATCGTGGACTGGTCAATCTTATAAATGAAGCCACTTCACATTTGCTCCACAGAACTACCACAGTCTAGGCTCATTTAGCAACAAAGGACCACGATCAGCAAGTACCAAGGGCCTTTAGAACACCATAAGGACGAGGAGGGCTCGATTGCCACTTGCGGTCTCAGGCAAAACAGATGAGAATACTCAACATGGGGAGGAAAACAAACATTAATCCACCACTAACCAAAAAAATGTAGCAATCAGAAAGCAACACAGAGTGATGTGATGATTAAGAGCTCAACCAGCCCTTTAAGACCACCCTGCCCACATCTGTCCCCTCTTCCCAGGCTCAGAGCCCTGAAACCAGTGTTTTTACCTCCTCCTCTGTATGGCTCAGGGGAGCAGGGAATGTGAGTTTCAGTAAGTCCTGTCCCCATGGCTCCTGCCACTTGTCTCTCCCCAGGGCAGGCGGCTCCTGGCTGGGCATCCCTGCTGCAGCGCGGGGTCCCTCACAGGTCAGGCAGCCCTGCACGGGCTGCTCCTATGGGCCTTCATCCTGAGGCTGCAGCTTCTCTCCCCTCCTGCGTGTGTCTCTGGGGCCCCGCAGGCTCTCCAAGTACCGCCTGTGCCATGCTCCCTCCTCACACAGTCTTCTGCCTGTCTGGCCATACTCACCCAGAGCTGCTGGTGACTCTGAGTCCTGCCATTGCCCTCCATGGGTTGCAAGGGCACAGCTCCAATCTTTCTGCTCAGTATTTCCTTTGTTTTTTCTGCTCTATGTTTATTTTGTTCTGGCCACGACTTGCAGAGGCTTCTCTGGTCCACTCCTCCTTCCTTTCTCATTTTCTGTCTGTGGGGTCTGCATGGTCACCACTCCTTCACCTCCTCTTCCAATGCAGATTTCTCTTCTTAGTGACGGCAGAGGCACCAGAGTGGCCTGGCTGGGCTGAAGGTGGGTCCAACTCAGAGCTAGGGGATGTTTTGAGAACTGCTTACTAGGACCAGGACTGCAGCCTCCTTCCCCTGTTACCAAGCAAAAAGTGGCTCCACACAAACTCGTGACAATCTCCTAATCTCTGTGAACACATTATTTCTGAACCAGTGAAAAACATGCAGATCAGAAACCTTGCTTTGAAGCCAAAACCTTCCGTGATAATCTCAGGCCTACATTTTCACATTACTGTAATTCAAAACAAAAAATGTTTTAAATGCTANTATGGCTCAGGGGAGCAGGGAATGTGAGTTTCAGTAAGTCCTGTCCCCATGGCTCCTGCCACTTGTCTCTCCCCAGGGCAGGCGGCTCCTGGCTGGGCATCCCTGCTGCAGCGCGGGGTCCCTCACAGGTCAGGCAGCCCTGCACGGGCTGCTCCTATGGGCCTTCATCCTGAGGCTGCAGCTTCTCTCCCCTCCTGCGTGTGTCTCTGGGGCCCCGCAGGCTCTCCAAGTACCGCCTGTGCCATGCTCCCTCCTCACACAGTCTTCTGTCTGGCCACACTCAACCTGAGCTGCTGGTGACTCTGAGTCCTGCCATTGCCCTCCATGGGTTGCAAGGGCACAGCTCCAATCTTTCTGCTCAGTATTTCCTTTGTTTTTTCTGCTCTATGTTTATTTTGTTCTGGCCACGACTTGCAGAGGCTTCTCTGGTCCACTCCTCCTTCCTTTCTCATTTTCTGTCTGTGGGGTCTGCATGGTCACCACTCCTTCACCTCCTCTTCCAATGCAGATTTCTCTTCTTAGTGACGGCAGAGGCACCAGAGTGGCCTGGCTGGGCTGAAGGTGGGTCCAACTCAGAGCTAGGGGATGTTTTGAGAACTGCTTACTAGGACCAGGACTGCAGCCTCCTTCCCCTGTTACCAAGCAAAAAGTGGCTCCACACAAACTCGTGACAATCTCCTAATCTCTGTGAACACATTATTTCTGAACCAGTGAAAAACATGCAGATCAGAAACCTTGCTTTGAAGCCAAAACCTTCCGTGATAATCTCAGGCCTACATTTTCACATTACTGTAATTCAAAACAAAAAATGTTTTAAATGCTAAATTGCATTCTGTTTGGCATGATGGTCATGGTTCAGAAGGTTACATTTCCAGTATGACCTTGGACCAGCCACAGATTTCTTTCATCTTTATGCCTCTTCTGTAAAGTTTGTGCAAAATGAATGCTCCTTCAGACTGACAAAAGCAAAGCAGTGTGTGCTACTTGACAGTAGATTATCAAGCATCAGAGAAAAGCCTATATAACTAAACTAGCTATAAACTAAAAATAGTCTATTTGTATTCTGAGTTCCACAAGATTTTGGAGTTGTTTGGGGTTCTTTTTTTTTTCTTTTTTGTCCCAATGTTTTTTCACTTCTCTACTCAAATTCACTAGAAGAAGTAGATGAAAAATTGTCACATGAAATCTGTCAGCAAAGAAATGAAGAGCATCCCACTGCAACAAATTTCATCTATTTTATAGGCTAGGTATAAAGAGATATTATAACAGGAAAGAGATGGTGTCTAATGTAGTGTGAAAAATAATGTCAGGAAGGACAGTTAAAAACAATTCGGATTCCTTCTCTCTACACTGAAAGGGACTTTTACTGTTTTAAAGGTGTATACTCCTTCATCTACTTCTTTAAAAGGCTGAAAAGCAAGTATAAAGAAATCTTGTATCTGATTAAATTTGTTTTTACATGAAAAGTTTTTTTAAAAATGAGCAGAATATATTCCATTTATAGATCAAATATCTCTAAAAAGACTTGTATGTTGTTCTAGTGCTCTAATAACAACTAACTTACCACTTCACTTGAAATGGTAATTTTTTATTTCATCTTTGCATTTTTACTGTTACTAAAATGTAATTTCCAAAAATTAAGTCAATTCTGTACATTTACAAGAGGTACCTGTTTGACTGTTGATACTTCTAGAAATATTTCAGGCATCTAATTCTCTCAGTTAACAAAATTAGTGCCAGCTGCGATTTTTATATAACTGGAAACTACAGAAAAAACCAAGCACCCTTCTTCACTTTTTTATTTCTGTAGTTGTCCTCAAAGCTACAACAAAGAGAATCATCAAAGCAGCAAAGTTACACAAAGCCAGATGAGAACTACTACAACAAAGAAATCTAGATTAAACGAGTAGGTAGTGAATTTCAGCTAGTTTTGTAGGTCTTGACTTATGTGGCATCAAGCATAGGGACTCATGGTGAGGAAGCTTGGTAATTTAGAAGACTGCTTGGAAAACTAACTGGGTTCAGTATGATACCAAATACAAGGGTTTCTGACAGAAGATCTGAAGGGAGGTGGCTAATGTTATTATCCTCTTTTCTCTCCTATAGAAGTACAAGGCTTTGATCAGTTTTTCAGAGGTGTGAGGTTGAAGAATTTGCGTATTATGAGATTTCACAACATTGCAGATCCTTTTTTTCATTTCTTAACAAGCCTGCAACTCCATACATACGATATTTTCTACTTCTACTCCCTTAAATATGTATTACACAAACACACACACAAACATAAACAAGAACACATATTTGTATAAATAAAATCCATTAATAAATAAAATTCATTTCATACTCCTCAAGGGAGTATTTGATTTTCCACAGACCCATGAAAAGTGTCTGATGACAACAATTACCCAAGTCTAGAAAGGTGGCCTATTCATGATCTTGAAGAGTCTGTCCTATGTCACTCTATGAGTAAATATTTCAATAATTCACAATTTAAACTTAGCGGAGGTCCACTCCATTGTACCTTCTAGCAAAGGTTAGGGTTCTGGAGTGATTTGAACCTAATTGTCTTGTATCAAGAACAAGTGCTTTACTGTTTGAGTTATGGAATCAAATGAAATAAAGAATTGCTTCTTTACATACTCAGCACTTTTTTTTCCATGACTATTAGTGTCTCACCCATACCTATTTTCTGCAGTCTAAAATAATTCTTCATCTACATAGGGTTTTATGTTCTATGAAAAAAAGTTATTTATAATAATACTGTCTCAATGAGCTCAATAAAGAAATGCAGTTGTCTGGTCTGAGCTAGAGAAAACTCAGTTTTGTTTCAACAAATGAAAGTGTATTATTTCACATATTTAATACAGATAAACCCCAAAGTATACAATTTATGCTCACTTCAGTTATTTTACCAAATGGCTCCATTTAGTATTAAAACAAATAACATCTCTTAAGTTAGTATTGTGTGAAAGGGTAACAGTGAATCACATTTCTAGGTGTTTTTCCTTATTACATTTCATATATATTTGGGTATATTCCTACATCAGCTAAAGTGGTGCAGTGTCCCATATTTCTTTGTCTTGATTATTGGCAAATAGTTTGAAAATACTGAGTGCTGAAACCCCTGAGAGCGGGAGAATATCAATACCCAGAGAAGAACAACCTGCATGTTTGCAATACAAAAGAGATATATTGATTTGTGGGGAGTTCACCCAAATTAATTGTGCCAACCAATAAAAAGACACCATCAATTATTTGCTTAGCTTGAAAAACATTGGTGTTTTGCAAAACATCACTGTTATGAAAAACAGACTCCCACAAAAGAAAAAAGAGTAAAAGAAAATGCACACATTTTCTTGTGCAAGAAAGAAATCTCACAATCAAGCATGAAAAACCGTGAAGTACTACCACTGTAGAATTATTTAAAACAATTTTATATATGTAAAACAAAATAAAATAAGGGAAAGAAAAGAAATTGGTTAATCAACAGGGAATCTAGTAATAACGAAGGGGAAAAGTGTATATTAGAAGTTTATGTATCATATGTTGCAAGATGAAAAAAAGAACTGATAATTGTTTTTAGATCCCCCAAAATGAAAAGAACTTAAAGTTTGAAGGTGACTGAAAATGATGAAGAGTAAAAGGCTTAAAGAAATAGGAGTGACTGATTGTCTCTGAAGGAAAGGAGAGACACTTTTTGGGCCAAAATCTACAATTGACAAGGCTAAAAGAGGTACTACAGGCAATTTCTGCCTTGGAGGAAATGGGTAAAGACAGAAATCAGTTGTGAGCAAATAATCTAGAAGTTACAAGCTGAGTTTCTGTTTTGCATGAAACAATCACAGAATAGTAGGGATTGGATGGGACCTTTAGAGATCATGTAGTCCAACCCCCCTGCAGAAGCCCGTCAACCTAGATCAGGTCACACAGGAACGTGTTCAGGTTGGTCTTGAAGACCTCCAAGGAGAATCCACACCCTCCCTGGGCAGCCTGGGCCAGGGCTCCCTCATCCTCACAGTAAAAAGGTTTTTTCTTATATTTACATGGAACTTTTTGTGTTTCAGCTTAATCTCATGAAAACAATCACCAGACTGGAGGAAAACTATGAACTGCAGGAAAGCTGTGGCATCTTAAGTGGATTCTGGAAACCCTACGCAGATGTCAATGAAAGAAACACTGATGTCAGAAATGATCATCCTATCCACTGTCTACTTTGGCTAGTGCTAATACATATTTATTTACCAAACCTGCCTTTTATTGGAAGAGCCATCTCTGCCCTCAATCCCCAAAATCTGCAAATTATGCAAAACCAAGTTAAGCTGCAATAAGAAATATTGGTTTCAGCCAGCAGTTTGAAAGCTGATTTAAAAGAGAGATTCTTGAACCTAAGAGTAATGAATCCATGCTCTGCAGCTCTTGAAAACAAAACCAAAAACACTTGCGGTTAAGATACATAGGAAAGTAAAAAAAGAGTTATAGTTAATTTGTTCCTGCATATTAATTTAGCTAATCTTCATCTTTTTTATTCAGTGTCCATAGCAGTACAATTTATTTACATCGATCTGTTCAGTAATAACATACCTCAGCATAAGATTTGAATTCAGAGAACCTTCTAAAGGTAGAATTGAGGAATTTGATTTTCAAGAAGCACAGCATCAGCCCATCAACAGAATATTGAGTTTCTCAAAAGTTATTTCTTTTAATAACTTATCCCTAAAAGTGAGAACTTTCCTATTTCTATCCTTCCATTTTCATTTCTTGCCATTGTGGACAGTTCTGCAACAGAAAATGTAATCCAGATTAACTTTCTATAGAATAAAGCACTCATCTAGAAGACAAAAGCACTGTGTAAAAAAATCTTCTGATCACGTAATTGTCATGCAACCACCAGAAAAGCTACTTCAGCTGAGCTTTCCCCTTCTTAGCATTTGATCTGGATTGTCTTCATGAGAAATTCAATCATATTTTGAAACTCCTGTTCAAAGGAATTGCAGTTCTTGAAATACCTCTGGTAAGTGAAAAATATGTATCAACTTTCCAATGGCAAATGAATGCCTAAGAGAAACTATAGAATACTGACTGAAATGTACAGAAATGAAACATAACATTGCTTCATATTCTGCAAAAAGGTCCATTTGTATTTTAGGCACCCAAGTATAGATGTAATTGTAAATCTGTGAAACAAAAATGTAACACTAGCACCCAGAGGTAACTACAATAAATTACAAAATACACCATTGTTTGCTTTAATAAAAACATTACTAACCACAGTAAACTAATATGTAGTCCTCCAGCACATAAAAAAATGGGCTACATGCTTTTACAGTTTATGAGACAAACCATGTACCTTGACACATCTTTCTACCCTGTAATACAACACCGGTAATGTGATATAGTTCTTTTCCACCTAGGTTTATCTTGCTATATGTCTCTGCAGGCAAGATACAGATGAGAAGAAAATGATAAACTTGTGAATAGGTTTGGAAAAAAAACATTTCCTATTAGGAAAAACAAGCTGAAACAGAAGTGAAAGCAGGCATCAAATGTACAGATAGCACAACTGATCAAAGCAAGAGGAGACAAGAGATGATGAGTGTACGTAATGATTGACCAAGAGGCTAATAACAGAGCTGGAACACAAGAAGTGCTGGCTTGGACCCTTGGCCATCTGACCCTGCAGTTGGCCTCCAACAGTGTCCACAGAAAACATGTTTTGAAACGAACTGAACGTGGCTAAGTAAACATATTGAAGGAGGAAAACAAAATCACAGAATCACAGAATGCTAAGGGTTGCAAGGGACCTCGAATGATCATCCAGTCAAGGACCACCTAGAATAGGTCACACAGGAACTCATCCAGGTGGGTTTGAATATCTCCAGGGAAAGAGACTCCACAGCCCATCTGGGGAGACCCTTCCAGTGCTCCAAAAAACAAAACAAAACAAAAACCAAGCAAACAAACAAAAAGTTAAAATAACCTCATATTCTAAATGTTAGTGGGGAAAAAAACAGAAAATATTTTGTATCTATTTTTATATTAGAATAGACATCCCCAGCTAAACAGTAAGAGGAAATGGTCTCAGGTTGCAGCAGGAGAGGTTCAGGCTGGATGTGAGGAGGAATTTCTTTGCTGACAGGATTGTGAGGCATTGGAAGGGGCTGCCCAGGGAGGTGCTGGAGTCACCTGGTGCTGGAGGGGTTTCAGAGTCGGGTGGATGTTGCACTGAGGGAAATGGTCTAGTGGTTGATAGGGCTGGGACAGAGGCTGCACTCCATGAGCTTAAAGGTCCTTTCAGATGAAATGATTCTTCGATTCTATGATTCATACCATATCTGTAATATGTTATCATAGAAAAATAAAATCCTACTTTAGAAATCAGTCCAAAACACTACATCTTTCAAGGTCAGTGGAAAATTCATTCTGTTTTATTTGGTGACATAACACTACCTTTGAAATTAAAACATAGTAAATCCAAAATGATCCATGTAGTGATGGAAGTACAATGATCGGTTCCCAGCTTGGAGGACTATAAATCTTAATGGCCTACAAGAGAACAGAAATGTTCCTTCTTCTCTTTCGCTAAGCTTCTCACTAACAACACGCAGTCAGACATGACCACACAACTATAATAATGACTTTGTGTGAACAAAGGGTTCAGACAAATATCAGGGTATTGTAATGAGCATATAATGATCTTTCATAAAATGGGAGTAAGGATAATTTCACATGAAGAATCACATTCAAGGGAACAGTTAGTGTGCCAGTGATTGCTTTTTCTTCAGAAATGAGCATTTTATGTCACTTAATGTGATGGACAATAGATATGGGTCATACACCGAAATACAAAAATATGTTCTGAGTGTCTATTTAACAGCGAATAAAAAAGTTTATGCTTGGGAAGATGAACAACTGTCTACTGGTTGTTAAAGCCGTGTGAACCAATATGCTTTTTTCCTATCTGATAAGCCTACATGTTTCCAAACTCAAACTTTCCTTCTTCATGTGAAAAATACATACCATTTAATTAAACTTTCATTAAATCTCCTTTCTTGGAGGTCTTCAAGGCCACACGTTCCTATGTGACCTGATCTAGGTGAACCTGCTTCTACAGGGGGGCTGGACTAGATGATCTCTAAAGGTCCCTTCCAACCCTACTGTTCTATGATCTGATCTTGCCAATCATTTTTGTGCACTGTTAACACAATATATATTTCATAAGAACTGAATTTAATCTTTATACTTATAAATCTTAGATACATACTTTAAACTCTCTTCATGACTGAAAAATCTAAAAGATTTTAGTGAGAGAAATTTGTGTTGCTTTTAATTCTACCAAGAAGGACAGTACCATATGCATGACCTTTATTTTGGTATTA
Source organism: Urocolius indicus (assembly GCA_013401255.1). Classification (NCBI taxonomy): domain Eukaryota; kingdom Metazoa; phylum Chordata; class Aves; order Coliiformes; family Coliidae; genus Urocolius; species Urocolius indicus. The sequence goes on along the minus strand of WBNH01008745.1, from coordinate 35,460 downwards.
TTTTCACAGAATTACAGAATAGTTGAAGGAGACTTTTGGAGATTGTCTAGTGCAACTTCCCTGCTGAAAGGAGAGTAAGACCGAGTAGGTTGCTTGGGGCTATGTCCAGTTTGCTGTTAAATATCTCCAAGGATAGAGACTCCATGGCCTCTCTGGGAAACCTGTTCCAATCACCCTCACAGGTTCATATTCAGAAAATTTCCTGTGCATCAATTTGTGCCCTCAACATGTTTTTCTGTAACTAGATACCAGTGGGAAGAGTCTATTAATGAGAATAACAAGTAAGAATTTTCTCAATGAGAAAAAAGGAGATACAAAGTACATTTCTTAGACAAAGTTGGAATTAAAAGGTTGACCTTTATAGAGACTGAGAATGAAACAACGCTGGTAAACGGAATCAGCACAAGAACAGAGCTGACTTTAACTAGTTTGCTTCACAGTCTGTAAAACAGGTTTTGCTTTGTTTAGCCCTTGTAAAACTGCAGTTGCAGCCTTGTCTCTGATTCTGTGTACCATATATCAAAGAAGTCCCTATCAGTTGTACCAAGGCAGGAGGGGAAAAAAAATTATGAGAGGTTTATTAGCAAGTCCTCTCAGCAGCAACGGAATGACCTCGGTTACTTACCCTGAGGTAAAGAAGACAACAGGCAAAAGCAACAACTGCAAGATAATGTTTATGACATATACAATGCATAACTATGTATTTTTTTTCCTAAAGAGAGTTGTTCTTCATGCCTGTGGCAGACAGAATTAGGGATAACACTTTTGCACTGCAGCAAGGAAGATTCAGATTAGATGTTAGAAAAAGATTTGTCTTCTGCAAAGGTAGTGGAGCACTGAATTAGATTGCTCTGGACAGTGTCAGTCTCTGGCAAATGTCAAATGTCACAAATGGAAACATTTGGAAATAGATATTACAAATGACATAAATTTGCATCCCTGTTGATCATAAACTAAATGACTTATCAAAATTCATGCAGTCATATGAGCGCATAAGAATTACTTTGAATAAACAGGCATTGATTAATTATACATGCATTTAAATAAAGTTAATCGATACTGATTTAAAAAGGAATTTAAGAAATATCAACTTATCTCTTGACAAAAATGAAATGAAACGCACTGTTTACCAGAGGAAGGGCTAAAATTAATGTGCATCCATAAGAGTAAGAACCAAACCAGCATAAAATTCTGGAATTATAACTTTTATAATGTTTTTCTTAAGAACTGAACTAGAATTAAATTACTCCCTGAGGTACAGAGCAATGACTGGAATCAGTTTTTTTGTTTTAGAATGAAAGCAACACTGCTGTGTTGCTGATGCTGACCCAGTATTTTGGGTGTCCTTAATCTATTTCTTCCTAGATCTATGATTTATGACATCTGAGGTCTGACCTTTAAATTTCTGCCCTAACAAGCAGGTTTATTTGCACTCCTTGGTAATAAAAAATCAAGGCCTCCAGGCTAGTAAGCATTAACTTCTTTAAGCATAACACATAGCCTCACATATAACCGCCAAAAATTTGTGACAAGCAAGACTGTTTGAGGTCTAACTAGTTTCTAGTCTTCTAAAACAAATCTAATCTATACTTTCTAATGTACCCTATTTTGATACCTACCAGCTATTTCTAAAGGAGTAGAAAAACACCCTTTTAAATCAAACTGGCTTCCAAAAGGGAATGCAGTAAAGAAAAAGAGATTTTTTTTCTTCTAACATGGCTATGAAATAAGCATTTCTATTAATGTTAAATTTGGCAAACACCATACATGTCAATTACCTTCCTAATTACAAACCATAAATGGCAATGTTTCTCATTATCTCTTAAGAACTGTGACATTAAAGTTAAAAGCATTTCTTTAGCCAATTGTATTTATAGACAGGCTAGGCTTCTTCAAGATAGATTTTACATGCATTGGATCTAGAGTATGTTGACTTGAAATCCATGTGGATAGAAAACCAACTACATGTGGACTTAGATCAGGAGAGAATGTGACTATTTTCATTTGAGAGATACCAGGTTGTGTTAATGTCACATCAGAATTTGAAGACAGTCATTTGATTAGATGTAGTGATCTAAATTATTCCAGAACCTGTATAATTTTATGTCAGTTTCTGGGGTAGAGACATGTTTGAAGGACACCTCAGTAGTGTCATTATGTTAATCCCAAATCTTCACTTCTGTATTTAGCTGAAAGAGGAAAGAACTCAGGCTGCTGAGGTGGAGCTCAGAGCAATGCAAAGTTATTTCCAAGAGCACTATAACATGTAGGGAGAACTTATCTGCCAATATCATGATTGATAGCTTTCTGAAATGAAGTTTCACTCAGAAAGACTAAAACCAAAGGCACCATTGTAGCTAGAAAAACCCCAGCTTTTGATCTAGTAGCTGCAACAGACTCTGATTTCTGTCCATAAAACACAAAAAGGAACATAAAAACCTATTGATTATTGGCTTATAGGATTTTACAGGCAGCGACCTAATTCCCCAACGCTGATTTGGTAGCCAGTGGGTAGCAGGGACAAGACCCATCACTTCTTTCTGTGTTAACTTTTATCAGAAGGAGGCTGAATTACATTTTTAAGTCTAGACTCACACTTCAACTTGGAAAAAGCCAAGGCTGCAGCCCTGTCTAGGTTCACAGTGAATTTGGCTGACAGTGTTACAGTTACACCAACTATCTTCCTGAAATCTATCCTTTGTTATAAAAAAAAAAAAAAGTAGATAAAAGAAATACAAATGATAAGGAAGAAATAAGATGTTAAGTTCACTGAGGCATATTCAACAAAATATGAATAGGTACTAGTGTTATGGACAATAAGCCAATGGCAGTGCTTGAAATCATAACAATTAATTTAACTAACAGATTAACACAGGCAAAATAACACACTTTTCATTAGTTTCATAACGAGCTAAAGCATTTTGGTGAAGTTAAACCAAGATTATAATAGGAAGAATAGAAAGCAAAGAAGTGATAATTTTTCCAAGATGCTTCTTTCCATTAGCCCTTATCCTGTCACTGGATACAACAGAAAAAAGGGATGTCCCAACCTCCTGACATCCACCTTTTAGATATTTGTAAATATTAATAAGATCTCCCTTCAGTCTCCTCTTTTCTCCAGACTAAACAGCCTCAGGTCCCACAGCCTTTCCTCCTATGAAAGATGTTCTGGTCCCCTGATCATCTTGGTGGCCCTGTGCTGGCCTCTCTCCAGCAGTTCCCTGTCCCTCTTGAGCTGAGGAGCCCAAAACTGGACACAGGACTACAGGTGAGGCCTAATGAGATGACTTGCTTTTTAATTGAATCAACGGGTTATAGAAATGGAAAACTATTTAGCACTTTACACTATTTGGACTAAAGAAAGACTGCAGTGGGAGAAAAAATTACAGATATTTAGGTACGCAAAGCACTAAATACCAAAAATAAGTATCACAGGCTTGTAAACATGTGCATCTTAGATGACAGTTACTTAAAAACACAGACTTAAAAGGAACTGGCAGGGTAAAATGATGTTACTTTCAAACTCCCACAAGTTCAGACCAACATGTAATACATACTTATTTCAGCAGAACTTTTGGAAAATACATTGTTGGTCTCATCACTAAAAAAGAAATGCATTCCTGAAAAGTCTAAAGTTACTCAGAAAACAACAGAGAGCTTAAGGAAAAAAAAAATAGAGGTTTATCCAATGGCTAATTAAAATGACAGAGGCATTCATCTGACTCATTGGTTAGTCACAGTACCCTATGAGGCAAAAATAGTGTCTCATTAGTCTTTTAAACATTTATTCCTTATTCTACATGAAATTGATACTTAATCACTTTCCAGTGTAGAGCAGGCACTTATTACACAGGGAAAAGTTGGAGAATGGAAAGTTTGTGAAATCTCTGTCAATCTCTCCTACATGTTAGGAATGAATCATTATAAGATGCCATGAGCAGCAGGGTGACTCTGAATGGAAGCCTGTAATTAAGTTTGCTTCATGTTTTATTGATAGCATTTGCTGTTTTCTGAGATCTGATCATACATCTTGAGCAGTGTGCACACCTATGGGTCGTGCTGTGCTGGCATTGGGGGATATATGTGAAACTAAATAGATTAGATGGAAAATGTACCACATCCCTTGTGTTCTGTATTCACATTTAGATATTCCCTTTACTTCCACCTATTCATTTCTCTCTCAAAGCACACTGGGTTGAGCTGCTTCTGCAGGGGGGTTGGACTAGGTGATCTCTAAAGGTCCCTCCCAACCCCTCTCATTCTATGCTTCTATGACATTTAATATGAAACATAGAAGTCAAAGTTATTTTTTTTTACGGACTTGGGACAATATTTACTTATATCAGTCATGGATATGCAGACAGAGAGTAGAGGAAAATGCATAGTCCCCTTTAGAAACAAACGTACCTCTACATTGCAATGTTATAGATCTTACACTTCAGAGCAAAGTTGGACGTGCAGACAAATTGCAGTTACAAACTTGAGGAAAGATGAGTGGATTTGGCGAGCCTTCTGTTATTCTGGAAGTCACCCACAAGTTGGGAAGAAATATATAGGATTTTTTGTACTCTGGATAATTTGGCAAAGCTAAAAACAAATTTACAAACTTGCTATTTAGGAACAGATTATTTAGGAACAGATGGTGTGAAAGGAGTTTGAAATCCTTCCTGTAAACTGTGTTCTACTTCATGTAAACATCTTCTTCTTCATCTGGAACATCTTTCATATGAGGAAAGGCTGTGGGCCCTGGGGCTGTTTGTCTGGAGGAGACTGATGGGGGATTTCATTAACATTTTACAAATATCTAAATGGTGGGTGTCAGGAGGTTGGGGCAGCACTTTTTTCTCTTGTGTGTAGCAACAGGACAAGGGGTAATGAGATGAAGCTGGAACACAAAAAGTTCCATTGAAACATAAGAACAAAACTATTTCACTGTTGAGGAGAGGGAGCCGTGGCCCAGGCTGTCCAGGGAGGGTATGAAGGCTCCTTCCTTGGAGGTCTTTAAGACCTGCCTGGACATGTTCCTGTGTGACCTGATCTAGGTGAAGCTGCTTCTGCAAAGGGGTTGTACTAGATGATCTCTAAAGGTCCCTTCCAACCCTACCATTCTATGATTCTAAACAATACAAGCAGAAGCTCACAGACCAGGATTTTCCTCCAAATGGCTTTTACCTTACACTTCACATTTGGTTCCACATTTCGGATTAATTAAGTTTTGAGGTTTATCTTCAGATGGAAACAATGTCAGTGGGATTACCTATCAGAAGACTCTCTTGTCAGATGATTCAAACAGTGGGAAATTTAAAAGTGGCCTAAATCTCCTACTACCTGCAAAGAAACTTTCTTTTTAAAAATTTGGAAAACATACATCTGGTTGTGGGGATTTTTTTCCCAATTGAACTAATTCGCTATGATTTCTTGAATTATTTGTAGATGATCGCAATAGGCTTTGCCATGAAGTTCTCCCGTCCAACTCTGCTCATTATTTCTACAACATATATCTACAGTGTATTTAATGAGATCAGCTCTCAAGCTTCACTTAAAAAAAGAGCTTGTGGTTTTTTACCCTTTGTTTTCTGAGCACCTATGCTACATCCTCTTCATGTTTCTAAACTTCAATAACTTCACTCTTGAGGAGGTTCCTCTAGTGTGATGAATGAAGCAAATATTAATGTAAAAAAAGGCCCAGGGTACAATCATATAATTAAAGACTGCATTATAGACAAGAAAGAGAGAAATGAGAAATTCAGGAGCATAAATATTTTGTAATTTACTAATTATTGACTTGTCAAGCTAGGAAACTTCATGCTATTCTTTCACAACTTTTCTCCCTTTGCACTTCCTCAAATTCCATCTTGACTAACGATCGAAGGAAAGGAAGCAAATTGACAGGCAGTGCTGTGTCCCAGATTAAGCTAAAATTCTGTCTGTGTAGAAGATCTTTTTAATTAAAATCAACTGAAAAAATAAGTAATGTGTAATGGAAGCCTTTTGTTAGAAAAACAAGTTATATTTTGGTTTCATTGCCAAACCTGAAATGTGGAAGGCTGTGCTGCCGTTCAACAAGGCCTGGATGATCTGGAGAGCTGGGCAGAGAGAAATCTAATGAAATTCAACAGTGGCATGTGTAGAGTCTGGGAAAGAACAACCCCACATACCGGTACAGGTTGGGGAATGAACTCTTAGAGAGTAGTGTAGAGGAAAGGGATCTGCAGATACTGGTGAGTGGCAGGATAAGCATGAGCCAGCAATGTGCCCTTGTGGCCAAGAAGGCCAATGGCATCTTGAGGTGTATCAGAAGGGCTCTGGGCAGTAGGTGGAGAGAGGTTCTGCTCCCCCTCTACTCTGCCCTCATGAGACCACATCTGGAATATTGTGTCCAGTTCTGGGCCCCTCAATTCAAGAAGGACAGGGAGCTGCTGAAGAGAGCTCAGTGTAGGGCTACAAAGATGATGAAGTGAGTGGAACATCTCCCTTCTGATGAAAAGCTGAGGAGACAGGGGCTCTTTAGCTTGGAGAAGAGGAGACTGAGGGGTGACCTCATTCATGGTTACAAATACATAAAGGATGGGTGTCAGGAGGATGGAGCCAGGCTGTGCTCAGTGATGGCCAATGATAGGACAAGGGACAATGGGTACAAGCTGGGACAGAAGAGGTTCCAAAGAAATACAAGGATTAATTTTTTCCCTGTTGAGGTGAGAGAGCACTGGAAAGAGCTGCCCAGATGTGTCATGGAGTCTCCTTCTCATTCAAATCCAGCTGACGAGTTCCTGTGTGACCTACTCTAGGTGGTTCTGTGCTGGCAGGGGGGTTGCACTGATTGAGCTTTCAAGGTCCCTTCCAGCCCTTGAGATTTTGTGATTCTGTCACTGAATATGCTGGTATGCTGGCACTCACGGGCACTCAAAAAAGCATGACCTGTGTTTTAAAATCTCACAGAGTTGTTTAATAATCACGAAGTTGACCGAAAATGTTATGTTTTCCTTTTATAGTCTAGTTCTTTGGTTTTAATACTAGATTTCATTTGCATTCCAAGCATTCTTCCACCAATATGACAGGTAGATACCAAATCTTGATTGCATCAGTTAAGTTTATGACAATGAGAAAAATAGGAAAAATATGAACCTTGCAATGAAATCCTAAGATGGAAAGCATTGCAGCAGTCTCATAGTGGTTCCAAATCATTTTTCTTGATGTAATACAACCATTAGGGAATTTTTGCACTACTCTTTTCAATAAATAGTTCCCTAGTTTCAAAATCTAAGCTGTTTACAGTGACTTTTAATGGCTATCAATCAACAGCTCATCTTTTCAAGCCATTTAAAAGTCACACAGGCATACATGTCACTCAAGTTGTATTAAAATCATCTACTATGAGTTATAAAGCACTGAAATTTTTCTGTCAGACAAAATGTCTGACACAATAAAGGCCTGATCTAGTTTGAATAATCTATCAGCTTCATGCAATGACTTTTTTAAGTCATGGTAAGAGTCACAGGGCAGCCGGAAGGAGTAAGGCCAAGTTTATAAACCAAGAAATTGTGCATCCAAAATTCTGCCTGTTCCGTGATTTTATATCTATAAAATTACTTTAAAACAAACAAAAAATCTAAGACAACAAAACCACCCCAACATTTGGTATATACATATTACTTTATGTTTACATATGTTTATTATACTGAAGGACTGTTACAGCTAACGAGTAAGCACTTTCCTTATGGAGGCAATGTTAATCAAGATGCCAACATATAACTAACTCACGTTACCTTAAGCAGACCTTAGGATTCCAAAAGACTTGCAGATGTTTTGCAGAAAGATGATAAAATAAGATTTTTTTTTTTTCCCATAAAGTTCTCTCTGTATCTCTTTCTCACATGAAGCAAAATGCTTTTTTCAAGACAAATTTCAAGAGATCAGATACGTGGCTCATTCTAGTCTCTAGCTGGAACTCGGAAAAATGCTACTAGGATACTTTTCATCAAAAAATTAGATAGCTGCTTTTATAAAAATTTCTTACCTGCAAACAAAAAAAAAAGGTTATGCAATTTAATTTCTGTGAATAAAAAAAAACATAGAACAAAATGTGTTCCCATTTGGCCAATGAGTATTTTTGTGGTTAAAGAAATGTTTCAAATCAATCCAGCTCCTGAAGTCTTTAAAGTCCCGCTATGATTATATTTACAAACACACACACACACACACACATTTTTTAGGTTGCATTTCATTGTAAAAATGAGATGTATCAGGGAAAACAGTTACTTGACTTGGTCTGTCATGTACATCCATTATAATCACACAAATATATAACAGTAGGGGTTGGAAGAGACCTGTAAAGATCATCTAGTCTACTCCCCAGCTAAAGCAAGTCCAAATAACTCTTCAAAATATACCTCTTCACACAACTTTTCCAATCTTTTGATAACTATTCAGGAATGCTTTGAAGCTCTCTTGCAGCTTTTTCTATCCTTTCTCCAACCCACAGCCTTTTTCTCTTCTACACAGAAGAATGAGGAAGATAATAAAATCTGTCCAAGTGCTACTCTGTTGATGCATTCGCCAATTAGTGTATAAACCATCCTTCAACAGCAATAATTGATTACTCCAGATATTTAGATAGTATCTAAACTTCAAATGTTTTTAAAGTTACCTATATATACCTTTTTTTCCCCTTAATTATTAACCCACTCCTGAAAAAACGAGGTCTCTAAATTAATGTGATGGATGAAATTTCACTTTTTGCCACCATCGGCAAAAAGATTTTCCTCTATGAAGTTTTCTCCCAAAAAAAGAAGCTTAGTAGTCCACTAATGGCCATGACCTGTGGTAGCCCTGTTGTACTGTGTAACTGAATTATTTCCTTTTTTAATCCTCCAAGAGTGCCACTGAGAATGCTAGGTCAGCATATATAATAAACAAATCACCATCCAACAACTACCGCACCGTTTCTCTCCAGAATGAAAGATCTCTTCCCTAGCTTGAACTTTTGGACCTTGAATTTGACCTTGTCTGAGTTTTTATTTTGTTAACAAATGATTTTGATGGTAAAACTGTGAATCTACATATAGGACTGATAAGCTAAACACATCGGTAAAGGATTCCTTAGGTATGTCAGGTTGTTTGACCCAAACATACAAGCTCTTTCAACTGATTTCCTTCTCATCCTTCTGTATTGTCACCGCATCTTTAATTTCTCCCTTCTCCTCCATGAAGCCATTTATACTGATCGCATCAGTGCTCTTGGCAATTTCTTCCCTATTTCTAGTATTCCTTGCATGAAATAACTCTGCTGGAAATCCTGTTTGCTTCTAATTTCAGTTTGTTTCCATTGTTTTGGGTTTTTTTGTTTTTTTTTTCAAACAGCAGGTTACAGCTAATTAAAATAAATCTGAAAGCAGATACATTTAGCAAGGACATGTTTGTAAATTGATATATTGTTTAGTAATGTTTTGAAACTGTGTGTTATTAATAAACTTGCACAAATTATTTCCCTAAATCCCATATTCAGGTAATTACAAAAAATAAAGTGAACATCTGTTATTACAAATGCATAATGCCAAGTCATAATGTGAAGGTTAGGGGTTAACACAAGCAAATTGGTCACGGTACATAAACACAAAATAAATTATAGTATGGTACTGTAATTACATTCCAACCATTATGTTAATTATAATTGATATCAATTCAATAATTAAAGAAAACAAGTTCTTCCTTTGGTTTCCTATTTAGATTCTTCCGTGTACTAAATTATTCTGTGTCAGCTGGGGTGGCACTGGACCATAAATCTAACAGCAGTACATGGTGACATTATTTTTAATATGTAAGAGAAAGCTTAGTCTTTAGGCTAGATTTGAGACATGTTATGTTAATTAAATTGATTCAAAAGTAAACAAGATAGAGTTAAACAGGGCATAGAAAATCCACTTGTTGACTGTCCAAAGAATTAAGTTAAACATTCATCACAGATACTGACATAAAGAGTTACTTTAAGATGACTTTATTGCAAAATTAAATCACAGTGGGGTAGATTCTATAAGGATAATTGTAGAAAACCCCAGAAAATCTAATCATATAAATACATAGCTGAAAAGTGATATTTTGTGCATTTCCTTTCAGTAAAATCTGTACCTATATCTATGTCTCCTATATCTATCTTATCTGTATCTCCTATATATAGATTTTTAAGAACAGCTTAGACACTGACATACATGCACATATTCTGACATGTACTGATAGTGAGTACAAAGATGTTTTTCCCGGACACCATCTGAGTAGTCTTCTCTGCCCTCACAGTTAGAAGGTTCATCCTAAAGCTACCCATCTTCATTCTACAGATTAAGTCAATTATTGTTTGTTTTCCAGAAGAAGAATGGAAGCATTGTCAATGTCCTACTTATAATCTTCTTTTCACTGGGATGGTTAAGAGATAGGAGAGGGGAAGTTTCTGTGAGGAGGTAATCTCTTTTTAGACTGATAAAGTGGGAAAAAAACCCAATTTTAGGCACTATATTCCTTTATTAGATCTGAGGAGAAGCAGAAATATCTAAATCTAGTAGAAAAAGGACAAACATGATCTTGTTCCTTCCTTCATAAACTTCTACATTACCTGGAACTTTCTTTAAATGCAATAACAAAACTTTGTGCTGTTTGATCCAGATGAATAAATGGGAATTATCTCTCATGCCTTTGTATTTGTTTCCATAGAATGTTCTGACTCACCTTTTGCAACATCAGTACATCACAGAATGGTAGGGGTTGAAAGGGACTTCTAAACATCATGTAATACGAACCCCCTGCCCAAGCAGGTCCACATAGACCATCTACCATGGAAGTCCTACCTTGACAGTAGTGACTGAAGTACTGTGTGGGAAACTGGCATTGCAGTTCCAGCACTCCTCGGACAGTACTAAAAGGAACTGGAGCACACAGAAGACAAACACTTGACTTCATATTATATGCATGATGCATTTCAGAGTGATTGTATTACAACATCATAATAAGGCAAAAGTTTTTCCCTTTGATGGTGAAACTCCACAGCAGTAGGGGAGGTTATGCTCCTTACCTCCCTGCTAGAGCAGGCCTTAGAAATAAGTGAAGGAATGCTCCTGAATTTAATCTCATTTTAATTATTCATAAGCTATTTGACTTAATTATTAAGACTGCACCAAGCATAAAAATGTTAAATTTTGCAAGTGTTCTACATTTATTTGATATATAGATAACTAATTTGTAGATTGCAGCAGGTTTGGAATTCCATTTTCATTATTACTATTATTTGTTTGTGAGGATTTTTTTACCAAGGGAAAAATCCAGAGTAAGGAAGATGTGTCCCTGGTGGAAGAGGATCAGGTCACGGAATATTTAAGCAAAGCAGATATATGGTAAGTCTGCAGACTGTGATGGGATGCACCTATATGTGCTGATGCAACTGGTAGATGCCACTGCAAGGTTACTCTTAATAATCTTTGATCAATCATGGCAACTAGGAGGAGTGGCTGAAGAAAAAAGGAAATGCTGCTCCTATTTTCAAGAAGGACGCAAGGAACTACAGCCCGATCTGTCTCACCTTGATCCCTGGGAAGGTGATAGAGAAGCTAATCCTGAAAAAAAAAACATTTCCAAGCACACGAGAGGCAAGAAAGGCATCAGCAGTGTGTGTAACCTGATCAAGAGGGAGTCATGCTTGATCAACTTGATAAACTTCTGCGATGAAACAAATGGTCTGATAAATGAGGGGATAGCACTGGATATTGTCTACCCGGACTTCAGCAAGGCATTTGACTTTGTTTCCCATAAGATCCTGACAGACAAGCTGTGGATGTATATACTGGATGAGAAGACAGCAGGATGAACTGGCTTACCATCTGGGCCCAGAAGGTGATGGTCAGCAAAGCAAAGTCTAGTTGGAGGCCAGTAACCAGTCGTGTACACAAGGAGTCAATTCTGGGTCTAACCTTGTTTAGATAAATTGATTACTGAAAAAAATCTGTATCTTTCTTTAATAACTCCATGGCCTGCAACTATAAAATACTGAAATTATGTTTACAACGTTTGGTGAGTAGTTTAAGAACTTTACCAAATAACTTTTAGCACCTTTGTGAGACAGATAACACTCTGCCTGAATCACTGAAGTATTTCATTATATAACTCAACAGTTTTTCTATCAAAATGCTATAACTGAGCCGTCAGCAAAAGACTTCAACATGAATCAGTGACTAGATACTCCCAAATGATTCAAGAGTCTGCTTTCCAGTACTTAAAGGAGGCCTAAAACAAAGCCAGAGAGAGACTTTTTACAAGCTCACGTAGGGATTAGACAAGGGGTAATGGCTTCAAACTGAAAGAGGGTAGTTTTCAATTATGCAACTAGGAAGAAATTCTTCCCTGTGAGAGTAGTGAGGCATTACAATAGGTTGCCCAGAGAGGTTGCAGCTGCCCTATCCCTGGAAGTGTTCAAGGCCAGGTTGCCTATATTTAGCCCACTGAATCAAGCTCAAAGAGTAACTTTCATTCTGTTGCTGAATTATTTAATTCTTACAAATTTTTTGACAGACTGGACCCTGTATTTAAGATTCAATAGCTAAAACCCCTTAATATTTGTGTCTGAAGATGTCTCATCACCCATTTTAGTTCTAATTTCAAGATATTTCCCAAGAAGAATGCAAGATAGCCTCCAGGAAATTAAGTCTCTTTATCAATTTTGCACCACAATTCAGGATTGCACTTCAACAAAAGCAGCTGAAAGAAGTGGTAGTCAATTTCTTCATTTAAGAACGTATTTTTTTAGTTAACCTAGCTGAATGCAAATGTATTATAAATCCTTGTCTGACAAGATAACAGGTAATGCTTTGTAGTTCCATTACAATCTTACTATTTTCTTCTTGTCTGTTAAGACTGAAAACTTAGGAAATGAAGTCATCAGTCTCCTGCATCTCCTTTCAAAAAACATTCACCACTTTGTGGCAAAATGAAGAATGTCAGTATTGTCTGGAATTATATCAAAGCCTCTTCCAATTAAGGAATCTAGGATACATGAAAACCAACTCATATTTCAGCTGATATGAGAAGGCTATAAGCAGGTGCATTAAAGTATATTGTCACTGTCAATAATGAAGCCATTAGAAAAATCAAACTGAGTGGAACAAAAGAACAACCCGTTTCCCAGAATATGGCCCAGGACTTAAGATTTCATTCCTGAAATGCCTTGGAACTAGTAATATTAAAGGAACTCATATTTCAATTTCTGTTGCAGAAAATGAAACAGAAAAATGAATAATTACAAGGAAAGATAATTTTCTTTTTTAAATTGGCCATTCCTTATTTCATTTTACTCCTTTGTTATACAGTCACATTTCTATTTTATATTATTTATTTGATCACTGCTTTCTTACAAGGAAAGGCATCACATTAAACAAGTGATAAGCCCTCAGATAAACACAGAAATCCAGGGGAAGTTGGGCTGTCAGTTTTTTACAGTCCCTAGAGTTAGTCATCAACAAGGATATAGTCTAATATCCTTTAGCGGCATTTCTCTTTTAGATGCCAGCTGAAAAGAGCATATACAAGTTATCTTTGTTCCCTGTATAATTACCTTCCATCCAGTTGTCCAAGTGGCCTTTTCTGGCTTTGAAGGCTCATCTGGCTACATTGGAAATTAATCTCATTAATATTTACAAATATCTAAATGGTGGGTGTCAGGAGTTTTGGGCATCCCTTTTTTCAATGGTATCTAGCAACAGGACAAGAGGTGATGGGATGAAGCTGGAACACAAAAAGTTCCACTTAAATGTAAGAAAAAACTATTTCACTGTTCAAGTGACGGAGCCCTGGAACAGGCTGCCCAGAGGGGTTGTGAAGTCTCCTTCCTTGGAGGTCTTCAAGACCCACCTGGACATGTTTCTTTGCAACCTGATCTAGGTGGGACTTGCTTTAGCACAGGCGTTGGACTAGATGATCTCTAAAGATGTCTTCCAACCCTACCATTCTATGATTCTATAAAGCATATTCTTCAGAGAAACCGTTATAGAGGGCCGTCTGTTATTTGACTACTGAACTGGCACTGAGGTAGAAGAGGGACTCGTGTACTGTGGACTTAAAATTATTCATCCTGGATCAGGGTGCAGGAGGAAGATGACAGAAGACTCCCTTTGCTTTAAAAACATGACAACATAGAGCAGATGTGATTGTCCTTTCTGCTTTGTAATTCCCAACTATGTTATCAGAACAAATAAAGTTCCTTTATGGGTATCCTCTGGCAAGGGCATTATCAAAAACTGAAAGGAGATACCAAAGCAATGCTAAGCTTCACTTGTCAGCTCTCCTGCTTTTTGTACCTCACTTCAGCTGAATACTGGAATTTAGACTAGAGCTCTTTCCCAAGTAGGATACAGAAAGCCCTGTCCAGTGCAAACTGTGGGGTTTTATACAAGAAAATAATCATATATTAAGAAGATGCTCTTAATTGATTTTCCAAGGAAGAGCTTCATACAGATTCACAGATAAAAAAAGAGAGCAAAGGCTGTTTTAGGTTTGTGTGGAGCTGTTTCTGGTAATGGGAAAGGGATGCAATGGTGGCCCTTGTAGGAAGTTGCTCAAAAACTTCCTCACCTCTGGCGCTCAGCCAGTTGGGTGCCTCTGTAATCACTTTTTGAGGGAGAAAAGCTGGAAGAGAGGGTGGAGATGGTGGAAGGAGTGAGATGAGAGATGTGACCATGTAGACAGCAAGGTCAATGAGAGAAGTGAGGAAGAGATGTGCTGGAACAGAGTCTCCCCTGTATTCCATGGTGAGATGGCAGCTGTGCCTCTGCAACTCATGGAGAGTAACAGTGCAGCTGAGATCTGCCAGCAGCTCGTGGAGCAGCCCATGGCAGAGAGAGTGGCTGTGACCAGAGCTGCAATGTTTTTGTTTCCTGTCTATTCTGTTTCTAGTTGGTTGTGGATTAAACTTCCCTTAGTTGAGAAGATGAGTCTGTTTTACCAGGAACCACAACTGATGAGTGAGCCCTCCCTGCCCTTGTCTCAATCCACAAGGCCCTTGGTTATCTTCCCTGCCCTTGGTTATCTTCTCTCCTCCCACTTCACTGGGGCCAACACCATCCTATGGCACGTAAGGATGAGAGGGTGGCTGCCGGCTGCTTTGCTGCCAGCCGGACTTAAACCACAACAAACACATACAATACTTTCTACAGGATTAGTTGCTTTCAAGCAGCGGTTATTCCAGGGTAAAGCTGAAGTTATAAAACAAATTGGCTTTGGTAGTCATATTTTATTGCTAACCTGGATCTCATCAGTATGGTCCCATAATGGGTTGCATTAGTCCAATGAAGGTGCTAGAAAATGAACAGTCTAGCTTGAACTGGAACATCTAAAGCAGGTGGAACCTGTGGTTGTGAATCACAGATACTCATGAGTCAATCAACAGATATTCTTACACAGGTATTTATTTCTGTCTGCTAATACATCTATATTACAAGAATATTACAACATACTCACCTGTAATTAGCACACATATAAATATCTCCCCCTGTGTTTTCCTTTCAGAAATAACTTTACAAACAAGACTTGCTTTAGGATGAAATACTTGATCCGACGTTGGTTGCTAATTTAAATAGGTAAGTGCAGTGCCGTGTGAGTATGTAGCTGTCACAGTCAATCTTACCTGCGTCTTGTTTACCAAGGAGCCCACCAAATCATTTAAAATCTTTGTTAAAATACACTTCTTTGAATTTCTATTGACATATGTATTAAAAAATAGAGTGAACTCAACCTAGGAAGACTGCCACTAATTAAAATACAAAGATTCAGAGAAAGCACAGTCAATAATAACCATACACTGTCTCAGGCAAAAACTTGTATTGTTTATACTATCATGTGCAAAGATTGAGCTAATGTACAGATTTTCTTCCTATCTTTGAGCCAATACACCTACTGTAACACAAGGTATGTTGGCTACGTCATTCAGGAGCAGTATACTTCTATTTTTAGCACATGAAATCTCAGCATAGCAGTTATTCCACTTTGATCCATAGTCAACGTGTTATGAGAAACAAAACTTGAATCTTAGTGCTGAATACACTGGTAATTTCTTCTTTCACCATCCAAATATTGCAGAGCTGTGGAAATCAAGGCTTATAAGGACTTGCAATAGTTTTGGTGAGATTTTAAACTCCACACTTACATGAAGAGAATGAAAAACAGCCTTTCTTAAACCAAAACAAACTTGAGAAGAATAACGATAGCAACATGCGTTAAAAGTTCTTATCCATGCATTTCATTTGTGGAGTGCAATATTAACCAAGGTGGCCTGTTTCATGTGTTACCTCAGCATTAACAGATGAATTAAAATTTACTTTATTAATTTTCCTCTTTTGAGGAACAGAATGAGTGTAACTAATGTGGGCCACTTTCTCACCAGAGCATTCATTACTGGATGAAATTATGTGTTAGCCCATCGTAAGAAATGGTTTATCTAATATATTTAAAGTCTGACAGAATTAATCAATGAAGAATAGTTTCATTAGTTACTTTTGTTTAATTGTACACAAGTGAAATCTTTCCTAGCACAAGCACATTGGAATAAGAAACATTTTTTTTTTGCTTTACAGAAAAGGCAAAGTCATCGACATTGGTGTCTGTATGCAAAAGAGTGAAAGGGGGGAAGCAGAGAACACAGGAAGCCTGTCTGGGAACCTTAGTTTGATATAATGACTGTGTCCAAACTAGGAAATATGTATGTTCTGTTTCACAGTCCTTATCCTCTCATGGCAGGCAGAATCTCTCACAGAGTGAGCTGCAAATCCATTCCTTTATACATACATTTCCTTCCAGAAGAAACAGAGCTCATGGGGAAAAGATGGAGCGTATCAAGACCTGAGAGATGGAAATTGCTCTGTGATCATCCAGTTCAGACATTCCTACAGAATACACAGGGATGGTCCAAAAATCCAGTGAAATCATTTTCTTTACGTCATGCTGACAGGATCATGCTTAAACAATTTGTTTTGTGTACCAAAACCGAGTCTAGTGTTGGGTGGATGAAAAAGGGAAAATTAGATTCCTACTCTGAATCACCTGCTAAAGGACCTGTTTTCAAGTAATTCAGAGCAGTAGCCTATATCGAAGTACTCAACATTTCTCCTTACAGCAAGGTTTCTCTCATCACCAACTACAAAGGAGGCCTAAAAGGTATTTGGTTCTTTAGGTTAAAGCAAGCATTTGTGACTACCAAGCCCTATCATTATCTTACTGATATTTGGCTGGAGTTTCAGCTTAAAGGAAATATTTTCATGGTAAATGGTCCATACTGTCCTACATTTGACACAGTGGAAACTCATTGTCAAGGATTTAAGAGAAAAAAAGAAACAACTAAATACTTTCTAAAAAAAATTAAGAGTACCAGAGAGGACTTTGCTGGTTTATTACTTGCTGTATTGCCAAAGCTTTCAAGACCCTGCCTGTTCTTTGAGGACTTATCTACCTAAGTTTGTTTGGTCTTCATGATGCAAACAAACCTGACAACACAAAAACATGCTGTGCGTGTTCTTTAAGCAAGAATGCGCTGTCTTTACATGGCATAATGTACATCTGGTGGTTTTTTTTCCTTTTGCTGTGGACTATTTTACCTAGTGTTCTGTAAGAATTATTATAGTTAATGCTTACCTTGCCTTAGGATCTGCCTTAAGAGATAGAAGCATTCACTGTTAGAGAGGAGAGAGCAGGGAATGGGAGGGAGGAGCCTGAGGTTTTTTTGTGTTAACTTGCTTTCTTCAGCATTACCACTATTGTGCTTTTATAAGTTAATAGTGTTATGAGAGACATCATTATAGAACAGAACAACGTGTGGTGGGAACTTTGCCATTAAGGTCTCTAGTGGAACATTAATTATTGATCTTTGCCTCAAAAGCATCAGAATGTTGTATTAGAGCTCCAACGAACTGCTCACCTTTACAAGCAGTCAACTGAACTATGTCATTCAAAGGTGACAAGGTTTAGCTCTGCTACTGTATCAAGAGCACTCTGAAGACTGCAGTAGAATTGCAAACTCAGCCAGACCTGTGGGCCAGAAACGAGATACCTGACACAAATAACCTTTTTGTTGGACAGGATATGTTTTAACTCAGTTTCTCATTCCTTGTTCTTCTGAGATCCCTTGCTTCCTGCAAACCATGCTTTTAGTGATAAGGGTCTGTCAGAGGGTTTATCACTCTTAAGTGAGTGTCACTGCAGGCAGTTCTGTTGATATCATTCAGAGATGAAAGAGGCTTGCAGGTAAAGTGCCAGATTTCCAAGCCAGTAGCCCTTCCTGGTACGTGCTCTACCACAAGTAAATAGTTGTCTCCCTGCTGTGATATGGCCTGGGATAAGTATACATATGTCAGAACACCACTCAAAATCAGTCACTGAGAAAAAATAAAGCCTCCTCCTGCTGCAGTTCCACCAGCAAAACCTCTTTCCTCGGTTTTGTACGAATTTTGAAGTTGCCTTCATTAATTTGAGCTACTGAAGAGTTACAGCCCTGCTGATAAACTGTCTGGTGTGTTGTTCTGTCATCTGGTGTCACATATCACAGTCATCCCCCTCTAGTCCCTGCTATTATAAGCATACACTTTACTTTTAGCATTAGTGACTGTCACGTGGTAGGATTAGAAAAATGCTTTAGGTAGATATCTTCTAATCACCTGTGACTATACCCGATTTCATTATCCCGTTCTCCTCTGTCACTCTCATTTCATTTCTTACAGGAAGCACAGAATATTCATTTCTGCCTCCTATTAAGTTTGTGCCAGCTTTGAGAGAGCATCTTTCTATTTCTGTCTATTCTTAAGCCTAACAGTCTGTAGACTGTACTTTTCACATTTACAGAAGAATAATGTGGAAGGGTCATTTTTCAAACAACACTTTTCTTACTGCAATCACATTTTGTCTGTCATTTTGCCCCTTACTGTCATTTTGCACCATTAAAAGATGACTGGCTGACTGATGTGGTGATGTTGGTCAAAGCTGGCCCACAGATGACAGCTTCAGCCTGAGCAGGTGAGGAATCAGACCATGGGGTTGGCAGATTAATTCTCTTAAAGTTAGCATCCTCAAATCATAAGGGCTTTGCCTTGAGACAGTGATGTTGCTGCAGAGCATGGCAGTTTTTCACACAGCCCACAGTAGCAGGGACTCTAGTTCTGATAACATACCATATGAAAACACCTAGATTAGACTAGGTGTTTCCCTAGGTGCTAAAGAAAATTAAGGCACAGACATATTAATCTGTAAAAATATAATCCTTGTCCATAAAAAGAATTTCCAACTCTATGTCACCTGCACAAACAAGATCAAAGGTTAAGATTCTGTTGTGGACTTTTGGTTTATTTTGTTTCACGACTTCTAGGTAAGGGTTAGGTAGATTTTTGTTCCAAAGGCTCTCCAAGAAACCAAGAGATAAACATAGTGAAGGAATGCAAGATCCTCAGGTCCTAAAGTATACAAATAAACTGTATAAGGTATCAACTACAGATCACGAGCTATGTGAATCAACAGCATCATGACAGAGCAGATGTACTCCTTAGGTGAGACTACAATGTTCTGCCAATGCAGCTATTTTGGGAAAAAAAAAAGTCTAGGGATATAAAATCACACTGGCTGATACAAGTTGTCAAATTCTCTAGCACGGATACAGCCATGCCAGCAAACAAAAGATTTTGCTTGGCTTAGCTTTTCATGCAACAAAGGTAACATGTCTTTATGAGCAAAGCTCTCCTTTTGCCAGGTATAAAGCATCTCAGCTAGGGAGCTCTGTTGCCATGTGTCAACATAGCATCTAGTGAGCAGAATCTAAGATACACAGACTGGGTGAGTTAAAGAGCTTTTTTAACAATCATATAGAGAGTATACATGGAGAGAAAGGAATAATATCCAGAAATCATTAGACCCTGGAAAGGAAGCATAAAAGACTAAGAGGGACCTTGCAGCCACTCTAAAACTTGTCCCATATTTAATTTCATGATAGCATATATAATGGTATGATGAAAGAAAGTGAGATAAACTTGCTGTTTTTTCTTCTAGATTCTTCTATTTTAACTCTGAGAAATAACCTGATGACTTGAATGCAGAAAGTTTCACTGAAGATATTGCAAAATTAAAGGCATTCACAAGCTCACAAACAGAAACGGTATCTGAATTCATTTGCAAGGATTTAAATCTCCCATCTGTAAACTGATAGTTAAACCCAGCTCAAGCTGAAAGCAGAAAACAGCCATCTGATGACTGTTCAATGCACTGTGTAAAATTACTTTAATTCAGTGTTGGACAATACCCAAATAAAAATATGCATCTTCCCCAACTCAGTAAGTGACACTTTTACTAATGGTATCACCATTAAATCTTGTGTCCCCTTAGACAGCTCCTGCAGCAATGGGCCTTTTGCCTAGTGAAACTGATAGGCATCAAAGTTATAACAATCCAACTATGTCCCCATCACTCTCTGCAATCATGGCCATACTGAGCATCACTGCTTTTATTGAAGCCCTGTGCAAATTTAAGCTTTGCCCACATGGAGCATATTAAGTGGACAAGCATCGTTTTGTATTTTAGATCCAGTCTAACACACTCATTTCCCAGCCAGATTCCAAGGGAAACAACTATTCAAATGAGGATGATGGGTTTAAAAAGAAGTGTATTTAATTACTGGGCAGTCTGCCATATATTGAACAAATTTCCACTCCTGTACTTGTTCCCCCTGGCTGTGCTTGGAAACTGGGAGTTGTAATATCAAACCACTGTGACAAACAGAAAATAAGTAAACCCTATGTTTCTACAAGCCTAGCAAAATCCCTGAGACTTCCTTAATTTAACCAGAGTTTAGTGCTTAGAATAAATCACAGCTAACATTTCAGAGTCTCCATGTAAGTGTCAAAATGAAGGCCTAAATATAACATCACAACATAGACTTCAGCATCTATCTATCTAAGCATTTAGTAGTCTGATTTTTAATAATGGGTCCCTGCTCCTTTGCAAGATCCAATAATACTGGTTGTGGACTGAACTAAACTACAATATACAATAAAATATACTAAAATGACGCCACAGTCAAAAGTATATTTTTCAGTACAGAACATAGGTAGAAACAACGGTGCCAACTTCTTTGCCTTTGCAGTGAGGGAGTGCTATGTATATTTTCCAAAAGGTAAACCAGAGGGTCATAACAGCATTTCACAGAATCACAGAATGGTAGGGTTGGAAGGGATCTTTAGAGATCATCTATTCCAGTCCCCCGGCCAAAGCAGGTTCACCTAGATCAGGTCACTCAGGAACATGTCCAAATGAGTTTGGAAACCTCCCGAGAAGGAGCCTCTGCATCCTCCCTGGGCAGCCTGGGCCAGGACTCCTTCATCTCAACACTAACAAAGTTTTTCCTTACATTTCAATGGAACTTTAAAAAAATATAAATAAAGGTAAATTCTAATCTAAGAGTCTCTGAAAATAATGGTCCCCAATACTTCCCAAACAGAAAAGTTTATTCTTACATTAATGCTTTAACCCTTCTGTATAAAATTTCGTAAACTTCTAGTTTTAAAGCAATTGTGTTCCTCCTGGATTTAATCTGCTTTCAAGTATGTGGAATTTACTATCATCAAGACGTATTTATTTCATGTTTTACTAGTATTTAAAAGATAAACATTACCTGAAAACCATTATTGCTGTGTTACTTCTCTAGGAAACAGTAATTTATAGGCTTCTTTAGATTTTGAATTCTGGAGCCATAGTGGCCTCTATTGTTGCCATATCAGAATAGCATGTATTGCCAATGTAGTAAATAAACTGCCTTCAGACAGTTTCCATTCTCTGAAAACACATGACAATAGTTCTTACAAATAGATCCATCACCCCGTCTAACAATTTGCAGACAAACTTTTAAAGATATTCCTGTGAGAGTTAGATCCTCATACCTCCAACTAACATCACATCAGTCTCACACATGCTAACCCTTGCTGACAAGTGAAACTCGGTTCTGCTTTGAAAATTATAGATGGTGCAAGGCCCACAAGATTTTCTCAAACTGCTGAGAATATCAGGGAAGTCACAACAACTAATAGTTTTTCCTTCTTGCTAATCAAATGCTTGCTTGTGTAAAGACAAAAGATGGAATTGTATGAAACTTTGTCCATCAACATCGATCAGATCTTGGCTCTTAATTGAGACTTTGCCAGAGCTATAAAGCCCTCCATTAATAGAAAAATGGATACTTTCTTCCAAATACTGATTAACCTAATTTAAAATACACAGTATAAATCTGCTTTTGAGACTATTTCTCTCTGTCCACTCACTATTAAACAATCCCAGTATATATCTAGTTTTAAGATGTATAAAGTCAAGCAAGATGAATGTCACCATAAGGTTAAATCTGAATTCAGTTTACAGGAATACTGCATAATAATTACTCCATAAAAATGCCCAAATGCAATTTATGTCAACACTTTATATAACAGAATGAGTTTTTTATTGTAGAAAAGTTGTGCAGTATCTAATTAATATCAAGTTTTGCCTAACACTACAAGGAAAGAATTTAAATGATGCACTGAATATCATTTTTATGAAATATTGAGGTCTGTTATTAAATATTCTATTGAGAATAGACTAAAACTCAACTCCCTTGTTCCCCTTCCCCTCAGGAAGCATGACTGATCTTCCTAATTCTCACTACTACAAAGTGATTTATATTTCTTGTGACTAACATCATGTGACAAAACTGTTTCCCTTCCCAATTTTTGAGCCAAAAATAATCCCCATTACTATACTGTTGAACCTATGAAGAAAAAAATAACCAGCAAAAAAAAACCCCAGGCTTTTGCACAAGAGAATGGGAATACATGTGAAAGATTTAATATTTTACAGCATCAGATGTTACTAATGTTCTGGAAAGGGGGGAATTAATATGAAATAAGCTAATAAATAAAAACCTTAGCAATGATATCTGCAGTAAAGTGTGCATACATTTGCTGATTGACATTTGGAAAGAAAATAAAACTAAAAAACCTCAGATTTGTTGATGTTGGAAGCTTTAAAAGTTATTACAATGGACTTTTTTTCATCACAGCCAAGGACATGATGAATGAACCGTGGGTAACGTGGCCATACAACTTAGAAAGGAGACAAGCCTAGCCCAAAGTAATCAAAGATGTTGAGAGATCGCTGTTCTCATGTTTCAATGACTTTGCAGCAAATGAATATGGTACATGCACTGTAAATGGGCAGCTTGATTCATGATGTGAGCGTGTACTCTGCCAATCTCATATATTATGTGTCTGCAAAGCTGCCAATTTTATGTTCAGTTCAGACTGTGAACTTTTCCAGTTGCTACTTCTTTGACATCTCTCCATCAGCAAAAAGTAGCAACAATCAGTCAGGAGGTAGAAAGAGAACAAAACAGATATACATGTAAGAGATACTTCCCTTTGACAGATGTTTGTTCCCTTTCAGGTATCAGTAAAGAAAAAATTAAAGTAGCTTCTAATGGTAAGACTAACTGAAAGACAAAGCTAACAGTAGTGCTTTATATATGTCAAGGTATATGCATGACTCCTGTCAGTACCTCGCTACTTACCCTGAAGATGGATGACATTAGGTAGGTAGTTAGGTAATTCAGTAGAAATTTTTAAATTATTCTTGGTTAATTTATTACATAATTAGCACGACTGAAATAAGCACTGGGGCTGTCTCCTAAAAGTTACTTTTCCCTTGCCCTTCCAAGAACAGATTTAGTAGATGGGACAGAACAATATAGCATCTCAAACTGAAAAGACTCTAAAAAGACCATCTCGTCCAGCCTTTTGTGGAGAAGAGAACCTAAATGAGATTATCGAGAACCCTGGCCAACTGCATCTTGGAAATCTCCAGTGATGGAGACTTTGCCATGTCCATGGGGCAGTTGTTCCATTGAATTATTGTTTAAATTGTAAAAATTTCCCGTCTTACACCATGATGAAACCTGTCTTGGTATAACTTGTATGTATCGCCTGTGTCTTCTCCAGGTTGCTCCTTGTGAAAACAGAGCCTTTGTCCTCTTTGCAGTCACCCTTTAAGTACTGAAATACCATGACAAGGTCCTTCCTCAGCTTTCTCTACTCCAGGGAAAGATCTAATTGATTCAAATCTCTCTTAATAGCACAGTTTCTTCATCCTTTTGATTGTCTTCTTGGGTATCTTTTAGGCCCTCTTCAGCCTACATTTTTCTTGATTTATGGGAGCCACAACTACACACAGTACTCCAGGTGAAACTTGGCAATCAGCCGAGTAGAGTCCGATGATCATGTCTCTAACTCTACTACTAATGCTCCTGCAAGTGTAGCCCAGGATCCATTTTGCCATCGTTGCTGCAGCAGCTCACAGCTGACATGTTCCCAGCCTGCTCCCCAGCCACACAGATCCTAGCCTCTACAGGCTTGCTTAGTTATGTCATCCCAGCTGCACGACTATGCATTTGTCTTTGTTAAGCATCATATCATTCCAGCTAGCCCACTCTTCCAGCCAGTCCAGGTCTCTCTGTAAGATCATAGATTCATACAATCATACAATCACTGCTGTGGAAAAGACCTTCAAGATCAACTCCAACCACTCACCTCACACTACTAGACCTATCACTAAACTAAACCATGTCCCTCAGCACCTCATCTGCGTGTCTGTTGAACATCTCCAGAGATGATGACTCTACCACCTCTCTGGGCAGCCCCTTCCAATGCTTAATAACCCTCTGCGTGAAAAAGTTCTTCCTAATGTCCAATCTAAACCTCCCCTGGTGCAACTTGAGCCCATTTATTTCATTATTGGAGAGATCAACCCCTTTCTAACTACAACATCAGGTAGTTATAGAGAGTGATCATGTCTCTTCTCAGCCTTCTCTTCTCCAGGCTAAACATCCCCAGCTCTCTCAGCTGCTCCTCATCACACTTGTTCTCCAGACCCTTCACCAGCTTCTATGCCCATCTCTGGACACACTCCAGCACCTCAATTTCCTTCTTGTAGTGAGGGGCCCAGAACTGGACACGCTATTCGAGGTGCAGCCTCACCAGCACCAAGTACAGGGGGACAATCACTTCCTTGGCCCTGCTGGTCACACTATTTTTGACACAGGCCAGGATGCCCTTGGTCTTCTTGGCCACCTGGGCACGCTGCTGGCTCATGTTCAGTCATTGTCAATTAACACCCCCAGGTCCTTTTCCTTTGGGCAGCTTTCCAGCCCCTCTGCCTCAAACCTGTAGCGTTGCCTGGGGTTGGTGTGGCCAAAGTGCAGGACCCATCACTTGGCCTTGTTGAACTTTATGTAATTGGCCTCAGCCCATTGCTCCAGCCTGCTCAGGTCCCTCTGAAGAGCTTTCCTGTCCTCAAGCAAGTGCACACACCCACCCAGCCTAGTGTTATCAGAGAATTTACTGAGGGTGCACTCAATTCCCTCATCCAGATAAAGATGTTAAACAGAGCAGGCCCCAGCACTGAGCCCTGAGGAACAACACTGGTGACCAGCCACCAACTGGATTTAACTCCATTCACCACCACTCTTCGGGCCCAGCCATCAGCCAGTTTTCCACCAATTTCAGAGTAGATCCATGCAAGCCATGGGCAGCCAGTTTCTCCGGGAGGATGCTGTGGGAGACTGTGACAAAAGCCTGACTAAAGTCCACGAAGACCACATCCACAGCCTTTCTCTTATGAACTGAGAGGGTCATCTTGCCATTGAAGGAGATCAGATTGGTCAAACAGGATCTGCCCTTTATAAAGCCCTGTTGACTAGGCCTGAACCCTTGGTTGTCCTGTATGTGCCTCAGGATTGCACTCAGGATAATCTGCTCCAACCGTCTCCAGCAAAAGGACAAGCTGACAGGACTATAGTTCCCAGAATCGTCCTTCCAGCTCATCTCATAGATGAAGGTCACATTTTCCATCCTCCAGTCCTCTGAGACCTCCCCAGTGAGCTAGGACTGCTGGTAGATAATGGAGAGTGGCTCAGCAAGCACTTCTGCCAGCTCCCTCAGTACCCTTGGGTGAATTCCATCTGGCCCCATCTACTTGTGTGCATCGAGGTAGAGCAGCAGGTCATACACCATTCCCTTTGGACTAAGGAGGCCTCATTCTGTCCCTCATCCCTGTCTTCCAGCTCAGGTGGATAGATGCCTAGAAAAGAGCTGATTTTAGTATTGAAGACTGAGGCAAAGAAGACATTAAGCAGCTCAGCCTTTTTCTCATCCTTGTTCGCAAAGTTTTCCCCCTTCGTCCATTAAAGGGTGAAGACTCCCTTTAGCCCTCCTTTTGTTGCTAATAAATCCCTTCTGGCTTGTACACCTCACTACTCAGTTTAGTGTCATCAGCAAACATGGTGAGTGTGCTTTCAATCCCATCATCCAGACCATTTATGAAGATGCTGAATAGTACAAGGCTCAGTATCAATTTGGGGGCAGGGAAGCAACACCCTACTTGTGATAGTTGGCCAGCATGAACTAAAACGATTAACAATCATGAAATCACCAAGAAATATTACTCTATTACCAACTGAAAACAGATTGTAAGTGTTGGGGAAAACATAAATCTGTAGATTAGATAGTACATTACAAGAAAGTTTAATTTACAGGAATCTCCATCATTAAAATGTCTATAGGATATGTTGAACAAATAACAGGTTTTGTCTGAAGACACAGCACTTTTTCTTCACTGCAGCACCAAGTGTGCTGACCTGTCTTTAGATACATACAGACATCTTTTGCCCTTTTTTCCTTTCTAATTCAGTTGAAACTGAACTTTTGAAGATGGAACTTATTAGGAGGACTGTATTTTTCTGAAATTACACAGATTCAGAAGTCTGGTGGTATAGTTCTCATTTAAACATGTTAAGTAAACTTTTTTTTTTGCTTCTTCATCCATTTCAAGACTTCTTATAAGTCTCTATTATTCAACACAAAGCATCTGCACAGCTCTCATTTCCCCCAGGTCTTCATTTGGAGCAGGAAGGCAGAGCTAAGTTCATATGCAACTTTGTGCTTTCAATGTTCAGAGGCTGCTAGAGGTTGCCCATCTTTCTCTGAAACTCACAGCGTCCTTGGGGTTCTGTTTGCCATTCTAATAGCAGAATTAAGAGAAGACAGATGGTAAAAGAAAGAATTAGAGCTGGAAGCAGCTGTTATCAAGTCTGCTTCAAGGATACAATTGCTTACATAGATTTACTTAACAAAGCCAAAGAAGAAAAACATATTTTTCACCCTGGCATACCAGCTGGTGTCACTTCTATTGCCAATGTCACCATACTGCTTAGGAAAACATGCATTAGAAATTGCATCATCAATGACAACACTGGAAAGGACAGAAATACAAATGAATGTGACTCACTCACTCGACCATAAATCTTGAACCAGATGGATTTATGTAAATAAAATGTAATGTAGCGATAGAAATAAGTTTTAGCTGTTAAAATGTTTACCCCTTGAGCATTCTCATTGGTATGCTATCTTACAGTGTTGCTGGGGATAGCTGATGAGGCCTCTGACTACATCAGTGTGGGAATGGTGATTGAGAAAAATCAAAAAGCAACATTATCTATATCAAACAAAGTCACCTTTCCAAACCCCTGTTTGTGAAACGATACAACTTCTTTTCTGGTTTGAGTCACATGAACAATGGAGCTGTCCCAACATGTAGTAATGCTCTTTGGGACATCTCATGCAGACAAGTACTTTAGAACGCATAGATGAGATAGAAATTATACATACAGTCACAGAACCTTGCCCACGGGTAAGATCTGGCTTGAGGATCACTGGCTGAACCATTCTGATTTACTTGGGCGTTGATTTACTCTGGGTATTTTGGTAATGCCCAGTCCCTGACCTAATCAGCAATGTAAAACTTCACACAGTCATTTACATCACAGGCATGACTGAGAACAGAGATGATGGAGAGAGATTCATTTGTCTCAATAGAACAGCATCATTTCTGATGTCCTAGCATCAGAAATGTCCTAGTCTGGGTTCCCACTCCTGCTCCAGATAAGTGCAGGTCTTCTATCAGTTCTGTGTCATATTCACCAGCACCATGCAGTTGGCTCACATAGCCAAGAGCCACTAAAATGTCAGCAAGTTACCATTTTCAAGAAACTGAGTGCTAATTACTTTACCTTAACAAATATTGAGTGTGGAGTGCTACTGGAAAATACCTAAAGTTAGCTACTGTAAAACAAATTTGGCCAGGAAGAGTCCTGAATGCTAAAAGGCATGGAATGACAGGCATCCATACTGGTATCTAACTATCCTGGCACTCCAAACTAGGGTTGCCAGAATTAAACCACTTGTTGACTTTGTTCCTGTATTCTTTGGGAAGGTACTGAGGCAGGCTAAAAGCATGCAAGGAGCATTCAGAGTATTTAATAGTAGAGATTATCATATTTCAGTCCCCAAGACTGATGCTTATTATGTACTTGTTTGTGAGCTGCTGATCTATTCNGGCACCTCAAATTCCCGTCCTCAAATAGTGATCGCAGAGGCGCCAGATTGGCCCAGCCGGGCCGGGGGGTGGGTCTGAACCCAGGAGTCGGGGGAGAGTCTAAAAAACTTTTACCGGGTCTTCACTGCAACCCGCTCCCCCTGTTACTAAACAAAAGCAACTCCTTGCTAAACCATGACACAGGCTAAAAGCATGCAAGGAGCATTCAGAGTATTTAATAGTAGAGATTATCATATTTCAGTCCCCAAGACTGATGCTTATTATGTACTTGTTTGTGAGCTGCTGATCTATTCTGTTTTTAAAGAAGTCAGAGAGAGTTAAGTATCTCTGATGACATCTCCCATAGGTTTCCATGGAAAGTCTACTATTTTACTCCCTAGTGA
Source organism: Urocolius indicus (assembly GCA_013401255.1). Classification (NCBI taxonomy): domain Eukaryota; kingdom Metazoa; phylum Chordata; class Aves; order Coliiformes; family Coliidae; genus Urocolius; species Urocolius indicus. The sequence continues at coordinate 6,610 of WBNH01008745.1, read as the reverse complement.
CTAGAAGACGATTCTCAAGTCTGTGACATATAAAGAAAACTGAGAAAGTGTGGGTTGGATGATCAGTGAGGTGGATTGCTAACTGCTTGAAGGGAAGAAGGCAGAGAGTGGTGATCAATGGGGCAGGGTCTAGTTGGAGGCCTGTATCTAGTGGAGTCCCTCAGAGGTCAGTGCTAGGACCGGTATTGTTCAGTCTATTCATTGGAGCCAGGCTGTTCTCAGTGATGTCCAGTGATAGGACAAGGGGAGATGGTTAAGCAGCCTTTAAACCTCAGAGGTGGGGGAAAATGATGGGTGTAGGAACACGGAAGTACAAAAGTATTCCATAATCCTGACAAGGGCTAAAGGCTCACAAAATGGGAAAACAATTCCTACTTTGTTTAGCTGGATTAATTTGGCTGGTTCAATGAATTAAAGCTTTTGAAGGTGCTATTTTTGCAGTGCTGCAGGCTGAGATTAGAAGGATGTCAGAGTTGGAACCTTTGCTGCAGGTGAAACGAAAGAAAAAAGTTTTCTTCAGAAATAACTGCACTCTGGTTCTCAAAATACTTTAAATGGGATGAAATTCCTACCAAGATACAAGGTCATTAGAGGATCCCATTTTTCCCAAGATGGCTGCTATTATAGCAAAAATGTTAGCCTAGCAAACTGGAGGAAAACTCTTCTGAAATGTGATGGATTGTTACGTTCAGGCAACTTTTAAGAGCTGTTTATCCTCTATCTAGATATTCGCATGACACGGATATAAAAATTTCAGATATACTTTTAGTCTTTATTAATCTACAGTAAACGTTCCCCAGGGGATATTGAAATGCTTTAGCATAATTTATTAGAGAAAGATAAAATAAAATCAAGTTTAATCTGTTCTTCTATTTGTTGCATTTGCTTTGGCTTGGATAATTTCATTATTTTAATTGCCATTTAAATGGCCATAATGACACAATTTTCACTATTTGATCCGTGATTTAGACTATTTATGATAGAATTTCAAACACTGACACCAGCTGATTAATCCATTTAGCAATCATCAACTGCTGAGCATATTACAGCATATGACAGCAACTCACAAGATTTACAGTGCTCCTCATGAAGTACAAAACAGACATACAATTTTCACACTTGATACGATGCTTATTTTTCTACTATGTATAAAGGGAAAAAATATGACTATAGTTTGTGTGTTAAAATATGCACAAAGAAAGCAACAAACTATAATCTTGATAATTACAAGTAGGAACTAGGGGTAAAGGAACCAATATTTGTGGGGGAAAAAAAATTAGCACAAAAATCCTCACCACAGTTCAGCTCATAAAGTTCAGAAAAAATGGTTGTATTCTAATAAGAATGGCAGCAGCTTTCATTTATATGCTGGTCTGTCCAAAATAAACTTGTTTTATATTAAATATGACTTCAATGCAGCATAGACAGGTACCTCGCAGGTCTTCTCATCTCTGGGTCATGAGAGCTTTGAAGACTGGACTCCTGACTCCAGCGAGACTAAGCACTGGTACCAAAGTGACTAATGCTTCAAAATGTCCCTTGGTCTTGTAGAGTGCTTCCAAATTCATCACAATTTAACAGACTCTCCTATTAGCACATATTTTTAAGTGATAATTTATAGAATCATAGAATGTTAGGGGTTGGAAGGGAACTTTAGAGATCATCTAGTTCAACCCCTCTGCCAAAGCAGGTCCATCTAGATCACACAGGAACATGTCCAGGCAAGTTTTGAAGACCTCCAAGGAAGGAGACTCCACACCCTCCCTCCGCAGCCTGGTCCACGGCTCCCTCATCTCAACAGTAAAAAGTTTTTAGTTATGTTTAAACGGAACTCTTTGTGTTCCAGCTTCATCCCATCACCCCTTGTCCTGTTGCTAGACACAATAGAAAAAAGTGCTGCCCCAATCTCCTGACATCCATTTATATACTTATAAATATTACTGGAATTCACAAACCAGTGACCTGAGGTGCTGAGGCACAGAACAGTCTCATTTATTCCTACTAAAGAGGTAGAAACCTTAAATAGGAAGACAGAGTGGGAAACTCTGGGCAGTAGCAGCTACATAAGCCCACCAAGTCTGCTTGCAGCTCTAGGCAGAGCCCTTGGTCATGCATAGAACACAAGATTGTGGAACTACAGGATCCACCAGACTACCAGAAACATCTCCTACAGATGATCTAAAGCATTGTCAGCAATGACAGTTAAGATCACAGAATCATAGAATGGTAGGGGTTGGAAGGGACCTCTAAAGATCATCTAGTTCAATAAGAACCCTGAGAAGTGGCCTTGAAATCCATACTGAAAAGCAACCCCTCACCCTCCCTCCCAATCCTCCACACAAAATAACAAAAGCAAAAAAACAACAACAAAAAAAAGCAACAACAGTACGTCAGAGAACCAGCTACAGAGAGATGAAAATTCACAAGCAATTAGGAGAATAACACATCATTTTCTCTATAATCCTCACACAAACCCCTTCTATCCCTGCTTGTCTATCAGTCCATAATTTATAATGTCTACTACCTTTTAGAACATGTTAGCACTAAAAGTAGCTTTAAAAATAACCCATAGAGGTTAGAGTAGGGGAAAAGTGCTTAACAAATATTTATAAACAAACATTCCCTGGCTAAAAATAGAGCATTGGAAATAACCACAGAATCTCAAGGGCTGGAAAGGATCTTGAAAACTCATCCAGTCCAACCCCCCTGCCACAGCACCTGCTCCTCACCTAGAGTAGGTCACACAATAGTCTGACATTTCATTTATTGCAAAGTCATAAGGCAACAAACAAAAGTAAAATTCCTTTTCAGAATATTTTTGTTGGTGGGAATTTTCTCAGTTTTGATGTAAGGAAGTGTGGCTGTAGTTTAGTTCTCAAGCACCACCCAACCTAAGTGTATTCTAACCCAGTCATTCTAAAGCTGTTGGGTCTCATCAATCACGTCACCCAATCAATGTGGTTCCTCTCAGAAATTAGTTAAACTAAATATTTTGGGAACCATGTAGCAGAGAACTGGAAGAGCACTAATTTGTTAAACCTCTCTTGTTTCAATCAGGAAATACCTGAATTCACAGAAGCAATGAAAAATTGTACTGGAGGTGACTTTTTGTAATGTCTTCTGAATATTTCTTTTTAGCTTATCTTGCACGGAAATGATCCTGAGTAGCACGTAATCTCACCTGGTGCTGCATCAAGCATGTTAATTAGGACGTTTCCTTATCTTTAAGAAGACTATTACATATTTTATGCAGTATTATTCCTCCCCTGCACAGTTTCAAATAAAGGGACACACACACACACACACACAAAACGTCACTTCAGCAAAACTTGACATGATAAAAAATGCATAGAAACACTGCAACAGAAAGCCAGTGTGCTGGAGTCCCAAGAATGAATATATAAATGGTACCACTTTATTCTCATACTCCCAGAGCACCAGAGCAGTGACTAAGACTTTTAAAACAGAGATAAAATTATTCTAAGAAGAATTCACGCCCCAAATAAGCACAATTGGATCATTGTTAAGGCATCAAAGAAAGATTATGCAGCAGATATATGATGCTATATCGAGTATATTACAGCTTCAGTTATTATACAGTCTCCTTTACTTTATTTTTGTTAATTAAAGCAACAAATAGCATTAATCATACTGCCCATAAAGTGTCCCTCTCTTTGCTGGGTAATGCCCTTGCTACTACTGTTCAAATTGAAATGCAATGACTTTTAACTTCGTGTCAACAACTTGTGTGAGTAAAATATATCCTGGACTTGAGGACACTGGAATTAAAGGTGGGGTCTTAAAAGTACATCAGTGGATGAAGATAAAAGAAACAAAAAACACAAAAAAAAAACCCAATGTCATTGTCAATATTAAAATTGATTGTTTTGCAGCTCCACGCCAGAATCTAAGCAAAGTCCGAAGGGTTTCAGTGCAGACTTTAAAATTAAAATCAAGCTCAGTCATTTTGAGGCAAATAGGTTTTCCCAGAACATTATCCGAGAGAAACCACTAGAGGGCAAAATGTCCATTGCTAAAGCATAAGTGAGCCAGGCACCTGTCTGAGAAACGAACGAGGATAGAATAATACAATAGTAGGGTTGGAAGGGACTTTTAGAGATCACCTAGTCCAAATCCCCCCTGCTCAAGCAGGTTCACCTAGATCAGGTCGCATAGTAATATGTCTAGGAGGGTCTTCCCTCAAAATAATGCTGTGTTGGCTTTGTGACATTTTTAACATCCTCCCTCCCAATTGAACAGGAGCTTGTAGCCAAAATATCAGTTAATAATACAAACATTGTCCTTCTATCTCTGAGGTATCTTCTCATTTCCACAAATAGCTACTTTCTGCAGACAGACGTCCTAAGAACTAAAACTGTAAATAAAGAGGCTTGAACTTGCTTAGGCTTGAAAATTTACCAAAAGTGAGGGGATAAAAGTTAACCAGAAACACAGGAATGATGTCTTTACTTAGCATTAACTTTCATTTGGCCAGCTCTAAGAGTAAATACACGTTGCACTTTTTTGTTTGTACAGCTAAGTTGCATCTATGACCTGTATTGTTTTAGTAACAGAGCTCTTCACAGTCGTCAGTGTGCTTATGCACAATATCCTTCAAGGACCAGGCATCTTCAGTAACTTCCAAGTGACACATGAAAATATGAGACTAAAATCATACAGCCACAGAGCTAGGAAAGCTACTGCAAAATTTGCTACTGCAAAATTCAGTGTCTTTCAAGTTGAATTACAGCCACAATTTGGGAGGCCACGTATCACACAGAATATGTGGGGAAAGTCTGATGCTGAAAGATAGAACCATGAATCTGCACATGTTGAGGCTTGCCTGGTTGCAAAGTAGCTTTGCAGGAAAGGACTTGAGGTTTCTGATGGTGTCAGCAATGCCTCTTTGCAAAAGAGCTGATGGGTATCCTGAGCTGCAGTAGGGAAAGTTATTACCAGCAGGTAAAGGAACTAGTGAGGCCACATCTGGAATACTCTGTACAGTTCTGGGCTTCCTCAGTACAAGACAGACATGATCTTACTGGATTGAGCCCAGTAAAGGAACAGTAAGATGATTAAGTGATTGGAGCATCTCTCCTGTAAGGAAAGGGTGAGCAAGCTGAGACTGTTCAGCCTGGAGAAGGGAAAGTTCAGGGAGATCTCATAAAAAAATGTATAAACTTTCTGCAGGGATGGTGCAATGACATATTCAGACTCTTTTCAGAATGTCCAGTGACAGGACCAGAGGCAATGGGCACAAAATGAAACACAGCAGGTTTCCTCTGAACATCAGGAAACCCTTTTTTAACTGAGCACTGGTGTAGGTTGCACAGAGAGGTTGTGGAATCTCTACCTTGAGATATACTCAAAAGCTGTCTTGACATGGTCCTGGGCAACTGGCTCTGTGTCCCTGCTTGAGCAGGAGTTGCACCTGGTGACCTCCAGAAGTCTCTTCCAACCTCAACTTAAAGAAGAGCTATTAAGATGATAAAGACAATGAAAAACCTATCATAGGAGAGGGGACTAAAAGGAGCTCTGCTTTTTTAATCTACCAAAAAGGAGGGGTGAGGTACCATTCCCCTAAAATACTTCAGGGACATAAACATTAAGGAGGAAGAAGTGTGACTTTAACTAAGGAACAGTTCACAGCTATGAATAAACTGTCAAAGGGAAGTTAGCAGAATCCCCCAAGCAGCTTTCCAATGGGAGCTGGGGCTGAAAGGGAGAGCAAAGTGCAAAAATACCTCTGTTATTGAAAATAGCTCTGCTATTGAGAGAAGCTTTGATATATTTCTGGAAATAGAGTCTAGGCCTCTGCTGTTGCATGCATCGTCCATAAGAGATTGACAAAGTCCCTTCTAGCCCTGGCCTTCTCTTGTGGGCATGTTCTGAGAGCTCAGAAACAGAATAACAAAGAAGTAGTACTTTGGGAGGTCAAGCTAACTACCTAAGCACATATCCAAATTTTGAACAGTCTGACAGCCTTGGAGAGCATTTGGATAGCCAGGCAATACCTGTACCAGTAGGAGGAAATTTAGACATTTCATTGTTAAGCAGCAACTAAGAGATCTGAGGATCTTAAGTGATGAATAAATTTTGGTCATTAGCCTGTTAGGGGCTCTGGCCCACAGTGAACTATGCATATGCACAATAAACTACATGACACTATATAGCTCCAGCACGATAAATCACTTAAATTGCTTTTCTTTTCCACTATGCAAACTGGCTGAGGCTCACTACATTGAAGTTTGCCCTGTACATGTACCAAAAATATCTTGTTTGAAATGATAGAGCAATCTGCAGCAGTAGACAGCTATAGTCATTTGTGAATATTATTACAAAGTATATACATGGAAAGTCACATCTCTCCTTTCTCAGAATGAACTTTCTGGAATGCTAGTTCCTTGACAAGGAACAAAAATCCCAAATCAACAGTCTCACACACCGAAACCAAACAAATAAAAACCCCGAAACAAATAGGTTGAGAACATTATGGGTTTAGAAAGCCTTGAGCTACCAGTAGGAAAAAAGGAAAATCATGCAGGCACGTTTGCTAGAAGCAAATGACTATGACTATCCTGTTCTGATACTATCATAGAATCATAGGATG